>VZTN01027959.1:471129-546803 GCA_013400515.1 Erpornis zantholeuca
GGGAGTATATAACTTACGACCTCCATAAATGTGAGTGGGTCTCACAAGTCAACCCATCAGTCTTTGGAGTAATTCTGCTTTGTAGTAAAATATTTTATGGTGCCTTGGATGCAGGCAGCCCCCCCCGCCACCCTTCTTGGGGTGGGTGGGAAGTGGTGGCTGTCTCCTCATCCCTCCTCTGCCAGCATCGTGGGGATGGGGTGGAGAGGGGATGCTGCCCACCCTTTGAGCCTAAAAAATAAAATTAAATTTAAAAAATTTAATAAAATTAAAGGGAAATAAAATGAAATCACATTGCAGTAAAAGAAAAGAATAAAAGATAAAATAAGATTTAAAAAATACAGGCAAAATAAAATGAATATAGGATAAAATTAAATTAAACAAAATAAACACAAACGAAAATAAATAAAATAAAATAAAATTAAAATAAAATAAAATAAAATAAAATAAAATAAAATAAAATAAAATAAAATAAAATAAAATAAAATAAAATAAANAAAAAAAAAATATATCAAAAAAAAGGTTTAAAAAAAAAAAAAAAAAAAAAAAAAAAAAGAGAGGAATGTCATCATTGTCTTGCCGGCTCGCTCATCCTCTGGGCCACCAAAACCCTTCTTTCAGCCCCAGTCTCGTTGCCTGCAGCCATCTCTGGCCGCGGGCAAGGCAGCTGAGGGGCGCAGGGAGAGCCCAGCTAATTAAAAATGCAAATGAACGCCGGGGCCGCGTGGCTGCTGTCGCCTTCAGAAGGTGCAAATTACAAGAGGGGGTTATGGGCTCCTTCGGAGCGGAGTCCAGTCCCCGGCCCCGCCGTGTGCCCCTGGCAGGGCCGGCAGCCCCTGCCTGCACCGCTGGGATGGGCTTGGTCTTTCCTCTGCTTCCAGGAGCCTCCAGAGCAGAGAAAAGGTGGCAGGAAGAAGGGTGGGAGAAAAGAAAGATCGTTTAAAAGAAAAGGAATAAGTTTTCCTGATTTTTGCTGGGTTTTTTCCCCTTTGTGTTCTTCCCAGCATGTTTTGGGGAAGAGGATTCTTTAGAATGCAGAGACATAGTCAGAAGCAAATACTCCCTAAAACAAATTTCACAGCGGCTAAAGCAGTCCAGCCCCCGCTAGAGGCACCATGAGCCCAGACCACAAATACTTCAGTCCTGCTCCATCCCGGCTTGGTGGCACTGCCCCCAAATATTCAATGTATGCTTGGAAACACTGCAAAATCCCAGCTGCAACGCACCCAGCATGGAGAATAAAGTCAGGACGGTGGCTTTGGGGTGACCCACGTGGGCCGTGTGCAGACAAGACCCCAAATTGAAGCTGATCTCCCCCGATCCTTCCAACAACATGTGGGTTTTATCCCATTCTTCTGGTTTTGGGGGAGTTTGGCAGCGGCAGCGATGGCAGGGACCGCGCCAGCTATTCTCGCACTCGCTGACTCAGCTCCAGCACAGCTTCCTTGTCCTGCTGCTAATTAGGCTCCAGCCTCTCATCTCGTTAATAAGCTTCCAGTTCATTTGCATACAAAGAAAAAAAAAAACACAAAAAAACCCCAAAAGAAATAAACAAGCAAACAAAAGCCCCCAAAAATATCAAACGAGAGAGAGTAAAAGCAAGCAGCTCCTTTTACCTTCAATGTGTGGCTAATGCTTATTAAAATTTTAACCTTTTATTGTGGCACAGAAGCATCTGTTCCAGCAGATCCCGGGATTTTTCCTGCCTGTCAGCCTCTCCCAACGAGACCGCCCCGCTGTAAGGGACATCTTACGGAGGGTCTCCGCCCGTGCCCGCCGGCACACAGCCACTGCAAGCCCCGGGCAGTGGGGAGATGCGGCAAATTATCGAGAATTTCGACTCCTGAGGTCGGTGTCTGTGGTTTGCAGCATTTCCAGAGCCTGGTTGGGGCATGAATGAGTAAATCCCACGGAGCAGCCCCAAAACTCATTCTTTGCAGCCATTTCACAGAATACCCTTCCCAGCTTAACATGAAGGGCCCTGCTAATGAAACTCTGCTCCTGCCAAGACCCCTCTCCTATCAAGACCCTTCCCTTACTGAGAGATGCTCTTGTTTCTTACTGAAATCCCTCTCCTATCAAGATCCCCTCTCCTATCGCGACCCCCTCTCCAGACCACCTCTCCTATCCAGAACCCCTCTCTGATTTAGATGCCCCCACTGAGACCCCTCCTCTCCTTTTGACACCTGTCCTCTCCTATGGAGACCCTCTCTCCTATCAAAACCCATCTCTATCAAGACTCTTCCCCTCTTACCAAGACCCCATCTCTCCTAATGACCCCTCTTTCCTACTGAAACCCCCACTTCTGCCAAGATTTCCCTCTCTTATCAAGATCCCCTCCTTTCTTATCAAGATCCCCCCTCCGGGGCTTCATTTGGGAGCCTGGCACCGCAGGGATGAGCCATGGTGAAGGTGAAGCTGTTGTCCCAGCTGTGGCCACACAGGTTATTTGATGGCAACTAATTAACCCAGGACTGAGATGTGTATGAGGGGAGCTGGGAGAGCTGGCTGGGGCTGCTGTGGGCATGGAGGTCTCACAGCTCCCCACTGCCAAGAGGGGGGCTCCGATGAATCACCCCCACTTCCAGCATGGCTGGGCTTGTGGAAAAATCTGCTGTGCTGAAGGGCTGGCAGCTGCAGAGCTGTGGCCCCTGAATCAAACAGGAGGCATAAATATAACCATCTACATGATGTATTTATATATGCATCTGTACAGATTTGTGCAGAAGCAACCTGGACCTATCAGCCTGTAGGATCTGTACTGGTGAGGCCAAGGGATGCTTTTCCTTCTTCACAATACAGGAGGGAAAACATTGGAGAAGCAGCCACCACGAAGCGGCTCCGAGTGCTGAGAGCTCCTGCAGCAGGGGCTGAGCGTGGCCAGAGCCAGCAGTGAGGAGGTGCCAGCACCAGTATCACCCTCGGGGGCCAGGGTCCTTCTTGTCCATGTCACTGCTGGCAGTGCAGGCTGGGGTGGGACAAGCCCTGCTGCAGCCTCCAGAGGAGGGATTTGATGGAAGGGACATAATGGACTTGGGAAGGTTGTGGCTGAGCAGTTTTGGTCATGCACTGGGGGGAAATGGGGAGCGAGAGATACAATCTGCAGCCACTTTCACCTCAGTCTGGTTCCTCCATCCCCTTCTGTACAGGCAGTGCTGGTGACACTGAAAGGTGATGTCCCCGTGTGTCCCAAGGAGGCATCTGACATCTCCCCCTGGATGTCACAACACTGTTCTGATGCTTCTGATGGAGCTTGGGCACACAAAGTGCTTCTGCAGCTCCTCCCCACCAGATCAGCCGTGTTGGACATTGCAGCCTCTGGGCTCACCCGCAGCTTGGTGGCACTTTCCTGCATGGGACAATCCAGCCATGATATCCCTACCCACCGTCCTGCATTTGTACCTGTGTCTCAAGAAACATTTTCCTCCCAATTGGAGGAAAAGGCATTCAAGGGGCCACCCTGGCTCACTGAATAACAAAATAATTAAGCTTTTTTTGCTTATTAGTGGAGACAGCCTTATTAGAGATATTTGGTGCTAATGACATGCATGTACTCTGCTCCCATGGAAAACTGCCTTGAAATAAATGGATATACAGCTCAGCTGCTGCCATGCCTTTAACCATCACTTTCCTCACATTATACAAACTTAATTGGCTCTAAAGTCCTGATTGTTTTTTGCTTTCTGACATTTACTGACACAAACACCCTCTCTCTCCCCTTCATTTAGTCCTGGCCATTTACTCTTCTCCAGCACTCTGTGGGAAGCTGAACATGGGGATGATGAGGCTTCCCCTGCCCTTGTTCACACCCTCTAACACCTCCCCAAGGTGAATTTGGGCCAGTTTAAATGCAGAGAGCTGAAGTCAAGCTAGGAGGTAATTTCTGCTTGTCTGCAGGTGGTTTCTCACCACAGCATGAGGATTCCCTCAAAAAGCTTCACTCTGGGGCAAGGACATCATCCTTGGGTCCCAGTGCTCCAGACCTGCCGTTGCTTATGTTGGTGGTTCAGGCTCCAGGGATAACTCTTATCCTGAGTCATAGAATGTTTTAAACTGACAGAAGGTTTAGATTAGATATTAGGAAAAAATTCTTGACTGTGAGGGTGGCGAGGCCCTGGCGCAGGTTGCCCAGAGAAACTGTGGCTGTTCCACTGCTGGAAGTGTTCAAGGCCAGATTGGATGGGGCTTGGAGCAACCTGGGACAGCTGCAGGGGCCTATGGCAGGGTATTGGAGCCAGATGATCTTTAAGCCATTTTTAAGATGATCTTCCAGCCCAAGCCATTCTATGATACAGCCAGCAGATCCTGAGCCATGGCCTCAGGGTGAGACCTCCAGCTCAGGCCCTGTGTCTTTAGTGCCATCACCTCAGTCTTCATCCCTAGTTATTAGAAGCATGTTCCTTGTTGAGCTCTGGCTGCCAGGCAGGGCCTGGAAAAGGATGCTTTGCAGGGATTTATCCAAACTCCAGCACTAGACTGGGTATTGGCACCTCACAGCAGCTCAGCGCCAGCAACAGCATCGCCTTTGTCTCCTTTCAGAGACCTGAAAGCTTGACATGTGCTGAGAGGATAAAAAAACCCACCCGGGCCAGGGGCTGCTGAGGAGACTTTGAAGCTGATAGCAGCTGAAGGCTTGTGGGGAGCATCCCATGAGGCTCCCGCTGTGCTGGGCCAGGTGGAGGGGTGCCTGCAGGCGTACCTGTCTGGGGAAATCAGGGCTTTGGCCTGTCTGCTGCACGTCCTGTGAAGGTCACTCGGGCTGTCCCTGTCCTCGGGCTCTCTCCTGGCTGTGCAGACGCTGCCTTTTGTTGGGAGGTAATAGCTGGTGTGTGACTGCAGCAATAACTCTTCCTCCCTTGCCACGCTTCCTGGCGGGATGGCTGCGGCCAGGTCTGCTGCTCCATGTGCTCCAGCAGCCTGACCATCTCACTTGGCCTTCTCCACCGTTCCTGGTGATGGAAGGCAGGGGGGTGATGCCCCATCCCACCGGAGAAGCAGCATGGGGAGAGTTGCTGTGTCCAGCAGCAGCGTGGTGGGGAGCAGCTGGAAACTGGAGCAGTGAGCCAAATGCAAACCAGGGCCATGCTGGCACTGCTGCAAAGTAGAGGAACACCCTGTGTCCTGCTGTGGCCCCTGGGGACGGGAATATCAGGAAAGGGCACCTCGCGCCATACCACTCTTGGTGCGGCGGAGTCAGCAAAGGGATGTGCTGGGGCCTGTGCTGTTGGCAGCACCCAAAAAGCAACCCCACCATGCCAAACCCCTTAGCCTCTTGGACTGGTGAGATTGGGGTCTCATCCAGGTGTTCCCTTCAACTCTTGGTAGGTGCACAGGTGCATCCTGGCCAGGGCACAGGAGTGTACAGACACACAAAGGGACAGGTTGGTAACACCATGGCTGCACATCCAAGACCAACCCTCACATCCTGGTTTATAACACCTGGGCTGCCTCCCTTTGGCACAGGGGACTGCAGAGAGCAGCCAACACTGGTCTCATTACAGCCTGAGAGTGAGCCCTCCCTAACCCATATCAGAGTAAAGCTTCAAAATCAAAAGAAATCCTCTCCAGGAGTTCTGAGATGGACCAGCACCCTCAGCTCGCGCCCTGCCTGCACTGCCCCTGCTGCGGCAGGAAGATTTTCTGGCCACGAAGTCCCACAAGTACTGCCACTACCCCTGTGCTGGGCACCTGCCTCTCCAACTCTCGGCAGTGGGACGGGCGCTCCCCCTGCCCTTTGATCCTCCCCATCAGTGACAGCTTCCCCGAGGATGTTTTTTTGGTGGTGTCACCCTTGACCATTAGCTCTTCACGCATGACTATAACGTGACATCTCTGATGCGGTGCTGCCAGCAGCCCATGACTTCAGGGAGCAATTAAAGCCGAAATGAGTCACTGCGGGCGGGAGCAGCTTTGACCACACGTCTCCATCGCCCTCCTAGCCCCAGCCCCAGCCCGCACCACCCCCTCTCCCCAAACATCCCCAGAATACCCTTTGCCCACCTCTCGACTTGAGGTAGCCAGAGGGAAGGGCTGTAGGATGGGCAAGATGGATCCAGGACCCAGGTCCAGCACCAACAAAAGGTGACCCATCCCCGGCTATGGGGTTTTCAGGGGCATCCCAAATGTTCTGTCCTTGGGAACATCCCATCCTGGTGGGCTTCGTCAAGATATTCCCTGCTCCTGTGCCATTATTATTTTAAGACCAGGGAGGCCCAGGCAGTGGGGCTTTTATGAGATTAGTTGCTGAGATGAACGTTAATTAGTTTTCAATTTCCATAAAGTACCCCACTGACAGAAAGATTAGTTAAACCTGCTCATGACTGCAGAGGATCACTCAGAAATTGGGAAGGGGTGGAGGAGGGGAGAGGGGGCAGGTAGAGGGGAGAGGATGTAAAAGAGGGTCTGAGCTGCATCTTTGATCATTGTGGGGGTCGAGAAGGCAGCTAGACTCTGCTGGCTGCCCATGAGAAATATGAGGGATACAGATATGTGATGAGAGAAGTGGAAAAATAAAATCCAGGTATATTTCTGGGGCCAGACCCCACAGAAAAGGTGTGTTCCTCTGCCAGGTCTCTTTTGACCCACTCCTTGTCCCCTGAGCTGAGAGGGGAGACTGAGCCACCTTACCTGGCCACAACATCCATGGCAAACACAGCCCCAAGCTCTGGGGAAGGGGCCGTCATCTTTTGATGCTTTTGTGTGTATCTCCTCCTTCCCGAAACCCCCTCCAAAGTAACAACCCCTGTGTGATCCGGTGCAACCCGGGGGTGCTGCAGATCCTCCACGTGACCGCTATGGAAGTGAATTGCAAATGACATTTCATTAACGGCTTGAATAAAGCTGTTTTCCCTCTATTCTGCTATGCCCAAAAGCAACCGTAGTCTTTCACACAAAGTGCTCTTCAAACCCCAACCCAACCCAGCCAATCTGGGGGGTTCTTAAGGGAGGGGGTTTGCCCTCCATGTTCCTTCCCCATCGGTTTCCAGCTTTTGGGATGGAGCGATGCTCCTTGCAAAAGGAGAGGAAAATAGTGGGCGGAGAGGTGCAGATGCCCCAGGAGGCTTTGGAGTGAGGCAGAAAGATGCCTAAATGATTTTGGAGCAGGTGTGGGGTCCCAAAAAGGAGGAAGAATGTCCTGACCCGGGAAAAGGTGTTTAGTGCTCGGGGCAGGCCGGCACTAAAGCACGGCACTAAAGCACGGCCGAGGAGCAGCCACGTGCGGCCAGGAACGCTCAGCGCGCGTTTGATGCCGGAGCCTGGGCGCAGCCTGGGGACGCCCCGGCATAGGAAAACCCACCGGGACCACAGCATCGCTGTTCCCCACCGCTGGAGAGGAGGCGAGAGAGCGGGGAGCAGCGGATCCCAGGCCGAGCCCAGCTGCCGGGGGTGCGGGGTGGCGGCAGGGAGGGCGGGGGCCGCGGTGCCCTTGGAGCGCGCAGCTGTGCCCCGCGCCGCGTCCCCTTCCCACGCCAGCTGAGACCCCGGGCGCCCGCTCCGCGCTCTGCGGCGGGGGGGGCGCTGCCCGGCCAGCATCCCACGGCTCCCACCCAGAGCACCCCACAAACACCCCCAGTGGGCGCCCTCCAGCCACTAGCGCGGTTTTCCCCCCACGCGGCTGCAGGGACCCCACTCCGCGACCCACGAGGCCAGGCGGGGCCGGGGCCTCTGTCAGGGCGAGCGGCTCCCGTCCCCGCTCCCGCCTTTGATGTTATTCGGCTGGACAGAGGGATGTCTGGGCGAATCATTTTCAACGCTCTTCCATATTCATAGTGGGCTAAATATAGGGGAGCAAAGTGGGACCTGGCGGGCAAAGCCCTTCCCGTGGTCAGAGCCGATGACTTCTCCGCCGAGATGAAATGCTGGCGTCAGCCCCGCCGCGGCCCCAGGGCCAGGGGAGCCGCGCCCCGCCAGCCCCCCGACCACGGCGCAGTTGTTCAGGTTTTTTTTTTTTCTTTTAGCTCCCGGTGGCCAAATTCAAAGTCACGTTTTGAGCCGGTCGAGGGAGTCGGCGGAGCAGCCCGGGAGGGGGTCTGCCAGCCCCGGCACCCCCCACCCTCCCCCCGGTCCTCTTCTTCATTAAGCGAGAAGGTTAATGATTTCAATTAGGGAGAAGGCAAGCAGCTAAATGAGTATAAATAAAGCTTTTTCTGAGCTGTGGTAGGCAGTGGGCAGGAAGACTGAGGGGGGAAGCAAGATTTATGGAACCAGAGTGGGGCTCCCACAGAAAAATACCCAGAGCAGGAGAAAGTGCTCCCACTGTACTGGGCCCTTCACCAATCCCAGGCTGAAGTGCTTACTAAAATATTAACAAAGTGGTGACTTTTGCCTCCCCTCCTGAAATTCCCCAAGGAATAAAGTCTCCATGAGTGAGACCCTGGCTGTCCTTCAGCCCTGGCTGAGCCCCACTTGCTCGCTGGCTCCAGCAGTCCTGAGCCATGCCTGTGGCCAAAGCTGTCCTCAGCTTGATTCACACCAAGAAAAAATACTGTAGAACATTAAAACTAGCCCCATATTATGGGAAAAGGTACACGTTTCCTGAAGTTTCACATGGCCTTGGCAGCTGTAGTGAAACTGGCACTTACTGTACACAGAAAAGACTGTGGATATCATCAAGCCTGGGAAACAGGATTTGAAATATTATGGATAACTTCTAATAAGGTTTATTCCAGGGTAAATCTGCTGGTCTCCCTCACCAAGGTGTGCCTGCCAGTTTGTGGTAAGTGGTGGGAAGGTGAGCCCTGGCAGCGCATCCCAAGGAACTCGCACAGAAGGAATCTGGGAGGCTGCCCCTCCTTGTTCCCACTGCATTGAATGATGCCAGGTTTCTTGGTTCAGCTCCCAGGATGGGTTTTTTCGGCAGGTGCCCACAAGCCCATGACATCTGTTGGGTGTGATGGCTCCTGGGGACAGTGGGAAAGCCCAGGCTGAAGCAAAGATGTGTGGCTAAGTCCTGGGTAAAGTCAGATTCAGGGGTATGACCATGGGAAGCAGGTTTGATTTCCTCCCCTGCTGTGAGTTTGCAATTCAGTGTGAGACAAGGCGAGAAAAGAAATAGAGGGGGTTGGTGTTCTGGGGTTGAATTAACATATTTTGGGGCACCTGGTGTTCAAATAGCAAAGCATGTCCCTTACAGCACAAACAGATCAGCTGCTGCACTGGGCTGGTTTTAGCAGAAGCTCAGAGTTTATGCTTAATACGAGCAGTTTCACTGAATGCAAAGCAGAAAAGATACAGGAGGTTGTGTGCGTGTCTCCCCCATGCCACAGCACAGAAATGCAGGCACAAATGTCCAAACTTGCTAGAACCAGCCCATTAGTGCACCCAGAGATTCAGTGCAGACACATCTGCTTATTTCTCAGGGACCCCAGAGCACTTCTGCCCCCTCTAACCCAACCTGCACTCACCAGCATTGGGTGGCTCCTGGTCTAGAGGTGAAGAAAACCCTGGATTCATCTCAGCAGCAAGGATGGGAATGGTCCATGAGGGTGGCATTGGCCGGGGCTGCAGGATGCCAGTGTCAGGAGGATGGTGGTGCTGCTCAGCTGCTGCAATGACAAGTTGTGCCCTTGGCCTCCTCCAGGACATTTTTCCTTTGTGAGAAACTCAGCAATATTTTTCCCTGAAAAAAAAAGTATTCCATGACTCATGGAAAAGGTAAGATAAAGTACAGCCCCCACACTTGAATAGATATGTGGCTATTTTTATAGATGAGGCAATAAATAAAACCTGGTAGAGATTTTTCAAGTTTTCATTCATTTTTGATAGAGAGAAATTACTGCTTTTCCTACATAAATACAAAAAAAAGTTCTCACTAGGGAGCTGGGAGCTCCCAGCACAATTTCCAGGTCCCCCAGTTTCACCCTAAGGCACCCAAACTGCCTTCTAAAGCCCCAGCTCTGGGAACTGAGAGCTTAGGTGTCAGAAAGCAACCATGACAAAGTTTCCAGCTGTCTTGGGGGCAAACCAAGCACCCTAGAAGCCCCAACCTTGGGAGGATTGATTTTCATTAGTTCGATTCACTTATGGCATGTAGTGTTTAAAAATAAGCATTTTAGGCTGATCCCCTGATCTCAGAAAGGCTGAGCTCGGCAGCACAGGGTGGCCGTGCCTGTCTCCTCTTTTAAGTGTCAAACATGGGGACATCTCAAGGGGCTCAGGGAAGGCAGCTTCTCCTCTCTGCCAGCAAGAACCTTCTCAGCACCAGCCACGGCACGGCAGAGTCCCAAAACTCAGCCCTGGATCTCCCAAATGCCTTTGAGTTCACCTTTGAGATACATTTAGTAACTCACCTTAATATTGATGCCCTCCACACAAGGAAGGACTCTCGGCCTTGGCCAGCATAATTATGTGTTCAATATTAACAGTCTCCATCCGTCAAAGCTCGCTGGCGCCTGCCTGTCCTCATCCCACAGGACTGGGAGAGAGCTCCACCACTCCCAAACAGTGCCTGCCAGCCCCTGGAAAACCCTCGGGAGAAGAAGCCAAGGAGGGTTTTAGACCATCTTCAAGAAGTTCAGGGATTAGACTGAAACACCAGTCCCCAGCCAGAAAGGCTCATTCCTCTCGACTCATCAGTCTCTTCCTGCCTGGTGGACCACGTGAGCACCAAGGTGGCTTTGGCCAGCCAAAACTAGAGTGACACTTGGTAGCCAGAAGACCTGACCAAAGAGGATGATGCAGCAAAGGACCTGCAGCCATATCTCACATGGCATCAGGGAAATATCATCAGGACCTTCTTGATGTGGCATGCTGCAGGCTTAGGACTTTTGGGGCTGCAGATGGCCCTAGCCATGCAATTCAAATTTATTCTTCCCCAACACCATGGGGAAGTCTCTTGTTTGGACATGCACAGGTGCACATGCATGGACTGGGCAAAGCAGTGGCCACAGAGAAGGGCCCAAGGGCTGTCCATCGATCCTTTGCCTGAACCTCTTGTGTCACACAGAGCTGTGCCAGTGACCTTGTCCAGAGAAGTTACACCATCACCATCAGCAAATCATGGCCAGACTGGTGACATGAGCATTCCCTTTGCCAGCCAGGACCCCCAATCATTGAGGAGTGCCCGGGCAGCCCCTGGAACAACAGTCTCTGTGAGGATGGCAAAGCAAGATAAAAGGGCTTTTTCTAATTGATCCTTTATGCTATTAGGGCCTTTTCCTCTGGGTAAGCACAAAGTCTGCCTCTTTCCTGGCTGTTATTAAAAGTCAGGGCTAAAATCCCTTTGGGAATGGGGAAGACAGATAATCCTCACTCCTTCTGACCTTCTTTCCCTTCTCGCTTTGCAAGCTTATTGCAACTCCTTGGGAGGAGCTTCGCTATCCCTTATACTCCTTCTCCTCCAAAAAAAAGACCCCCAAAAAAGAATTTGCACTGGGGATCAGCCAGAAGGGTCCCAACAGCTGGAGCCACCTGCCCCCGAAACACCCCATCACCCACCCGGGCTAGATGGGTGATGCCTTCCATAAACAGCAGCTACAGAGTCTGCTGGCAAAATACATCTTAAATCTACCAGAAGGGCAAAAAAAGGGGGTGAACAAAAGGGGGAAAAAAGTGCCTTAAACCACCAAACTTCTATGCTATTTCTCCTCTGCAGAATAAACAGCTCAGAGCAGTTTACTCTTGTTTTCCACAGAGTCGCAGACATCTGTCCCCAAGGCTGCGGAGCCGCGTGGTGAGCTGCAGCAGTGTATGTGTGTGTGTGTGTGGGGGGGTGTCTGCCTCTGCTTTTCCAAAAGCCCCCAGTTCCAGGATTTTACACCAAGAAAGAGCTGACGCAGCTCTCGAGGTGCAGGGGATGGGAGAGAAGCTACACCGGGAAGGGAGAGCTGCAGACCGAGATCCTCCTGCGCTGGGATCTGTGCCTTTAATGGCAGGTTAATCTATTCTATCGCTGCTGACTTAGGGTTGGGGATGTCGAAATCCCAGGGCTGCCGGGCGGGTTGTGCGTGGCTCCAGCTACCTCTAGTGGAAAGCAGGGAGAAGCGGCACAGCGGCCACTCAAAGGGGCTCCGCATCCCCCTGCCTGCAAGGCTTATTGCAACATTTACCCGCGAAAACCACTTCACCCCATCACTCTCAGCCCAAACACAGTTTATGTGACTAAGTTTAGAAATTGTTGTGAAAAAGGGTGGCTTTTCTCTTCCAGGAAGACCAATGCCTACTTATCCCGCAAGGCTGGGCTGGCTGCAGAAGCTCCACGTTGTTTAAGACCGCGGTGAGCAGCTCCCAGCAGGGATTTTGCAGGACCACAGGCAGTATCAGAGACCCATTTTTCCCGGGGTGACTGGCCTGGCAGGGCTGGGTGACCTCCCTGTGAGGACACCCAGCGCGGCTGGGAGCAGAAGGACTGGCATCTTTCTCCTGGAGTGTGCTGCGCTGTCATCAGCCGCCGAGACACTGAAACCTGGATATAAATTAGGAAAAGCAGTGTTAGGTGCAGGAACTTTTCGCTGTCAGCACTGCAGTAAGCAGACACTCACTGCAGAGGTAGATGGAGCTTTCAAAAGCTTTAGGGATGAGCAGGATGAGTGTTTGCTGGCAAAATGCTCCCATGGCATATCTGTGCCCAGGAAAAAGGCCCTGGATTTTCTAGCTGTAACCCCAAGGACACCAAACCCCACTTCTTGTTTCCTTCTAGCCTTGAAACCTATTGTATTTTCCACTGGAAAACACTGGAAGCACTGGAGTGATTTAATTTCAAAATAGAAAAGCAAGTTACTTACTCATTCACGTGAATCCAGGAGCTGACACTTTCCAAAATATCCCCACATTGATTGCCCTTGACAACAGAAAAGCAGCAAGAGGAGGTAGCAGCTACAGTCCCAGGAGGGAGCCTCAATTCCCCAACCCCATAAGGTCCTGCACCCAGAAACAATTGCTGTATACATAGCTTTTAAAATGATATACACAAATAAAATTACAAAGAAACAGAAATATTTTACTTCCAGTAAGCTCTGGCTTTGCCTGGTAGAGAACTTTTTAAAATAAAGTTGGGCCAGGCAGCTGGAAAGAGTGGCAGCCAGTGGCACCCAAAACAGAAATCACTTTTTCATGTTGTTGTTTGCACTGTCACCTGAAGGCAAGGGAAGGAGGCTGTGTCATTCCCATCCCAGGTCCAGAAGTCCCTGAAAACCATTGCAAAAAATGGTTAACAAGCTCCAAGTGTCAGGGACAAGTGGGGGCTGATGGGAAGGATTAGACATTAATGAGAGCCATCTTCCAAAGCATCCATCACTCCACTTTCATGGGTTTCTTAATGTGGTGGGAACTCTGCCATAGCTGGATTCTTTTTATTTAAAGCAGAGATAAAAAGCTGGAGAGGTATTAATATTAATTAAGAGACAGACATTTGCAGAAACTTTCCTTACCCCACATCACACCCAGCTCTCTGTCCCACTTCAGGGAACAACCAGATTTTTTCCAGAAAGAACTAAATTGTTCTGCAGAATTTATGAGACTCTGTCACTTCTGCTGGGACGTTTATCCTACAGGGCAGGAAGCAAAGGCTGCACCAGATGAAAGCTGCTCACAGCCTGATTCTCTGTCCTGGAGTGTCTTGCAAATATTTCCATTTTTCTTGAAATTCCCTGTGGAATTTCTGAAATGGGGGGAAAAAAATCTTGTGCTGATTCTGAAATAAGATCCTAATTTTTGAAAAGTGGAAAAAAAGAAGTTGGAGGGAAATGCTGTTGTTTCACACCTTTGCTTGGGGAAATGAGGCTGGGGGAGCTCCAGGCGTGGGATGGGTGCTGCTGGATGGAGCCCTGAGCTCTGCAGCTGTGGTGGGGATGCAGTCGGTGGGAATTCCTCCTTGGGGTGGGCTTTGGACCATGAGGACATGTGCAAGAGGTGCTTGGCCCATGGTCCTCACTGGCTGTGAGAAGGTAATTCCCAATCCCCACCAGGTTTTAATTTATGGGTGTCAGAGTTTCCCTGCCCTGGTTGAGGACTTTGCTTTTCTCTGCTGTTTGTCTCTTTGGGGTTTTTGTCAACCAGAACGCTGCTGAGACTGCAGCACCACATGGCCAGCAGCCCACGGCCAGCCCTGAGAGAGCTCTGCAGCACAGATGGACAAGTCAGGAATGAGTTGTCCTATAAAATCTGTCCTATTGCTTTAAAAAAAAAAAAAAAAGGAAAGAAAGAAGCCAGAGACCTTATTAGTGAAGTGAGCTGAGGGTTTTAGGTGACAATCCTGCTGGGTGCTGTGAGGCAGAGCTTGTCCCTCTATTGATTAAAGGGGTAGGAATGAGGGTTAGGCTGGAAAAGAAGCAAAGGCAGAACAAGCTCATTTGAAAAAGGGAAACTGAGGAACACTGGCTTTCCTCACCCTGGGCTGAGCAGGGCTAGCGTCTCACTGCCTCCATGTTTAAGGGATGAGAGAGGGATGAGAGAGCAGGAATGTTACAGGACACCAGGCTGGTGAACATGATGGGTAAATCCTGTCCAGGCACAGCCCCACTCCTGATGCCCCCAGCCAAGGGCCAGCAGAGTCCAAGGGGATGGGAAACCAAGGCTGGTGGAGGTCCCCTCTCTCATCCCTTGGCCACAGACCAGCACCCCAGGAGCAGGCAGAGCAGCGAGGATGCACTGCTGCCTAATTTTACCTCTCCGCCTCCTTGGTTGCCTTGAGCCCAGCTTCAGAAATAAAAACTGGGAGGAAAAAATAATCAAAAATAAAGGCTTGTAACCTTCTGGAAAACTTCTGACTGCTGAAATAATGCATGCGGAGAAGAGATCAAGTGTGATAAATAAAAATATCCAGCTCTGTTCATTAGTTAATTCATTAATTTGCAGGGGAGGAAACGTAATTCCCTGGTCAGTGATGAATGACAAGGCTGTGGCTTGGGGAGCTCCTCCTCCGCCCCAAAGGTGAAGACATGGTCCCTGCCCCCAGCCCTCCTTGTCCCTAGTCTGTCGTTCGGGACTCGGCCACGAGATGGAGGCTTCTGCCTGCAGAGAGGAGCAGGGCAGCCCTGCAGAGGCCCCAGAGAGGTCCCCAGCCGGTTGTGGGGTGCCCAGCTGCTGTCCCCATCCCCTGGGGACATGCCAGGTCTACCCAGGCACTGTGGTGCTTTGGAGATGGATTGTGACTTGGCCCAAGAGCATTCCCAAAGGTGCAAGGCTGCATCCTCATCCTCCCTTCCTGAAGCCAGGTGACTACTGGGATTTGCTGCAAAATCTCCTGGTTCAATTTGGTGGAAAGCTGGAGTAAACAGGAGGGGGATTCTTTCTCCCTTCCCAACACACTGCCCCCTTGGGAGCCTGGGAAAAGGCTGTGAAGGCAAAGAGGGCTGGAGTGACCCCACAAGATACTCCTGGTTGGGGGAAATTGTTAGGAATTTCAGTCAGGCATTCCCAGAAAAAAATCATGTTTCAGCAAAATGGTGACACTCTTCACTTGGGACTTTTTTCATCTGGCTAGCAGGGAAATTGGCAAAAAGCAGTCTGGGTGGGTACTTGAGGTTCTGGTTCGTGAGCTGAATTGGAGCAGCAGCGCACGACTGTGCCAGAGCAAACAGGACAACACCCCCAAAGAAAAATAAGCCCCACTCTCTGTGTAATTTAGAAGGTGCAGATCTTTCCAGGGGGAAGGGAATTCCCCTTTTCTGCCTGTCTGAACTCCTCACAGCTGCAAACATAGACACTGCGTCTCCCTGTCCCCCGGGGTGTAGGCGAGGTGCCTGGGCCTCAGGGTGCCTGATTTCCCATGGGTGCTCAAGCCATGGTGGTGCCAAGGAATGATCCCATTCATTTATAGGGTGGCTGTGTCTGTCTCAGGAGTGAGAACAAAGATTTTCCAACCTCTTTCTTGCAGTAACCAAAACCTGACTGCATTAAGTCTTGCTGGTGGCGTGACCCATCATCCTGCCATCCCGTGAATGGGACTGTGTGTCTCAAAGGGGCAGCACAGGGACAAACACCCACTGCTACCTGGGCAGTGTCACCCTGCACTCCTTGCAAGGCAGGGCACTGTGGCAGAGGTGATTAATTGGCGGTGTGGTGGTGGTGAACATGTGTCGGCCCCCACATCTGCCCCTTGCCAGCGGGGCACCGTCAGTGAGGTGGCACCGTCAGTGAGGTGGCACTGTCAGTGAGGTGGCACCGTCAGCGAGGTGGCACCGTCAGCGAGGTGGCACTGTCAGTGAGGTGTCACCGCTTTGCCGCTCACCTCCTTCCCCGACGTAATCAGCTGCGACACCTGTGCCAGCTGCTCCGAGTGGGCAAATGCCGACCCCTCCCTGCCTGCCCGCCCAGCCACGGGCAGCTCCCGCCAGGCGCCCGGTGGGTCCCCATGGTCACTGCGGGGTCAGGGGCACTGAGCAGTGGCACCTGCGTGTCCCTCCCAGCCAGTCCCTTA
Organism: Erpornis zantholeuca; assembly: GCA_013400515.1. Lineage (NCBI taxonomy): Eukaryota > Metazoa > Chordata > Aves > Passeriformes > Timaliidae > Erpornis > Erpornis zantholeuca. The sequence goes on from VZTN01027959.1 coordinate 487,487, forward strand.
TGCTGAGGCAGGAGGCAAGCAGCAGCCATTCCACATACTGCCTTGCAATCTTTTGGATGTCGGAGGAGTCTGGTAGCACACTGGTTTCTCATGCTGCATTAGTAATTAATACAATCATTAATAGTGTTCTGGGGGTGATTGGGTCAGCAAAGCCGCTGGCAGCTTCTCTTAGTTGAGGTGGGACAATGACAAGTGCTTGGAGTCTCTGAACCAGTGCTCTGCAGGCAGAGGAAGAGAGACACAACTGGCACACATACTGTCCTGGTAGTTGGCACAAATACAGATGGGCTTTTTATCCTTAAGAAACTTTTAAGGAGGTCATGTGCCTTCGTTTTCCATAGGTGAGTTCCTTTTTGGGATGCACTGGGAGCTTGATGCTCCTGGGCATACTGTGTAAAATCTCATCCTTTCCCCCAGCAGATCCAACCTGGGAAAACCCCTGCTAAGCATCATTCCTGATTTCCCAATCCAGGTCCCAGGAAGTGCTTCCCACAAACAAGGCACCTGCTGTTTCCTGGCTCAGCCTACTGCCTGCAGAAGCCCTCATCACACCCCTTTCCTTCGCCTGCCTATTTTCACAAAACTTGTAGGAACTTAATTATCTTTGAGACTTCTCCCCTGTCAAACCAGGCTGCAATGGCCCAGCAGCCTTCAAGAGATAATAACAGGGACGGACAGGCGGCAAGAATGGGAGCACCGCATCCTCTGTGAGCAAGGTCAAAACCATCCCTCCCTCCCACCAAAGCCGGGGCCAAACCCAAGCGTGAGGGCAGGGCCATCCCTCCCTCCCTGCCTCGCCACTCCCGCAGCCACAAGTGGGAATTGGGAGGACGAGGAGACGAGAGATGCTGGTGCCGGCCGTCAAGCAGCGGGCCAGTAATAACCTCATTATGAGGCTGGAGATTCCGGGCAAGGGGGGCAGGTGCCGTCCTTCTGCCGCCCATGCTCCACTGGCAGCTTGCGGAGCCAGAGAGTTGTCAGGCTGTCTCCTGCCTCTCACCTTGCTTCTCATTAGCTCCCCGCCGTGCTGCCGTGCGGGCAGATGGGGCAGGGCCCGTGGCCGCCTGCCACCGCCGTGACGGGCATGCGGGGGCACCGGCGCCTGCACAGATCCCAAACACATCCCCTCTGTCTCCACCGCAGGGAAGAGATGCCCTGCCCAGGGCTGGGTGTGAGCATGGTTGGTCCACATTGTGTTTCCCAGGGTGAGGATGGGTGGCTGTGCTTGCCAGCTGCCTGGCCGAGGTGATTCCTGAGTATCCCAGTGGGTGATTGTCTCTGTCAGGAGGGTAAGCTGGAAGAAGGAAAGCTCTTGTGGCTCTGTGCAACGCAACAGCCTTGGTGGTCCTTGCAGAGCCAAGGTGCTCAAAGCACCCAGCTTCACCCAGGCAGCCAGGCCCATGTCCTAGGACAAGGGGACAGCCTGGTGATGTGCTTGAGGTGTCCAGGGGGCTGAGTTCAACAAGTCACCATAGGGATCGAGGGTGATCTTGGGCAGTCTCAGGATGCATTCCCTGCCAAAGCAAGGTACACGTCTTCCAGCAAGAACAGCCAGAGCTCTGGGATACTGTCTGGGCAGCCTCCAAAGCAGGAGAGGGACCAAGAGAAACATGTCACCAGCAAGGACCAAGCCAGAGAGGACAAGGAGAGGGAAAAGGATGGAACTGGTTGGTCAATTCCTTCTGGATCCCATCTCCAGGAAGGGGGCTCCTACATCCTACTCCCATATTCCACACATCTACTATCTTTCCAGGGCAAGAGATAGATCTGGAAACACAACCCTGTGCTTTTCACAAGAACAAAGCAAAGCACAAGCCCCTGCATTTGTCCAGAATAAGCAACGCTTCCAGCATGGGCAGATATCCCCAGCCAGAGATAAGTTATCCAACAGTAAAGCAAGAGTTGAGCCCACTAGTGAGAGTAAGGGCACACTGCCATTTATTACCTAAGTAACAAATTGCTTAAGCTTCTCCAACAGGCCAGATCTGTCAGGAGCATCACCAGGTGTGGGGGAGTCACTGTTTGATGCCACAGGCTCCCAGCACCACAGTGGGACACACACTGCAGCTCTGCTGCCAAGGGGACTGTGTAAGACCCCCAGACATGCCACGGGAATGAGAACCTGGAGGATGCATGGATGCCCTTCCAGGCCTAAGCACCCCATGGTGCTTTTTCACCACCTTTGAGGACTGTCTCTGGCCATCTGAAGGAAGAGCACTGTGCAGTCCTGGGCAGGAGGAAGCTGCAGGAGGGCAATGGTGCTGCAATGCATGTCAGTGTGGGACGAGATGACCCAGTGTATTCCTCTTATCCAAGAGCCTGAGCAATTTTTTCATGATCAGGATATCCAGCCACCCTGACTCTATCTTTGCTCTTGGCTATCTGGCAACACCTACCCAGAAGCACCAAAGCATTGAATTAAGGGAGGGTGGGGAGGGGACTCTCTGGAAATCCCTGCACTCTGCCAGCCTTTGTACCTTCTGCTGTGCCCAGCTTTTTCCGCCAGTCCTCACCAAAAAGGTCGAGCTGTCTTTCTAACCACAATGATTTCCCCTTCTCCCTGGGGGATTTCATGTGCTGCTTCCACTGCAGTAACCCACACAGCCCAGAGCAGCTTCTCTGGGCTCCTGGCCATGCTGGGGGGTGGCCTTTCTCTTGCTGCAACCATGGTGATGGTCATACCACCGAGAGTCACAGCCCCAAACAGGCCTCCTCAAGCTAATATTTGCCTAAAGCAGCATTCAAGATCACCATGGATGAGCCCTCTCAGTTGTCCTAAAACAAACCAGGACACTTCTGCACCGAAACCAGAGGCCCCAACAGCAGTCGTCTGCCAAGCTGTGGCTGTTCACATCAGGGGAGAACCCGGGCATGGAAATCTGATGTTATCCTGCACTTGAATAAAGCCAGGGAGCCTTTTTTGGAGGAGCGGCACAAATGCCCTCTCAGTACCCTCCAATTCCCCCACATCCAGGCCAAGAAGCTGGCTCAGTCCTGCCAGCGCCTCACCTGCCACAAGCCACCACAGGATGCCCCAACCACCAGCAGAGCTGAGAAAACACCTCTGCCCCAGAGCCACCACATTTATGGAGGCCCTCAACCCCCCAGAGGGGACAGGGAACAGGGGGCTCCTGGTTCAGTCCAAGGGTCACAGCCCCCAAAAAGCAGCATTTCTTCACTAACTGGGGCAGAACAAGGCCTTTTTCCTCCTTTTGTCCAGGCAGGCTGCAGTGCCAGGGAAGGAGCTTTAAAGGCATGTGTTACCTGTGTGGAGCAGAGGGGGTGGGGGGTGTGTGCGAGCGTACGGAGCTATTAATTAAAATTGCTCAGTCAGATGCTATAGAGAGATTAGTTGTCACATTGTGTTAATGGCAAGCTTGGCAACGCCGCGAGAAGGGGCAGGACTGCCCGCCGTCCCCTCAGCTGTTCAAGTGCCATGTCTATACCCAGCCAGAATGACTAATTGGCAGGTTTTGTTGAACAGAAGCCCCCTTGTTATTGGGAAGAGATCAGTGCCTTAATGAAGGAGAAGGAGGAAGGGGATATGTGGGTACAGAGAAGCTGCAGCCACCTCTGCGGTGGCTGTCCCACAGGGAGGGAGAGCTGCTGTCCTGTCCTTGCGGCACAGGGAGGCTGGAAAAGCTCAGAGCCGTGGAATGGCACAACACTAGGTTCTTCAACAGTTCACCAAACCAACAATCACCCCCAGAGCTGGGTGCTTATAAAGAGATGGAAATATCTTCCTGGACCCTCCCAGCTCAGAGGATGACCACAGGGCTCCCCAACTTTGCACTTCATCCCCCTTCGCAGGTAGCAGATTCTCTCTCCTTGTTTGTGCTCCTTGCCTTAGTTTTCTTGCTACAGGGAGGAATGGAGGACGGAAAAAGGTTTGGGGAAGGTCCAAATGGCAGCTCCAGGAGAACATCACAGCCTTGGCTACTGGAGGATTCTCAGAGCAGGCTGGGCAAGCACAGAGCCCACCCTGCCTTGCATCAGGGCATGGGGTAGGAGGTGCCTGTTCTAGCTGTAATTTCTCCCATTCTTCCCCACTGAGTTCCCCTTCCTAACTTCTACACCCAAATTAACTTCTTTATGACATGGAAAGAGCTCCTGATCTGGGCCTTTTGTCCCCTTCCCACTAGCAGGGACAGAGATGTGCTGATGTCTGTGCCTGGGCATGGTCTGTGGAAAAGCTTTTGGTGAACACGGATGTCAGTGGTACAGAAAAGCACAGAGAAGTTTGGTATTAGCCCTGCAACCTTCAGAAGGATCAGTGGCAATGGGCAGTGTTTCTGCCCCTGATGGACAATCATACCCTGAAGGAGGAGGAATCAGAGGAAAATACTCTTCTCCCCATTTTACAGAATGAAATCCAGATATGGAGTCACAAAGCTCTACAGGTATCCAGTACCCCCAGAGCCTGCATGATTTATGCACCTTGAATCCTGTCCTGGTTGATTTGACAAGGTGTCCCTTGGAAAAGTGATGGGTGTAAAACCAATGTATGGCATGGCTGTGCCATCCTCTCCAGGGACTTGCCCCCCATTCAGGTGTTTTCCTGAGGTTTTCAAACTGATCAGCCTGTTTAGCCTAACCAACACAGATCCCACAGGCCTGTTTCTGCCTTGAATAACTGGTTCTCCCCCATCCCAAATTCAGCCTTATTTTGTGGAGTCTGACCATGCTGGAGGGCAACAGGGAGCAAATGGGGATATTGATGTAGGGCAGCAAGGCTTTTCTTCTCCCACCAGTACTAGCTGGAGAAACACTTTTGAAATGAGTCTTGTATGAGGGTATCAGCAAGTTTCCAAGCTGACCTGCTGCCGCAAGCTATAACACTTTGATTGCCATGGAGAAGACAGGTGAACCCCCAGTGCTGCTGAACAACACCAACCACATTCAGCAGGTGTGCAGTGGGAAGGTGGCTTCCTTCCCAAGGAGGGGAAGAGAGGCTGTCATCCCTCTGCCACCTCCAGGTAGCCCCAGGCTAACAGCAACTCACCCCAAGAGACTTGGGGGTGCCAAGAGTTCAGCAGTAACCTTGGGTAGGAAGCAACTTTTTATTTGGACTAAACTGCATAGCTCTGGGGCAGGATGGAAGCTGTTCAGGCATGTTGTGTGTACGGCAACATTGTAATTTCTTCACAGTAGCTAGTCTAAAGCTAAGCTGGCCAAGAATTGAACTTAAAGCCACAGTCAGGGGAGTAATTTCCGCCCAAATCCAAGCTCTGTGCTTCCATACCTGTTTATGGCTACCCAGCTGGGCTCTCTTGAAGTCAGCTCAATCACATCCCCACTCCAGCCATCAAGCACTTCAGCTGTTTCACAGCCATGACTGCAACCTGACCGTGTCACCAGCCCCCAAGCTATCTGTGGATGGAGGTGAGGCAGAGAGGTCACCATCAACACCATTTACTCCCCGAGGCCAGATTTGGGGTTGGGTGATGTGACATGCAATAATTCCCACAGCACTAGTGTCATTCACGCCTTCAAACAGTCTGTCCCTAAGCAGTTATTTGGAAGGTCACTGCATAACACCTTTAAGCAGTCCTGCAAGTCTCCCCCTTGGTCCCAGAGTCTACCTGGAGATGACCAATCAACCTGGTGTGTCATTCCTTACCACTGCTCCAAGACAGTCCAGAACAGAATGCCAGCCTTCTCCATGTATTTCCCCCTACTGATAGTTTCCTGCTATTTTATTATTTTTCTAACTTTACAATTCTACATATCCTTACTAAGCAAATTTCTGCAAGCTCCTCATTGCCCATCAGCAGGGACAAGATGGGGATTTGTCCTGAAGACTTTACTTCCTTTGCAACCCAGACTTCTGCATCCTTTATCCTTTTGTACTTAATCCTTTGTTCCTAAGATGTGACATTGACTAGACCCAAGCAAGAAAAGCATTGCATTGCACTTAAAAACCCCAAAATGAACAAAAACGGTGCTAGACCCAACCTTTTCCTTTGTCCTCTGCTTTTGGCCACTCTAAGATACTCACTGCCATCCCCCATGCAGAAGTTACCTGTCACAGAAGATACTTTGTTCAGGTGTTTGAGGCCAAGTTCTAATCACTGAATGTAATAGGGCAAGATGAATGATAGATTGACATGATTAATTTCCATGTTCCCACTAGTAACATTGATTTTAGGGCATTCAGTCTTTACAAGTCACTGAATGCAAGGGAAAACTTGGCTCTGATCTCTTCAGTAAAGGTCAAAAGGGTGCTCAGATCTATGTATGGGAGCTCAGCTGTTCAAATGCCCTTCAGAGTTTTGATGTCTGCCCCAATCATGAATCCAGAATTGCCTCTGGCTGCATTTGCTGAGGAAGAGCCCCCTGAGAAGGTTGTGGGGACACATCTGTGGTACCACTTGGACACTCAAGGCTTCCCTGAGCCTGTCCATCTATAGAGCACAAGTAGGGGTTGAGTTCCACTGGCTGTTGATCTTCTAAAGTCTGGCTGCAGTGCTCAATCCTTTTCCATCTTTGTCGAGAAGGAGCTGATGTTGGCTGGCCCTGTGATTTGTTCCTGCTGTAATAGCTCTTGCAGCTCTCACCAGCAGAATGTCCCCCTACCCTTCCCATCCTAACCCAGCTGCACGGACACAGGTCCCATGAGAGCAGTCACGAAACAGCAATTCATGTGGATGCATGGAGACAGGTCCCTCATGGCCTTTACACTGCTGGAAGACACTCAGAAATGAACCACTCAGGAGTCTAATGTAGCCCTGCTTGTGGCTGTGCTGGTTGTGCCCCGGTTTATGGTTTGGGGACTCCAGTGTGGGATCTGGCCTGCTTTTTCTCCATGCAGAGAACTCCACAGTATTGTGATGTTCAGTGGGAGGGTGTTAAAGTAGCCTGTGAAGCCTGGTTTCATGGCCCATTTTGGGGGAAAGCAGAGTTATTTAGACACATTAACAGGTTGTAACAAATGGAGCCAGACATTATTTTCAAATCCAGCCTGGATCCTTTCTTGGAGCATCCAACATAAGATTCTGTGCTCACCAAATCTGCTGGCTGAGGATGCTCCCTGACTCCGTATTCCCCCAGACCTTTCCCTGTCCCCAGGCTGTCCAGGGCTGCCCCATCCTCTGCTCTGCACACCTCCTCCATGTCCTGCCATGGAACAAAGCCTGTCCTAAGAAAGCCACCCCTTGAGCAGGTGAGCGCCGCACAAAGCAGCCCTGCTATGCACGGCATCCCCACTGCCGAGCCAAGCTGGGAGATTCACCTGTGCGGCCCAGACAGTGAAGAATTGTTTGGAGCAAAACACTGTGCAATCAAGTGGAGATAGCAGAGGCAATGGGGTCAGGCAGGCTGCCTGGGGCATCTTTCATCTCCAGCTTCGGGAGGTGGGGTGTAAAGTGCGCACTGGCCGGGCCCAAGCTGGGCTCAAAGGCAGCCTTGTTCTGCCAGCTATCTGCCATCTCTCTGATGTCACACGTTTCATTTGGGCAGCTCACTTCAAAGGCCCCCTTCTCGTGCTCCCTCCCTCCCTTTCTCTCTTCTGGTTTGGATTTTGCTATTGGAAGGATAATAGCCCAGCTTTCCAAAAACACATATTGCTGCACAATTAAAAAAAAAAAATGAAGATTTTTAAAGAGCAGCTGCTAAAGTTAACCCAGATCAAGCAGGGCAGGGCTGGGACAGTCCCCAGGAAACCAAGGTCTTTCATTCTCCTTCTGAGAAGCAAATCTGAATTTACCCTGTCCCTCCAGCACCCCAAATCCTCCTCCATTGACAAGAGGCTCCCCTTTACATCTGCATACACCATACATTTGGTACAGGTTCTTTTGTGTCCTGGCTCCTGCCAGCCACACGAACAGCCCCTATCAGAGGTCCAGTTTTGGCTAGACTTTCTAAGAGCCCCTGCTTGAACCACATTGAACAGCACCTCAGCATAGCCATGGCATCAGGACACACAGCATCCAGCTCCACAGCCCTTGCTGGGTGCCTTGAGGCACGTCCTGCAGGCGGAAGGCCAAAATACCAGCCGGAATAGCAGCCACAATGTGTTGGTCATGCCAAGACAAGACATCTTGCTCAGCTGCAGCCTCTTGTTGAACAACTGTCTCTCTGCCAAGCTACACAAACTTGTCCAACACTGCACAAGAGAAAGATGGCATTTCAGAGGGCTAATAAGCTATGGATGCAAACAGCCTACTGGGAAAATGTGCATCCCAATAAGCGAAACCTAAAGAGCAGAACACATCCAGACACAGTCAGCAACACCCTGGCCAAAATAAGTACTAGGTGACTTCTGGTTTTTGAGTTTAGGGAGTTTGGCAAATGGAATTTCAAGTATGTTTTCCACAACTGGAAGCTGTCAAGTATAGCCAATATCCTCCTGCACACACCATGCTTCCAGAAGCTGGAGATTTAGTAGGTGGGGGAAAAAAGCTGAGGGAGGAAAGGAGTGGAGGGTGTGCTGGTATCCAGCAGAGGCCCAAAGATCCTGGACAGAAGTTCTTTGAGCTGCACCACATCAGCACACCCACTGCTATGCACCATGCTTTCACATGGCAGCCACTTCACCACATGGACATCTGGCAGCTGTTCCTTGGCTCACCTCTATGCTGAGGCCATTTCAGTTTTGGTGACAGTAGTGGGAAAAGGTGCATCAACATTCAAATAAAAAGATGAAAAATTCAGTAGAAGGAAGAAAAAGTCACACTGACTGAAGACCCACCAGCCTGTTGACCCGTACCAGGGTGCCTGCACCACAGACCATGACTTCTCTAGATGAAGCCAAGCCTGCCTGAAGGGCAGCTGGCAGCTGGCATCAGGGGTGCTCTGATCCTTAGCTGCCAGACTGCAGCCCCTGAGGGTCTTCCAGATCTCCCTGGCTTCTGCTCACACCCCAGCACCTTCCCTTGGACAGGCAGGAGCTGAGATGTGCTGCTGCCTCCCCTCTGCCTGCAGCCTGCTAGGGACCTCCAGCCACACCCTGAGCATCACCTCGCCCCACATGGAGAGAGGACACAGTTTGCATCCAGGAAGCTGTTCTGAGGCCCTGGGGAACGTCATGGCAGGAATCCCTCGAGGTCATTCCTCAGTGCTGACAGCTGGGAGAGGGGCAGAGGTACCCTAAATACCGGCAGTGTAAGCAACAGCCTTTTCTCCCCAACCCGAGCATCCACAGGAGGATTTAAAGGACTCACAGAACTTACTGGCAGGTATTAAAAGTTCACTGGGGCTGTAATAGCAATCTGTCATCCTGCTGCTAATCCGTCTTGACAGAAACTTTATAAGAAGCTGAAGCATGTTAAATAGTCCTGGAGTTTAAGCAGAGCAAACACAAGGAGGGTGATTTAAAGCATAGGGTGTTTTCCATGGACCTCTGACCAAAAGCCCAAGGGCCAGCTCAGGGTTTGACTCCTTAAACGTCTTCTCTGGAGGAGCAAAAGGAGACACACTTTTAGAAAGCACCCAGACAGTGTGGAGCAGCATGCTGAGCAGCTGATGTGCTCTCCCATGGGCAGCTGGGGCATGGGCAGCGGTGCACAATAGCTGCTCTGTGTGCCCGGGAGCTGGGGACAGCACACAGAGGGGTGCTCACAGCCACCATCTGATGCACCTGTGCTCACCTTTGAGTCAAGAATGCAAATAATTCACATCTGCAAATCCTGGGAAACCCATTAGCGCTGAAACTGGATCCATTCAGCCCACGAGGGAAGTTTGCCCATGCATCGCTGCGGTTTCAGGGACAGTTGGATTGGCTGGGTATGACAGAGCCCTCAGTCTGGGCTGTGCCATACAGGTGGCATGTCAAAAGCTGTGTTTTGTGTCCTCCAATCCATTGATGTTAACAGACAGGACAACCAGGTGCACCCTCCTGGAAAAGCAGCTCAGGGGAGTCTCTCCTAGGACAGCCAGACTGCCGCATGAGTGTCACACCAGTTACCCACCAGTACTGACCACACCAAAAGCACAGCTCAGAATAACAGGACTGCAGCCTTCCCAGCGCTGAAGGACAGCTTCCCATCACTGTCCAGCATAAAGGTGATGCTTCCAGGTGCATTGTAGATTTTATTAGGGACCAGCAGCTGAGATGCCACTTCCAGTGAGTTCCCACACCAGCGGGACTGCAAACACATTGCCAGACCAAGTTTGTGTGTGTTGGCATTGCTCTGAATATTCCCTGCAGTAGGTTTGCTCTGGAGCAGATGGCAAAGTTTCATCACAATCTCTGTGTTTCCCTGCTCTATTTCCCATGGACCTTCTAAGATTTTTGCTTTTTAATTGAGAGTCCTGCTCCCTCACCAAAGCATCCCACACCCCACCAGGAACAGTTATTATTAGGGTGACTCAAGACTCACAGGAAGAGTCTTGCACACTGTTAAACTCTCAATGAGAGCCTCCAAAGGTTTTTTACAGCCTCGCATTCGCTAGAGCTTGCTGCTGAAAGAGGGACGGAGAGCAAGACTTTCAGCTAGAAAGAAAACTAAAGGACTTTTAGCACCTGTTAAGACAAAGACACCTGGATCAGAGGCAAATAGATCCAATAAATAGCAGCATACCCAGTATGGAGCCAGTGGAGAAGAGTGAGCAGTAGCAGTAACACATCTTCTCCACACTCCAGCACACCACATGTACTTGTGGGTCTCAAATCAGCTGAGCAAAACTCCTGGGGTTCCTCCAGCACACCTGTTGGCCAGAAGGACTCAGTAGCAGCCCAGCTACTGGGAAGCCTGGTCTGCCATGGCTTTGTGAATCCCTCTGGTGGGCAGCCACAACCCTTTCCTCACACCTCACCTGCAGGTGTTACATGGTAGCAGTGCTCACCAACACAATTCTGGCAGTCCAGCAAGGGATGTGCTCCCACTGAAAACTCCCCATGGAGCAGGAGGGAACTAGAGGACAGATTTATAAATCTGTTCAGCATCCATTTATGCAAGACCCAGAGAAACCTAACCCCCAAAATTATTTTGGCAAGGAGCTGACAGGCCAGGCAGTTTCTTATGCAACTTGTCTGAGCAGAAAAGCGAGGTAGAAACATTTACTGGGAAAGAAAAGAGAAACACCACTTGCCTTGCTGGGAATGCAAAGTGTGACCTGTAACTAGTAGCTAAAAAAACAGTATGTGTTTTCAGAGGGTGAAAACCTGTGGTTGAGCAAACTCAAAACATCATTACAGATGTCAGCAGGAGCAGGGAGATGCAGACCAGGTAATCTGCTATAAAGCCCTGAATGCTCACTGACTTCTTCCTAAGGAAGCACCTTGAAAAATCCTGGAGGAATACACAAGTTTGTGTCATTTTTTTTCCAAGCCCTGCTTCCCCTCAGCACGTTGTCATCGTCTTCCCCAGGAGCAGAGTTGCTTCCAAGAAACCAGATCCCCCCAGGCACAAAGCACCTACTGTGCTCGCCTCAATGCTATCAGGAGGGACTGGCCGGGTGCATGCGGTCAGGCAGCACCTAAGCTCGGGTGGCCCAGGGCTCTGGGATGAAACAAGACTCTTCCTCCTCCCCCAGCACTCCACAGCTTTGAGGCCATCATGGGGAGGACTGAAAATGCAGCATCTCCTTTGCTTATTCGTGTTTCATGGGGAAGCTCCGGCCCTGGCTGGCACAACTTTCCACCAGGTGCTTCTGTCAATTCCTTCACTAAAGCCAGCACTGCCACAAACATTTGTTAGCTCCTCAAGAGCTCCTGCTGGAGGTGAGCTGGTCATATCAACAGTAGATTTTTATTTCGGGGGAAGGAAAAAGTAAGCAAATCAGGGAAACAGCTGTTGAACTGCAGGAATAATCGATTAGAAGGCAATTTCATAATTTTGAATTATCTTGCTTGTAATTAAAAGCTTTCTGAAGGAAGTGATTATGCTCTAATCGATGGGAACAGTAAAGCCCAGGAGAGAGGCAGAGCAATGGTTTGTACGACCACTGCTGGGGCATAGAATGGGCTGCAGGTCCCACCACTTCTGCCCAGCACATCGCAGGGCTTTTGAGGATGGGACAGGATTCTTCATGGCTCTAGCTCCTTGCCAAAGACTCACTGATCTTTTTCCTCTGGATTCATTGCCCCTTCCCCATCTCACACTCCCAGGTAGCCCAGCCTGACATGGGAAAGCCACTGGTCAGACAGCAGCCATGCTGCTCTCTTTCCCTGCCTGTGTTTGCAGATGGCTGGCCAGGCTCAGCAACTGGTGCTGAGAATTGGCCCCATTTCCCATAGCTTAAATCTGAGGATCCAAACAGGCTTTCAGATGGTTCACTGTGACTCTGCTTAGGCCTCCTGGTCAGCCGTGGTGGGACTGTTCCTTTTGTCTTAAAGGGAAGGAACCAACTCATCTTCCCCAACAACCCTGCTCCCAGCTAACATCCTCTTTTTTAGCTCTGCCGCATTTGTTACTGTCCTGTAATCACTGTGTCCTGCCTGAGCTTCCCATCCTGTCTCCAGCTCTGACACCCCAGCCTTTCTTGAAGCCCTTCCTGAAAAAGCAGTTTTTGCCCCATGAGATTAGGCTTCATGTGCCCCAGCCCCCAGGCCTTCTGCTGGGATGTCACCGCTCCTTCCTCACCCCTCCACCTACTCCAGAAGGAGACAGAGCAGCCAACAGTCAGTTATAGCTTCTGCCAGGCTCCAGCTAATCCTTTTGGAAGAGTTTCACCAGTCTCCTCTCCCCAAACTCCTCAGGGGCTCTCTGGTTACTTCCCAAATACCTCCACGCACTCGGCTGCAGAGCCAAGCCCTCCAAGCCTGGAACACCAGGGTAAGGTTGTCAGGACAACCTAACCAGCCACCCAAGGCACAGGTGTTATGCTGCATCTCCAGTTCCATGATCTCATGCTGTATTTTCCAGGCAGTCCCTGCCTCTTTGAGCAAAGTTGCTCACTGTTTCCCCTCTCCTCCTTGCTCTCTCATGCACAGCCTCAGGGCTGTTTGTGCTTGCATATTTTGAGCCTGTGTTGAGCACAGACTTGTTTCCTCACAGATGCTCTTGAGAATGCGCAGAAAAGCCTAAGGCTTCGTGGATACCTCCCTTCATAGCCCCTCCTCTCCCAAGCAGATACTATTGCATCTGTACCACAGGGAACAGAGGCTAGAGAGCCAGAGCTGCTGGGGGCCAGCCAGTTTTAGAGCACTGAGCTGAGAAGTCAAAGCTCAGCTGTCCAGAGCACCAGTCTTGTCTGGGCTCTCTAAGAGTCCTAAATAAGATTCGTTAGGAACAATTAGCTGGGGCTCTTCGAAGCCAACAAATTGACAGGACGGTAGGGCAGTGCCTGCTGGGGTTCACCACCAGCTGCCCATCGCTGTGCCACAGGGCCTGCCTGCCTCTTGCCATGGATTCACCCTGCCCTGAGACCATGATCCAACCCACCCCCATCCCTCTGAATGAGCCCCCTGTTCTTGGGGTCATCAGAGGAGAAATCTGATCTCCCCTCTGAAGCAGCAGCTCCGAGGGCCCGAGGCAGTGGGAATCTGCCGTTCTTCACTGAAAGTGCTGCTGGTATTTGATCACTTGGAGTGTTTTGACATGGTTTGCAGTTGGATATGCTTGTCCTCAGTGTGTGAACTTAGACCTGTCAATCAGGCAAGCACATGCCAGCCTCCACATCAGTGTCTAGGAGGTCTACAGCTGACAAGATAACCTTTTCACGACCAACACAGTTGCCACTTAGAGGAATGGAGACAAGAATTTTGTCTGATCTCCAACAAGATAAGAAGCTGTTATTCAGCTTTTTATACCTGAGGAGCTTCTAACCCTTTTCTTGCCTTTCCATTGCAAGTCTTCACCATTTTATAAAGGGTTTTTTTGCTCCTTTTTAAAATAAATTTTCCATGCAGATGACGAGCAGTGGAAGAAAAGATTTAGCAAATACAAGTCACAGCTTTGGACAGCTGGTTTTACCCGAGATCTTGCTCATAGACACCCCCATAAAGCCAAGGCACTGGTCCTCAGTGGTTTGAACCCTATCATGTCACAAGACAAGCATTTTCTAATGATGGGTGGCATTTAGTGCCCAGAAGAGTGTCAATGTAGGTATCAATATCTGGCAAATTATTTCACTCTGGAAAGGTGACAGAACAAACCAAACTTCGGCATTTTCCCACAAAAAAAAGAAACAAATCCAGAATTTGTCATCTCTCATGTCCAGTTCCAGGAAAGGACTCTGCCTGTGGGTTCCTTGGGATTTGGTCCCTCTCCATCTCCTGTGTGCAGACAGATGACCCATGGATGTGGGCATGTGAGAAACTCTCCTGAAAGTTCTTCTGCCATAGGACATGCCCAGATTACACCAGAAAGCAGCCCCCAAACACCCAGTGCAGCAAAAGGCTGCGGAGGCAGCTATGACGTGGGCTTCCCATATGGGTGTCTCCACTGCACCAGGATCTTTGCTTGGTTTGGGTGTTCCTCCGCCCACACCCAGCTGGCAGGAGCCACCACAGCTCCACCAACTGCAGTTACATGCTGAGCCAGGCCGCTCAAAGCAAGGCAAGCCTCCAGCCCTTCATCTGGAGGTGGTTTTCCTAGACAGCAAGGTCACATCTTTCCAGGAAGGTTGCTTGCTCCGGCTGCTATGTCTGTGCACTACAAGTCTCCAACAAATACCTAAAAATACCACCAAGATTCAAATACGCAGCTGCAAACCTAGCCAGCATTGGCCAATGCCATTTTGATTTTCACTCCAGGCTGCACCTGCCACAAGCTCCTGAGCTGTCCATTCACAAAGAGCAAGTTAATTAACATAATATCACTCAGAGCTGGCTGCCTATCATAATCATCTAGTCAGTGTCCTCAACTGACAAGTAATCTCTGACTTGATCTCTCCTTGGCCACAGAGCAGTACCTGAACAGAAGCAGCTTTGTTTGGAGTCACTAGAGACATAAAGGTCAGCTCCCAACCTGTTCCTGGCATTGTCCTTGCCTTGGAGAGCATGGTAGAACCTGTTTTCATGTCAGACCTTGTTCTTTTCTTCCTGGCTTTGACAAGAAGGTATCATTTGTCCTAGAGAGCCACTCCCCAGCTGAGAGTGGGCTCAGACATGGAGCACAGTATGGCAAAGCAGCCCCATGAAAGGACATCCCAGGGGACAAACCAAGGGACATCTGACAACCCACCCAGCCTCACAACAGTCATCTGCCACGAAGTGACTCCATCACCTGCAGAAGATAAGGCCCAGCCAGTTTTGCTTTGGCAGGATCCATCCACACCCTGAAATAAGGAAGAAGAGGATATGAAATCCAGACGACAGGAGGACCCACATCTGCTACTCTATGGCAAGATTGGAAACTGGGCTCATGTTTGGCCTGTGTTGAGCATGGGGCCAACTGGCAGAAGAACAGGTTTAAAACCATGAATTCTCCTGATTTTGCTAGACAAAAATCTGCCCTCACCCACAATTCTGATCCTTTCCCAAAATTACATATTCAATATAGTAATTTTATACATATACACACATTTGTCTTGAGAAACTGGTATTATAGGGTGTCATTACATTTTTGCAAGATTTCAAAAGTAGGCAACCAGTCTGTATGACATGGGGGTTTTAATTTGAGGGAAGCAATTTAGCAAATGTAAATTGGCAATTGGGCTGATGTAAAGCCAGACTGATGCACCTGAGCATTTTTCAAATAGGAAATAGCTGTGGGTGGGGAAGACAAACCTTTCGTCTTTAAAATACTAATAATAAACCCCAACAAATTTAAACATGTTTTAAGAAGTATCCAAGTGAGAGGAATTTTTGAGGCCATTTTAATAGCCATTAAGGGAAACATCTATTTTTACATTGCAAGCCTGGTGTTAACCCAGCCATTGCCTAGAGATGATCCTACAAATCATGCTGGTTTTGTGGGCCACAGAAGCTCCTCCACAACACCTATAACCCACCTCCCCCAGATTTGCCCTCTTTTCCACATAGCACCAGCCAAGTATTTCTCCAAGACCACCAAGCCCAGTGTTAGAGAAACCTCAACCCATAATTTCCCCAACCTGTCCACCACAAGACAAGTCTAACCCTTTTCCCTGCTGCCATCTTAAAACAGAGCAAAACCCCAAAACCAACCCAGGAAATCCAGGCTGATCTTAGTCAGCTCTTTATTTTACAACTTGGAAAATAAAAATGACAGGTTTTCTTCTTACAATCACACCATTTTTGATTTTTTTTTTCCAGGTTGGACTCAAAAAACATTTTCTAGCACAGGAGCTGCGGAACAGTGACAGATGATGGGCAGGAAGGAGAACACCTTGTTTTGGACATGTCAGAAAATGAGCTGTGGATCCTCATTTGCTGGCGTATTTTTGGAACACCTCTGTCTGGGTGCTGTAATGACAGCAATTTCTGCTGGAAAACACCCACCCATATCTTTTAGGCAGTCCTAACATGGAGTTGCTCATGGACCTGCCATGGAGGACTGGGGTTCATGAAGTGCTAGTCCAGGTGAGAGCCTGGTGAAGATCCCCAGCAAGCCCCTGTCTGCCACCTTGGGTGGGAGCCAGAGAGAGGTGTCTCATCTTCTAGATCCACCAATCACTGTCTGTTGGCCACAGAGGACACTCCAAGGGGTGTCCTCTGTGCCAGTTTAATCCCAGACCACAGAATATGGTGAGTCACTGGCACAGATTGCCCAGAGGAGCTGAGGATGCCCCGTCTGTGGAAGTGTCAAGGTCAGGTTGGACGGAGCTCGGAGCAACCTGGGATAGTGAAGGGTGTCCCTGCCATGGTAGGGAGCTTGAACTGGATGCTCTTTAAAGTCCCTTGCAACCCACACCATGAAGGGGTCTATGATTCTGTGACTATTTGATATCAAAAACCCAATGAGCAGAAACTTCCCCTGTGCTCTCACTACACCCTACCCAAGACCTCGCTGTCTATGGAGATGACTCAAACCCTTCCCTCTCCCAGTCAAGAGGACACAACCACACAAGAAAACACCAGGCTTTTTTTTTCTTTTTTTTTTTTCCTTTAACACAGATTTTTTTTTGTCTTTTTAATTTAATCTCAGTATGCGATTTCTGACAGTGTGTCAGCATCTCCCGCCAGGTCAGCCAACTCCAGACCCTGCTACATTCAGTGTCAGACCGGACGGTGGCGACGAGCCAGTGTTTGGAGCCTCACAGTCACTTGCACGTCTTTACGGGTTGTCGCTTACAGAATTTGTGAACAGCAGCACAAAAGGACACAACGCATGAAAATGAGTGTGGGGATGAGGTGAGGGCCAGCTGAAGGCTTGACCCCAAGGAGAACTTTCCCCGGGTTCCCACAGGTCTGGCAGGGATGAAGCTGAGCACAGGGTGGGAAAGGCAGGGCTGTCCCCCCTTTCTGCTTCCCCCAGGGGGTGATGACTTGGGCTGCAGCATTTCCCAGTGCCAGGATAGCAGCTCACGCTGGCCTAGCACCCAGATTTGAGGGTGTGGGACGGGGTCTCTGGTGGAGGTAGGCTGAGCCCTGCTGGGGAAGGAAAAGGTGATGTGGAGAAGCATGGCTGAGTTCCAGCAGCATGTCCACCCCACACGGACCTCCTGGACATGTCCAGCAGTGGGGACAGGACCTGGCCACCACACTGCCCCACTAATCTGCTGGCAAAAAGCAGCTTTCTGGACCCAGCTCTGCTGTGTGTTTCAACTGCACCTCGAAACCAGTGGGGCAACCTGAGAACACCAAAAATAACCAACCCCTGAAATGAACTGATGTTCCTTCCCTGCCACTGGGCTTTTGCAACCTAAACATAACGTTTATAAAAAGTAAATTATTTACTCTTATAACTTAAGTGCATTGAGTATTTCCTTAAATATGGTTCACACTGAAAATAAAGTTACTTTTGCTGTACAGTAAATTTCTGATAGACTTAGAAATAAACTTTGTTGATACACTCTGGCAGGTGTGGCCATGCAGTGCAACACTCCCAGCCACACAGCTCTGCACACACACATGTGTGTGCCCACACACACACACATCCACACACACAGCCCCATCCTTGGGGACAGGGACAATGTTAGGGGTTTCTAGCTTTCTATATTCGCATGGGAACACCTATCTTAAAAGTCCCTACGTTTAAGCAGCGAGCGCTCAAACTGACTGAGGGAACAGAGGGGAAAAAAACAAACCCTGCAGCAACATTTCCCCTCATGTTTCCCCAAACCGTTGTCAGCTTTCCAAATTTCAAAGCCCAGCTGATGCTGCAGGCTTTCCCCATGAAGATCAGCAGTTTGCTCTTTCCAAAGGTGGGATACAGCACTGGGATGATCCTATGGTAGAATCCCCCTCCCCCTGCTGAAACGAGAAATTTGTGTCCCTGTTTGGAATTTGAAAATCCACCAGCCAGCTGCAAAAACCACTCCTGTCCCTAATCCTAGGCTCCTAAGAGAAACATGAAACTACGCAACCCATAACTTAACTCGCTCCTTGGGAATCCCAAGCTACAACATATTTGACGGCATCCCAGCAGTGTTGCTGCTCTCCCTGCCACCCCCGGGAGCTCTGCGGCCCCTCCTGGGGCAGCGCAGCGGCCGCAGCCGCCCCGTGCCGGGGACCACGCTGCACTCAGGAGGTGAAGTAGGAGTTCTGCATGGAGTACAGATGGTCGATGGGGTTTCCCACTCGTGCCTGGAGCGGCCCCGTGTCCGCCGTGCCAAGGAAGCAGTCCCCCAGGTTGCTCAGTGAGGTATCATCGCTGTCCAGGTCATGGAAGAGGGGCTCGGCACCTTGGAAAGCAGGGAAGGGACAGAAGGGGTTCAGCATCTGCTTTCTCCTCCAGCACCTTGACAGTGCCTGGTACCCCCAGCTTTTGTAGCATAAGGTATTAAGTGGTGAGGGGACCCCATCACAACCCAGCATCTCTTTGAAGGAGATAAGGCCAGAGACCAACCCCAGAGCCCTACCATAGGGGTGCATGTGGTCTCCGGGCATCTGGGGCGGGGTGAGCCCTTGCTGGAAAGGGTCAGAGCCGTAGACACTTTGCTCCATGCCCAGCAGCTGCTGGGGCGGGGGCAGGGTGGTATAGGGGTTCAGCATCCCCTCCAGCCCTGTGCTGCTGCCGCTGTTTGTCTGGGCTGCAAGATAAGATCAAGTCATCAGCACAATCAGACTGCTGCTTTTTGGGTGGCCAAGCTCCACTGGGAAGCCTGGAGAAGGCTGGGAAATATGGAAACCCAAACTGTGAGGCGGGTACCTGAGCTCAGGCGCTGTGTGTTTTGCTGGTCCTGCTGCTGCTGCTGCTGCCTCCTGGCGAGCTTCTTCATCTGGGAGAGAAGCAAGGGGCGAAACAGAATTAAATAATCCTCTGGCCAAAGTCAGAAGGGAGGGAGCCCCAGCAATGGATGCCAGCACCCCTTGTACCCACCTTTGCTCGCTGGTTCTGGAACCAGACCTGCACCACACGAACACTCAGCCCTGTCTCTGCTGCCAGTGTCTCCCGCACCTGGGAGGGAAGAGTGACAGCGGCATCTCAGCCCACTCAGCTTTTCAGGAGGATTTTAGGAAGCGTCACATCAGCAAGGGCAAGTCCTTGCCCAGCACCCAGGACATCCCCAAGGGCTGGAAGCAGCTGGGCACAGGCCATTCTCCCCATACCTTCCTGCAGGGCTTGGAGGAGACCTCAAACGATGCCTTGAACGCCCTCCGCTGCTGCGTGGTCAGGATGGTCCGCGGACGCTTGGGCCGTTTGTGATCCTTCCCGTCCTCAGTGCCCTTCCCTGAGGCCTGGCCCAGTTTGCACATGCTGTCCTCATCATCACTTTTGCCTAAGGAGGGGAAAAAAAGCAGGTCCTTTACAGACAACATGCCGCACACACAGTTTCCATGTTCTAAATAATCTGGGATCTTTAAAACAAGCTAGTATTGGTGAGGACCTTGTTGGGAATATTTGTGAAAAGCTCAAAAGAGTAGGGAGATCAGGGTGATGGGTGAGCAGGGATGCTCAGAGAGGACAACATGTTAGCCAAGAACCCACCACAAACCCCTCCTGATCTGCTCTACCACGGAGAACAACTCCCTTTAGAGCACAGATTTTTAATCACAGATATAAGGAGCACCTTTCTGCCTGTATTTTCTTATTTCTGTAGAGTTTTAAATCTCCCTGGACGGAAACCCAGGGTCTGTCAGCCTTCACCCCTCAAATACTCATTGTGATGTGCTGCTCCACTGCATTCCCAGGCACTAGGGTGTATCTCCCTGCTGCCCTCCACCACTCAGGTGTATCTCCCTGCTGCCCTCATGCAGCCTTTGGGCAGGAACTGCTCCAGGAAAGTGGATAATGCCTCTTCCCAGCTCTCCTCATTTACTGCATCTCCATGTGCCCATGACAATGCTTGCTCAGCCCATGTGGGAGGGCTGTGATGCAGGTTTGACAGCACATGTCCTTCCATCTCACTAGCTATAAAACAAATACATAATTTTCCAGAAAGTTCCTGCACTCTTCATCTGGGAATCAATAATGGAGCTGAGGTGCTGGTTTGATATGGATGCAAGATGCAAGGCTGTGCTTGGCCCAAGTCCATCCCAGGGCTTCCACGGCTCTGGGAGATGGGGATGCACCAGGGAGTGTGAGCCTGGCTGAGGCTCATTCATGGTGCAAATGGGCCAGGTCAAACCCCATGGCAAGAGCTAACGTGGATCATATACACCAGAAAAGTTTTAATCCAGTGGCAGCCTGGGTGGGAATGGGGAAAGGCAGGAGAAGATCTCCAGGGTGAGGGAAGGCAAAGATCCCAGTGGAACAGCAAAAATGCTCTCAGCCACCAGTTAACTCCTCTCTCCACACTACTGGGCTCTCTTCTGGGTTCCAGCTAATACAGAGACCTTCCCTGTGAGTGGGCTGGGAGGGATGAGAGAGCTCTTCATGCTGGCAGTCCCCAAGCAGCTGGGAGCTGGGTCTGGCCCCCAGGAATCAGAGACTTGCTGCTGCTCAAGTGCCCTATTCACTCATGGCACAAGCACAACATGTCCACACCAACAGGAAAGACAAACTTCTGTTTCCTTGCTAGATGCCTAGCCCAAGGGATGTCTCCCTGCAGTAGGTGTGAGAGCCCCAGCAAGGGGAGGCCCAGGCTGTGGAGTCTCTGATGGCTGATGGGGCTGAAGAGTGGCTGCTGCCTCCTTTGCAGTGCCAGCTCAGGCAAGGTCTCAGCCATGCTGCTAGCTTTCCTGAAACCTGAAGGAGTTTAATTTTGATGGAAAGGTAGAGATTTTTACAAATCCTCAGAGAAGGAATGTCAACTGGAGCCTGAACCTGTTTGCACCCCAGCCTGAGGTGAGCACCCCACTCCCTTTGGTCCAGGAAGGACAGAGACCAGCATGGCAGAGCCACAGGCTCATGGACTCCATCAAGTCCATGATACTCAAAACCCACTCCAAGGGGGAAAACCTGCTCAGAGCAGCCTTTCCAAGCCCTCCCCCTGCCAACACCTGCTCCCCAAATCCCTCCCAGTGTCAAAGGGAAAGAAGGAAAAGTGAAGCCGGATTTGGCGGGGTATTACTTTTAATTAACTCTCCCTTTCAAGCCTTTCCCCACTGAGAAGGGGGGAGAAATTAATGAGTGTCTGGGGCTGCCCCTGACGTCACCTGGGAAGGGGCCGGGGTGTTGGATATTGTGCGGCGTGCCCTCGGTCCGACCTGCCGAGCCCACATCCCGCCGCTGGGGCCAGGACATTCCTCGCTCAGGAGGATTTAGGGAGAGGAGAAACGTTAGGACGCTTTTAATTGGAAAGCAGGGTCCTCTTTCAGAGAGGCTTGTTTACTTAGGCTGGGCGGCAGAGGCTCGGGGGAGGCAGTAATTGAAGCGAGGGTTTGGGAGATTACAGACAACATATGGCTTGCTTTTTATCTGCGCTTTCTCATAAAGTGGCCCTTGGTGTGCGGCGGCCGGGGGGAGAGAGGGAGGGTGGGGGGCTTCAAAGCAGCCAGGGGAGGACAGGGAAGAGGCTGGACAAGCTCATCACATGCTGCTGGTGAAGGACATCCGGGAGTGGTGCCAGAGAGCGGACACCACTCTGCATCTCCTGGCATGGCAGTGGGGTCTGGGGGTGATGTAGCAGGAGCGGGAGAAGCCACGACACACTGAGCATCCATGGGGAATGTGTACCTTGGCTAGTCCCTGCTGTGTCATTGTCCCAGAGCCATGCAGCTTCCCAAGACAAACTGCTGGTAGCCACCAAAAGCAGACAGGGATGATGGCGGGGCCAAGCTATGGGGTCTGTGGGGAGATGGGAAGGGCCGGGACCCCCAGTCAGATTCTGCCAGGCCATGTCAGGGGTTTCGGGTTAGGTTTCCAATCAGCCAAGGGGTTGTCTTGCCCTTTTGACTCCCACATTGGCCCTTCACATCCCTCAGGTCTCAGCTGGAGTTTCCACCAAAATAAGTCTTTCCCCCGGAGGTTTTTGCTAAGCTGAAGCTCTTGGTTTGGCCAGAGCTGCTGGCAGCAGGGCTGGACCACAGGCTGAGTCGCTGGGGAGGAAAAGTTCCCCAACCTTTCCCCAAATGCCCTTTTCCCCCACTAGGAACAAACTCAAACCATTGTGGCCAATTTGCTTTATCTTCTGCATGACATCTCCTCACTGGTTCCTATTTTAACTGAAAGAGTTTGTATATCCCAGAGGAAAAAACAGTAATTCTTCAATCAGTTAAGGACTTTCCCAGGGCTAAGGCAAGAGCCAGCGCCAGTGTGCCGGATCCTCCTGCACTCCTGCCTCTCCAGCTGCTCCAGTGCTGGATCATTCACCAGCTCCCCCCAGACACCTCCTCCCATGGCCTCATTCTATTTTTTAAACATCACCACCATTATTTGCAGGGAGGATTTTTTCTACTGAGCAATCAAGGTTGCAGAACTCGCACACAACCCATACAGGCAGCGCTGCAGGACAGATGGACTCTCGCTTCAGAGGAGCACAACATTAAAGAGAAATACAGGCTTTGGGCAATTTTTGTTCTCTATGAAAACCATCCCCATCCCTTCACAAATCTTCTCCCAGCTACAGCACCTTAGTGACAGAAAGCACCAAGCTTTGTTGTGTCCATGCTTCACACCTTAACAACACACTCCTAATCTTGATTTCTACTCTTTTTAAATCCAGTGCTTTGCTCCAGCAGGGAAAAGACAGCCCTGCTTGGCCTGCCCCCAGTTGCTGGAAGCCCTCTCCAGAGCAGAGAATTTCAAAGCTAAATCCTTTCCCTCCACAAAGCAGACTTTTCCCCAGTGAGAGATTTTAAGGGGAACTGAGAGACCCAGGTGGGGGCTTGCCAGCCTGGTGAGGAGCAGGGCACTGTGGAGATGGTGTTATCATGAGGATTTCAGCTAGAAGATCATCAGATCATTTCCACCCTCCCAGTCCCCAGTGCTGGGCTTTCTTACTAAATTTGTCTTCCTGGGAAACATTCGGATTTATTTTGCATTGACTGCAGATACATACTTTAATGCTGATCTGATGCTCTGGGCAATCTAACCCTGCTGTGACACCCTGGCTGGAGCAGGATGCCAGACCACTGCCCACTTCCAGCCACAGCTCTTCTGCAGCCCCCGCTTTGCTCTGCAGTGTCCCCACAGTGCCCCATGCTGGGTCAGCAGGCTGGTTCTGGCCATCAGCTGCCTCAGAAGCTGCTGGGGACACAAGGTTTGCAGGCTCCCTGCTGCCAGCTCACGTTTCAGCTCTGTGCCTCGGTCTCCCCTGGTTATTAAATGGTGTGACTACAGCAGAAGCATCTCACTTCTTGTTCTCAGCCCTTCCAGAGTCCCAGGCAGGGACAGTGAGGCACAGGGGAGGAACAAAGGTTTAGCCCAAGGTAGTCAGTGGCCAGCTCTCCCTCCCACACCCAGGGAAGCTGCACAGCTCTTGGGATAGGGTGAGGGTGCTCTGCACAGGCCAGGAGCACAAACCCTTAGAGAAAGGAGCCTTATGAGATGGGACAGTCCGCAGAGCATCCTCCAGCCCTGCAGGCCCTCACTGCTGAGCTCCCTGCTCAACCCCTTACCACTGAGGTGGGAGAGACTGGCTGGAGGATCCAATGGTGCTTACAGAGCTTATCTCCTCAGACTAAAGGGCAGAAGTTCACGTCACTGAGCCCAAACTTCACTTCCAGACCCCCAAGGACCTCAGAGTGGGACCAGCCAGGGAGACGCCGGGCGCGGGCGGCCCCTTACCAGAATCTGACAGAGCCGGGCTCACCAAGCTCAGCAGCTCCCGCTCCTTCTCGTAGTCGCCCTTACAGAGGAGCTGCCCCTCCTTCAGCACAAACTCGTCGCCCTTCTGCAGGCGCCTCTCACAGACGCAGCAGCAGAAGCAGTGCAGGTGGTAGACGCTCTTCTGGGCACGCATCACCAGCTCGCTGGGCGCGATGGCCTCCAGGCACCCCGCACACTTCACCGCGAACAGCCTGCGGGACAAGCAAGAGGACAGCCCACTGTGACATCCTGCAGGTTGTGAGACAAGTGATGGCATATCCATGGCGGGGAGATGGGCATTGACACAACATCACTGTGTCACCCCCTTGTTGTGTGGGTTGCACTGGGGGACTGGGCACAATGGTGCTGGCACCCCGTAGTGACAGGGGATGTGCTCTCAGTGCTGCACACTCATCCAGAGCCAGTGGGGGGATGCTGCCTTAGGGTCAACTTTAGCAGTTTTGGTGCTTACCATGAATGTGGTCAAGTGATGAAGACCCCAACATTCAGATGCTCCAGGTGAAAAGGAAGGTATCAAACCCAAGAGCCCAGGTACCACCACCACAAGACACCACCAAATCCACATGAGTTTTATCAAACCAACTCCACATGTCACCTCCCTCCAGCTCATGCCTAGACCCAAGGAGATGCTGGAGACAGCAATTGGGCCAGGGAGCTCAACCATGCCTCTCCATAAGCACCTGCAAAAGGCATCCCCACTCTCACGCACCCATAAACCACCCCACCCCTCTTGCCTGGGTCACCTCATTCCCACTTGCAAACACATCAGGAATGTCTAATATATAATAAAAGTCTCAGATATTTATAAAATAAAGACAGCAAATTTGGGGTTAAGGCCACTGCTAGACTGAAGAGTTGATGTGTCAAAAGGAAAGGAAAAGCTCAGCTTCTTCCTTGACATTGATGTGCCAGTGTTTGAGGCATCCCTAATTAAACTGTTCCTTTTCAACATTTCAACACACAGGCTTTAGACTTAAAAGCCAGTAATAATAACAAAAGCAGTAACACTTTAGGTTGAAACAGAGCTTTTCTTTCTCCAGCTTTAAATGTCCTTACCGAGAATGATCAATGATTTACAGTTGGGGAAACTGCAGTGAGAAGAGCAGAGGCGGGAGCAACAGTGTTGGCTGGAGAGGACTTGAAGGCACCTGGAATTAACCTTAGGCCAGATATTTTCAGTAAATGGAATGATGAACAGAGATATTTGAAGGTATCAAACCAGAACCTCTTTGCCACACCCAGATAACTGAGTTCTTGGCTTGGACATCACACAGAAAAAAACCCACTGTTTACCCAGTCTTGTCCGAAATATCTGTGGGAACTGGACGTTATTGTTCCCCTGTCTTGGTGACTTTGGCCCAGAAAGAGAAGTCAAAAGTCAGCACATATCCTGCAGAGGTTATCTCCGAGCACTGCCCGAGTCCCAGCCTGGGGATGCCCCAGGGACCTGCACAGGGAGTGCTGCATTCAGTCTTCCACTGGCCCCAGAGAGCTCCCACCTCCATGGTCCCCATCCCACATGTCATCCCTGGGGGATGCTGGGGACTGTGGGGCTGGGGAGGGGACAGGCAGCCCTGCAACCACCAGCAGGCTTTCAATTCCATCTCTTTTTGGCTGTTACAAAAACCCACACAGGAAATGTGCTGAACGAACCCCATTCTGCCAAGCAGAGGCCCAGATGTATGCAAAACCGTCATGGGAAAACCATCAGAAAATGGGGATCATTCAAGAAAGTGCCTTCTCCCACCCAGGTTTTCCCCAGTGTTGGCAAGCATGAGGGTCTGGTGCAACACTTTCCCCATGCCAGCCAAATCCTAGGCACAGTCAGCAAAAGGTAGCATTCCCAAAGAAGTAGAAAAGGGTGTTATAAAGCTTTTATAAAACACTATCATCACCACAAAAGTGGGAAATCATCAAATAAAAAAGTAGGGGTTAGGGAGTTTATAATATCACATATTGCCATTAGTAGCTTTTATTTCCAATACCCCTATGACTGCCCTGGGAAGAGAGGGCTGTGTATTCCCTTGAAAGGATCCCTTCTGAAGGGTCATTTTTTTCTTGTTCCAGCTCAAACACACACACTGGCTCGCATTATTATTTCTGTAGTCACTTCATCTTTAATTATGTCTCTTTTATGTCAAAGTGAAGGCAATTTGTATTCATCTGGCAACACATTTTCATTCTGTTTAAATGATGTTTAAGCCTTACCTGTTGGGATTACCAACTGCTCTCAGTAATAAAATATTGATAAGATACTACATTACTGCCATCTAATCTCCATGAATAAATGTGCCCAAAATTTGTTTCCAGGCCACTTATTAGAGAGCCACAAACCTTTTCCAATCAGGCACAGCAGCACCAACCCAGCAGTGGATGTTCCCAAGCCCAAAGTGTGTTGCACAGCAGGAAGATGAGAAATTTAGGTAAATGGCTGCCTGATATCAGGCATTTAAAGCCATTCCTAGTTGCTGAATAAAGGACTTTGATTTCAAAGCAGCTCCCACAGAGGCATGCTGGTAAACCCAGGTGTCTTTCTCTGCCCAATGCAGGACTCCCCCATCCCTGGGCAACATGAGCTGCAGAGAAATCCCCATAAAACCTCTTCCACAGTATGAAACCATGAAGAGCTCCTTATAAACACACAATAAACGTCACGCATTAAAAGGTTACAGGCAGAGAAAACACAGTCTGCCACAGGTAGTAATGGGGAGGGAGCACAGGGTCTTGCTGGTGTCCCAGCTCCCTCAAGACCCAGACTGTACCAGCTACTCTACAGGCACCGGGGAATAACAGCTTGCATGGATAACCTCTCATACAGATAACCCCCATGCCTGGATAGCCCCACACATGGATAACTCCATGCATGGATGCTCCCCTTTGGGAATAACCCCACACAGGCATAGATAACCCAGTCGGAACTCCCCATGTCAGCCTGAGATGGGGCTGAAGGAAAATTTTCTTCCAGCATCAGATTTAACCATTAATTTACTGTCTTGAGTGAGACACACCAGCCTGGATCCAGAGAGGTTTCCCTCTATCTCTGGGACCTTCAGCTCCATGCCCAGCTCTCTCCTGCTGCAAGCAGGCCGCAGAGTAAATGCCATCTTTTCTCCCCTCTCTTTCTGCCTCCCTGCTCCTGTGGAGGGGACTCTCAGATTCTATTTCCCTACAGGAGACTGCCCAGAGAAGAAAAAGGACTGGGACTTCAACTTTAGGCCAAGGACAAATTACCACCCCCTAAAACTGCAAAGGGGACCAACTTCCACTTATGCCATCCTACGGATGCTTTAGTTCTCAGTAGGGGATTTTTCCTTCTATAACCTGTGGTTCCAAAGCTAAGTCAGGCCTGCCTGACAGCACTGGGTTTGTTTAGCCAGCTGGGAAGCTGGCCAGGGAACCAGACAGGGAGTCCTGCTCAGCATTGGGATGCTTGGTGGAGAACCAGGCTGCCACCAGCAGCCCAGTAAACATCTCACTGAAGCACTGACAGTGACTCTTTGTAAATGAAACCAACTCACTCAACTTAGGAGTAATCGGAACAAAAAAGCAGTGATGTGAGAAACTTTTATCACAACACATAGCCTTTTGTGTCTGATCATAAAAATATTCCTGTTCTTGTATTGCTTAATTTGCCCTTTTCTTTTTTTTGAAGTTTAGGTCCCTTTGAAATTACAGTCTGCAGTTTTGAAGCAGGAAGGGGCCTGGAGGTGGCTTTCAAGGAAACCTTGAAGCAAAATCTTTGGGCGTTTCCAAAAGTGCAACATTTCTGGTGGCATTGGGCAAATCCCTCAAGATGCGGCACCTCCACACCCTTCCTCTTTCCCAAGAAAGCACCCCAGACCTCTCCTTTGGGGTTCCCCATCCACACAGCATCACTGAAACCTAGAAATGCTGACACACGGCCAAAGCCATCTCTGGGGTGCTGCATCCCATGTCCCCTCCCAATGGACGAGGGGCAGCGCAGGCAGCCCTGGTTTCCCACCGAAGCCACAGCCCCCTCTTTCTCCCTTTCTTTGGAGGTGACAGGCTGAAAGGGGCTGTGATTGACGGGCGCTTCCCGGCTGCTGTCTGTCTGCGTGCGCTGCATACAAAGGCGGCCCCGCAGAGCCTCCCGGGGTGGGGGCGGCAGGGCAGGGATGCCGATATTAAATCGTGACGGACAAATCTCAATCGCCGCATGGAGCTTTGGTTCGGGCGGCAGGGAAGGTGAGGCAGCTCTGCTGGGAGGAGGGATGCTTCCCTCCCTGCCTGCACCAGCCTGCACCAGGGATCTGGTGAGAGGGGCAGGGGTAGCCTGAGTGACCCCACACTGGCACTGGTCCCTCGGAAGCAGCTGCCCTGCCGGGGCTGGCCGGAGCAAACACATCCATGAGGATGCTGAGTTGCCCAATACCTGTGCAGAGACCTGACCAACTCATCCCATGCTCTCACTGTGGCCCAGGAGGAGCTTGAGCAGATCCTGACCAACCCGTCAAGAGGTTCAGGGAGCTCTAGCCTGGCACTGAGAGCCATCTCCATATGATGAATCCCACCAGGGCCATGACCCTGGCACAGGGATGAGCCAATGGCCACACATGGCACAAGGGGCAGGGTAGGAGGCTGGCAGTGAGCGCCGGCAATGAGCCACAGGGAGTGAGGACACCGGATTGAGCTGTCTTGGGACTTGGTCATCTTCTCACTCACTGTCACTTGCTGGAAGGGGGTATGTCAGCACTGGGTCCTCGTGAGGCTGGCAGTGGAAAAATGCCAGTTGCTGTCAACCCTGCACCCACGGCTTGGGAATGAGCCACTGCCCTGCTGCTGCCAGGCTCAAGTCACCCTGTCCCCACTCCAGCCCTCATGGAGCCAAAGGATGAGGCAGAGGGCATGGACCATGGCCAAGCAGGAAGGGAGATGAATGCACCCTGGTGACAGTGAGGGCACACCCCAGCTGCAGCCATGGGGCACCACGTGGACCCTTGGGCCCAGTGGGAACAGTGCTGAGACCATGGGAGCAACTTGGAAAGAGCTGAGTCCATCTCAGTGCTATGGAGAGCAGGCTGGCACATCCTGAGGATGGGGAGCACAACTCACCACCAATGATCCTAGGCACCTCCAAACCCACACTGAGCCTCCAGGCTCCCAAGCTGATGGAGGAAAGGACCCACAGCTGCCCTCATTTCCCTCCCTGTGCACCCCAAGCCCTCAGAGAGCTCTCCAGCGGGACAGAGGAGGGATGTTTTCCCTGGGGCTCTTCTCCTGACCCTTCTCCGTCTCCCGGCTCCCTCCCCCCAGAGGCGGACAAGTGTTCGCTTTACTGCCTGGCAACGGGGCTGGGGCTAAGCTTGCTAAAATATGAGTGTTTTTTGGCTGGAGTACCAGAAGGCTGCAGTCCTACAGAGAGAAAAAAATTGAGCACTCCATGCCATGGCTCCAGAAAGGGGGAGAATTAGGTTTCACACCGAGCAGGCTGGACCATGGCATTCTTTAGTTAATGCTTAACAAACGCCCAAACAAAAGCGGCCAACTTCGCTGCGTGTTTGTAAAATGTATTCTCAGCAGATTCAGGTTTATTGGAGAATTCGCTCGCTTTGCAGCAAGTGGTGTTTTCCTTTTTTTTTTCCTCCTTTAATTTCCCTTCTCCTCCCTCCCCCCCAGCTCAAGCCCTTCTCATTCCTGCTGCCTGAATGCGTCTTCTGACACTCTGAGGGGACATGGCAACCGGGCTGAAACAGGCTTATTTCACCCCAGGGGCTAATGCAAGTTTGTCTCCACGGCACTGGGGTGCAAGTTCTCCTCAGGGTCCAGCTGAGGTGCTGCTGCCAAGAGGAAACATGGAGTCCAAAAACCCAGCATTTGGCCTTTTGCAGATTCACCCCTGAGCACTTGGCTGGTGGCTGTGCGCTCCGAGAGGCCAGGAGAGCAAGGAAGGGACATGAAGCCTGAGAGTCCTGTTTTTCACCTTTCTTCACCTAACCCAGCTCTCTCAGGGTCCTAACCCAGTGGTTCTACCCCATCCAGCATCCCACCGTGCCATGCATCCCAGCCCTGCACACCTCCTCAGAGAGCCCATCACGGCAGAGGATGCCAATAAGGACAGCTTGCTCTCAAAGGCAAAGCCAGTATTGGGGATGGCTGAGGTGTGGAGGAGGGGGCAACCCCATCCAGGGACCCAGAGGCTTCGAAGAGCTTAAATTATGGGGTCCATGCATGGGTGCTCTGCAGGAGCATCCCTGAAGGAGCTCCTGCTCTGATGCAAGCACCTAAGCAGGTCTCATGTCACCCCCTGGGGGCTGGTCCCATGGCAGAAGACAGTGGTGATGAGGGACACAATTGGGGAGGTGGTGGCAGAGAGGAAAGAGGGGCAGCAGAGGAGAGGGGGTTGATGCTGGGCTGTTCAACCCTCCTTCTGCTACATGGGAACCATCCGAGCTTTCCCAGGAAAGGGCACCTTTGCCCCTAACGTCTGGATGGAGTCCAAAAATGGTCACTTAACACCTCCCAGACCCTCCAGAGACCATGGCGTGACACACAGGGGCACTGCTACAATGATGGGGTTAAGTAAACAGACAAACGAAGCCTTCCCAGTGAGCAGCCGCTGCCAAAACACACCAGCAACACTCAAGCCTTCCCTGCATCCAAGTAAAAGGTCAAGCAAGTGCACCTCTTCCAAGGCTGCTTTGAGTTGCTCCATTTCTGATCAAGGACATACACTAATAAGACTTAGTGGACTGAGGCACCAACAAAGTCCAATAGCAGCTGATGGCTCTGTGTCCCCTCCAGGAGTCTGATAAAAATCCTCTGCTGATTGCAGAAGTGGCCAGAAAGCGATCTCCTGGGCAAGGCCAGAAGGACAAGACCAAAATGCTGATTTTTCTCCCCATTTCCCTAAAAGGCCATTGTTTTTGTGTCCCTCCACCCACAGTAACAGTGTGTAACAAGGAGTTAGTCCCATCCCAGCACCAATGAAGCACTAGGTTTTAGAGGCAGAAAGGACAGGGGTAGGAGGGGGAGAGGCACACACAACACCCAATGCCAGTGCGTTAGGTCCAAGACCTAATGCCATCCCAGTGAAGCCAACCCGAGGATCGATCCCATCCAGCCCACAGCCCAGCAGCTCTGCATCCAAGCGATGCATCTCCCACCCAGCTGAATTTTGAGCAGTGACCCCCCTCATCCCCCCATGCCCCCAAGAAAACAAGGATAATTGAAAAACCACAATATCACTAGTCAAATTTAATATTGAGAGTGAGTGAGCGGGAGCCAGAGGTCAGAATTAATTACACCCCACCATATTTCAGCACACTGCCGCAGCTCTGTGTCCTTTCCTTGGGGAGCAGTGCTTCCACAGAGAGGTCGACAGACATTATTAGAAAGGACTGATTTAAACGTACCCCCAGGAGCTTTTCAGCTTGTCTCTTCAGAGCCTTTGTTTGTACTGAGATTAATGGAGAGGCAAATGATGGAAAAGCAAAGTCACCAGGAGCAAGAGGATGTGCCATTGCTGCCGCCACCACCCCGATTTGGCTGACTTTGTGAGCAAAGCAGGAATAACCAGGAGAGAAGGAAATGCTGTTCATGTCATTCATTTTGTGGATAAAAATGTGAAGATCTTGAAAACTATTCTTTTTTTGTTTGCTCTCCAAGAAAAAGATATCCTGGCTGAAACCTCCTGCAGGCTGGCTTTCCTACCCCCTTGGGGATTTTACACACACGCTGTTTTTTTGATGTGCTGTACCACCGTGGGGAAAGGAGCTATTTTCATTCTACTCCAGATTAATGTACTCCCTCTTGCAAGTCATTATATTTGTTTCTGATTTTTTTTAAACCTCCTGTGATGGAAAATTATTATAGACACAAACCAAAATGAAACCTTTCTATTTTCCATTCAGATTTTCAAAAGGAGAGTTACAAAAAAAAAAACAAAGGAAAGGAATGACAGAGCATTCAGATCAAACAGAGAAATCTCATTCCTTGGGCACAGCCAATACTTTACTGGTTCCAGCCCTGAACAACCTGATCCAGCATCCAAGTCAGCCCTGCTCCAAGAAGAAGAAGGACTGGAAAGATTTAGAGTCCTTTCCAGCCCCAACTCCCTTGTGATGCCATTATTTCACTTCCACCTTGCACCAACAGGTTCAGAAAGTGATCAGGCAAATCCAGGGGACTGAGTTCAACACCTGCCTGGATCCCTAAGACCAATCTCACCTTTAGGAACCCCCAAATCCCTGACTGCCCAGGGCAGCGTGGGTCCAGCGTGGGTCCAGCCATGCCCTGGCACTGGGGCTCCTGGCTGCTCTCGAGTCTCCTAGGCTACAACCAAGCCTCGCCTTTTCCTTTATTAAAGAGAAACCCTATATTTCCCCAAGGACTCTTGGAGCATCCAGGGATGGGGCTGCAGGAGCTGCTGTTTCCCAAACATTTAAAATTCATGGAGTGTTTGTGCCGACGTGCCAACGCGGCAAATTCTCATTAGGAGGCAGCCAATATCCTGCGGAGCTTCCCGGCGCTCCGGTGGCTATAAAAACCGCTCGGCTGTATAAAAGCTAAACAGAGTAAACTCAGTCGGACACAGGGACCAGCTGCTTCGGAGCAGCTCGGCAAACAGAGATCGGCGGGAGCGCACCGGGCGCTGCCAGCAGGGAGATAGCGCTCTCCCGCCTGGGTTATTTCTTGCCTTATCTTTTATTTCCCTATGCCCCAGCTCACCCTCATGCAGGGTTTTGCATAAATATCATCTGTGTGTGTTGTCAAGTTGTTGGGATGGGGCTGAGGATTTTTTTTTCCTCAACAGCATTTCCACAATGGGAAGCAGCTGTTACGGCTAACGGGCTGCTCTGGAGCAAAAGCTGCGCTCACATCAAGATATCTCAGAAGAGGCATCCTTCATACATAGCTCCGTGCACTAGAGAGCACTATAACATGTGTTTCCATGAAGTTTGTTAACTACTCGGCTAAACAAGCACGCTGGAAATGCCAGAGGAATATGCTCTGGAATGAATGGAAATACTCATCTAAAAAGACATTAAATTTAAGCCATATTCCCCCCCAACCCCGCCCCACTTTCTGCTGAGCTCATGTTGCTGCTGTCTCCTAGTGTGCGCTCTCAGGACGGGGTTTCAGGGGAAACAAATGTTTGGGGTGTGTTTTCCAGCCTTGTGGCACTTGAAACAGCGATGAGATAACAGATGATGGCACATGGGGGCATTTAATGCCAGTGGTGGTCTAGGGATGCAGAGGCAGAGCCAGTCCAGCCATGGGCAGCAGCTCATCTTCTGTGATTCCCTTCAAGAGACCTGCTCCCAAATGACATCTCATGTATGGAAAACCAGAGCTCTGCCTTTCATGGGCCTGAACATCAGCTTCTGGGAGGTAATGAGCATTCTAGAGGGGCTCAGTCTTATAATAAACGGGGATAAAACCTCAGAAAAAATTGGTTAAGAGTTCAAGATTTGCTTAAACTTCTCTACAGCTTTTTCCTCTTCAGTCTGAGGAAGTTCACATTTTCAGGCAATGTTCTCTTGAAAATACACCAGTGCAAATCCAAACCTCTTTTTCATTTCTGTGTAGTGAATGCATTTCAAGGTGATTCCAGGAGTCCCCAGAAAAGGCTCTAACTGATGCCAGTAAATGATAAGAAGTCTCAGATCCTGACACCAATCAGAGGGGTCAATAACCATCATAGGGCAAAGATGCTCAAAAGTCTCCAAAGGGGCCTAAAGATGCTCAGCACTGTAGTTGGTTAAGAGCTTCCCCATAAAATTATTTTCCTTTGTTCTATTTGCTCTATTTATTATATGTGTGTGTATATATATACATGCACGAATATATGTGTGCATTAGGTATTTTTTTCTTAAAAATCTTAGCTTTCCACGGAGACTTTTAAATTCAGTCATGAGTCTAAGTTCAAGTCACATGGGTACTGAAGGGCTGTGCCCAGGGATGCTGAGCCATCAGGCAGAAAGGGACTCGGGTGCTTTGCTCCATCCAGCCAAAGCCCTGGGTGGATGCCATCTCACCACTCCCTACCCAAAATGTTTTTCTGGAGCTTTTAGATCTAAAAACATTTTTGTTTTTCCCTTAACCATTTTGTTTTTCACACCAAGGAGTGCTGAGGCTGAGCACTGATGCACTGGAATGTCCTTCTAGGCAGGAACTATTGATGCTCTTTCCCATGCACCCCTCACACCCCACAGCACCCACAACCCTCCCCAGTGTGTTCTCATCATCAAGGCACCAGAGAAGGCTGAGCAGGGATGTGGCAGGAAAGAGCAGAGACCCCTACAAGAGGAGACAAGGGTGCAAGGGCACCACTGGGTTTATGGCACAGTCATGGTTGCAGGGGTACAGGGACAGTGCCCAGCTTGCCAGGCTACCTGAGACAGGTCCCAGTGCTGTCAAGGCAGCAGGATGAGCTTTTGATGAATTAGATGGCAAAAGCAAACATACTTTCTCTAGGAAACGGGTTCCTGCCACTCGTCTGCTCAGGGTTATCACAGCATCAGGGGCAGCAGCCCTTCCCAGCAGCCTCCGGCGGCCGTGGAGGCAGGATATTACTTTGTTGCTTATTCATTTTATTGCTTCTCCTTTCTAAATATTTGCTTGGCAGGGGAAGGATTCCCTTTACACCGTATCTGTTTTTACAGGTCAATTGAATTTCTGGCGCTCTCAATCCCTCTTTCCCTCCAATTGCATTTGCAAAACAAATATTGATTGTACCAATTAGCTGTGAACCCCTTGCTGAAGATATCCCAACGCCTTCATTCAGGAGAAGGCTCTCCCAGCAAGTGGATGTGCCAGTGGGATGGGAGTCCACAGAGTGGCAATGTCACAAATTCCACCCACAGCAACCAAAAATGTGTCCAGGCAGGAGGTTAGATCTGACCAACTGACCATGCTGACTGGTTCTTGCTGAATCACATCCTTTAAATAAAAAAATTAAAAATAAATGTTTTCCCTCACAATGTCTGTAGGGTTTGTCTGTGCAGTGCTGGGCTTTTCTGAGCTGCCCCGCCAAAAGCAACAGGCACATCCAACCCAAGCACCTCGTCACACCATGTCACACTTATTTCACTGCTCCGGGTTTTATCTGTGGCTTCCTTCAAAGGTTTTGTAGAAATCCACAACTGCCACAGGGAGAAAGGTGGTTTTATCCACCTTGGTGGATGAAACAGTTAGCATTAAAAGCTTGCTGTGTTTTCTCTGATGAAGTCTAAACAAATGTAAAAACAAATGAGATGACTGAATTGCACGGTGGTATGAGGCACGGTGGGGATCCTTCACCCTCACACACAGAGCCACCAGCCTTTGATGACTCTCATCCTCTGCCAGCTGCCACTGGGGGGCAGGGGTCCCCGGCACTGATTGGGACGGCAATGCCAAGCCTGGTGTCACTCCAGCAGGAGCTGTGACACAGCCCCATGGCTCACAACCCACCAGGAGCCACTTGCAAAGTGTTCAGAGCACACTGTTAAATGTGTCCTGCCTGTGTCAAAAGTCACAGCCCAAGGCAAAGGCATAGGGGGTGCAGGGGGTGTGGCAAGGGGGAGGTGATGGATTAGCCAGCCTGTCTGCAACCTGCTGGGGCCAGAGCAGAGATTACCCTGTTGCAGCAATACAGGAGAGATGCTAGACACAGCCAGCCACTGGTCCATCCCAGTGAGGATTCCCAGGCTGCTGGGGACGCCCAGCCTTGAAAAAGCCTCTTTTCCCGGGTCCCATCCTCAAAACAATGCTGCAAATCCCAGAAAGCAGGGAAAGTTCGCATTCCCCTTGACATCCCCTGCAGCCCAGGGAAGGCAGATTGCCCAGCCAGCCCTGGAGTGCAGGACTGGCCCAGCATCAGAGAGAAATGCTTTTTCCCCACAAAATGGGAATACTTTTTCCCCCACATTTCCCTGAATAACAGCTGGGTGAGTTCATGCTCCCCCTGCAGTGCTGGGGTAAAATGAGACAAGGACACAGAGCAGTGGCCCTCCCATAACCAGACCAGGGCACAGGGCCTGGTACCCACAGGAGGTCAAGTCAACCCCGCAAGCTGGGCTAAGGCCAGGATAGAGCTGTGGATATGTAAGATGCTGACATACATGTATGAGCCAGTCCCATCTGATGACAGCATGCACACATCCAGCGTCCCGGGGTGGAGGGCGGGAAGCAGATGCCTAGTTAGAGAAAGGAGGGACCAGCCACAAACCACTCACGCTCCTCTGCACCTTGGACAAGTATGAGGCTGTTTGGCTCCATGTTTTGGGCTCAGGCCCATCTCTCTGCTTTAAAGCAGCTGAATTGACTCCTAAGTCTCATTAAGTCAGCCTGCCTGGAGCTAGTTCAGCCACCAGGATGTTTCATCCCAACATGAAGTCAATGTTCCCCTTTGTGACCATGAGGGACTTGGGGCGAGTGAGAGGAAGCAGCCCCCATGGGCAGGGCAGTGCTGCCAGCTCCCAGCATTTCACCTGAAATAAGTGACAGTGGGTGCCGGAGATCCTGTGCCCACAGCCTGGAATTGGGTGAGAATCCCACCTTTCCTCTTTTTCCCTAAAACCACCTCTCATTTTAAACTGATCTCCCTGGGATGCACCAGGAATGGGAGTTCTCAAGGTGGCAAGTCCCATGAGCTTGCAATCGGCCAAGCAAAGGCAAAAAGCCTGGTATTTATCCTCAATCCATGTCAAGTGACATGATGGGAAAACCAAGGTCAGAAGCAGTCATTTGTTTTGCCAGCCTGTCTCTTGGACACACAGAGCAGAGACAGCCTGAATCCCCCTCCCTCGCGTCAAGCAACACTTGTGCCCCATTCCCTCCCGGTGGCATCCCTAAGAAGACGTCACTGTGCCACCTCCCAGCCTCGCTGAACCCTCTAAAGGTCAGCACCGAAGGCATGTCCACCACATATGGTTATTAGTTCTCTGTGGGTCCATCCATCCCTCCACTACAGCTGGGTGAACAATTCACAGTGCATAAATTTATCTAGCAGATCTCAGCCCACGTGCTGTTTGCTAACAGTCTGTAGAGAGGCTGTATTTTATCCCTTTGGGTTTCTTGGCCAGCATTCAAGCTCCTGACCCTGATTTATTCGCAATCGGTCAAGAGCCACATTTCATCTCCGTAGGCCACGTCTGCACAGAGCTATTTGGAGCACGTGGCTCCATGTCCCACAGCAGAGCCAGGACACCTCACCACAAGGCAGCCCCAGCTCTCTGTAGCACCTCCAAGAGGTAATCAGGGGGTTTTGCGTTCAAAAATAGGCTCTGTGGGGGCAAACCTTGCCTGCTGAGAACACCACGGCCGGAACAAACTGCACCTCTTGTGCGCACGAAGGCGATGAGAGCTCCAGATGCCAGCCCGGGCTGGCTCCCCGCCTGTCCTCATCCCATCTCCCCATCTCTTTGCCTACCTCTCTGCCTATTTATAGGCATGGAAGACCTTTGCACAGCGCTCGAGAAGCCAGAGGGTTGAGTGTATAGGCGGGATGGCAAATGCCACTCTTCAACTTTCCAAAATCCTTTCCCTTCTGCCTCTCAAGGGGGCCGCCATGGAGAGCGAGTCATGACTCTGCCTTTGAGGCAAAACCTTGGGACCAGCTAGAAAGTATCTTTCAGAGCTGTACACATCACCAGGCTGGCGCTGGGGGGTTTATATATAAAGCACCCTATGTTGGGTCTCAGCAAATCTTTCCTAGGGGAGCAATCTCACTCACACACGTGGGCATCCCTCTGTGAAACCAAACCAGGTAACACAACCAAGATGATGGGAGAGGTACAGAGGAATACACGGGATTCAGAGAAAAACAGGGAAGGATCAGGGTTAGCATTGGCCCTATCTGACATCTTCATCATCAACTGCAATTAGGGACTAATTAGCATGTTAATAACATTCACAGAAGACAATAAACTGGAGAGGATGGAAGGGAGCAAAGCAATCTGAAGGGGATCCCAGAGCAATAAAAAAACTAACAAAGGAAATTCAGCTTGGAAAAATGCAACTTCTGCAGTTCAGGGAAAAAACACCCCAAGCAGATGCTGAGGGAGGAGGAAGAAGGTGGGAGCAGAAAGAGGCTCAGTGTGGGAGCAGTGTGTCGGGCCCACAAGAAAAGGCAGCCCTGGCTTCCCTGCAAGCCAGGTCCTGGAGCTGGAGCAGGGCAGCCTGCATGGCTTCACCAGGCAGTGGGAGAAGGACCAGCACCTCATGCTGGCAGGGCATCCTGCTGGGGCGCACTTTTCTTGTAGGAAAAAATAATACCCCAAGGAGAACCACCTGGAACTGTTTCCCCTCACACTGGCTTGGGAAACCCCACTGCACAAACATTTCCCCTTCAAACTGCAGCTCCATCCTGGCTCCCAGGTGAATTGGCCACACAAGGGAAGGTGAGAGGTGGCAGAGCTGCCACCTCCTCCCCAGGAGGGCAAGGCACGGGAACAGCAGTCGGTATGCAGAGCTAATGGCTGCATTCATGCTACTAAAGGAGACCCCCACACTCCAGCTTAGAAGGAATTCCTCTCCTCTTCTGCAGAGCCTCATGGTGCCACCAGCGCTCACTGCACATCCTGTCTCAACCAGCATGATGTGCCAGATGCCCCTGTCCTCCATCATGCTGAAGCCCTGAAGCCCCCCTTGTCTCCTCCATCACATAAGCCCTCACCCTGAGGGTGGGACACCTTGGTGATTACAGTCTTGGTATGACTGCCAGTCTGCACTGAATAGTAAAATGGACAGAACTGTTTTCTTGTAAGAAATTCCTATAATTATTCAAACAACCAAAATGAGGTAACCAGAATGCTTTTCTTACAGCGATCCTCATGGATCTGCACCTCCTGGCTCAAGCCAAGTGGATGCAAAACCAGGCGGGACTCAAGCACTCATGGTGGAGCAGATGGTGGGGTGGCAGTCTCTCTCACACCGCTCCGGGAGTCTCAGGAGAGACAGAGAAAACTGCATGAAGCACCCCTCCAGCAGCAATCCTTATCTCTCCATTCCCATGGCAGGAGGGACTTTGTCCATTCCCAAGATGCAGAGGGTGAAGAGGAGGGGTCAGACAGGCTTGCCTGATCTTTGCAGCTCTGCTGCACCAATAGCTTCTTCTGCCAAACAAAAAAAAGCAGCCAGCAGGACTGCAGGAAAGGGCTGGGTGCATTAAACAATCCTTTATCCTGAGACATCTGCTCCTTTGCCTCTCAGCTGGAGCCTTACACCCCCAAATCCTGGTGCACCCCAGATAGGCATCCTTGGAGTCCCTGTCTCCTCTCCAGGTGCCTGATAAGCCAGGCAGACCAAGCAGGACCTGTCACTTGTCCCCACCATCTGGGACAATGCAAGTCACACCAGCCATGTCAGTGTCTCTCCTCCAAACAGCTGCGGTCACCCTGGATGTCTGAGCACGCCAGCCTTTCCATGAAGCATTGTTTTGTTTAAAAGTACAGATCAAAGGAAACCCCAAATTCTAACCCACCAGGACCAGTGCTTCAGCATGCAGGAGCTCTGGGCTGTGCAGCTGCCCCACACTGGGAAGGGGCAAGAGTTTTATTGCCCAAAGGGGAACTGAAGTGGTTCCTGATGCTTGAGTATTTGGAAGCAGGCGGGGAGGAGGGGAGAAGCTTTCCCATGATTTGCGGGCTGTGCTCGGGCTGTCCCTTGCTGCCAGGTCTTGGGCAATTCGATGACTTTTGTTGCAAACTGGAAGAACAGGAGACATATGTGAAGGAGGAAACTTGCATTCCTCTCGCCTAAGAAATCCCTTCTCACTTTCCTCCAAATCACACATACAATCCAATCCCAGCCTCTCTGGGCTGGCTTGGACACCAGCTCCCCTCCCACACCCAGATGACCTACTCGTCCAGAAATGGCCAGGGCCCACCGCTGGGGCGTTATCCTCTTCTCCTTCCCTTCCCATGTCCTGCCTGCAAGCCCTGCTGACAGCCAGGGCAGGCAGGGGAACCCTTCACCTTCCACTGCTGAGCCAAGGAATGGAAAACACCAGATAAAA
Source organism: Erpornis zantholeuca (assembly GCA_013400515.1). Taxonomy (NCBI): domain Eukaryota; kingdom Metazoa; phylum Chordata; class Aves; order Passeriformes; family Timaliidae; genus Erpornis; species Erpornis zantholeuca. Next base: position 527,570 of record VZTN01027959.1, read on the forward strand.
ACAGCCTCTTCCAGCAGCATCCCTGCAAAGGGGACCTCGAGCCCCCAAAACTCACTCCAGCCCCTCCACAAGTTGCATGCCAAGCACCTCCACACCTCCTCCTCCAGAGATGTCTCCACTTGCTTGCAAACATGGATGTTGTATTTTTCTGTCCCTATCCCCAAAAAACAATCCACAGCTGGCACTCTGCCTCTAGGACTGGTGATCACCAAAGCCAGGCAGGGATATGACTAACTGGGTGGTTGGACACAGTGATGGACATGGCACACCAGGCCACCATGCCTTGATTTCTACAGCATCTCCCCTCCTCAGGTGACTCCTCTGTGCCTGTAAGTCCTCTGTGGGATGCAGAGGTGGGAAAGGACTCGCAAAGCTGAAACACAGTGGTGACATCACCACCTCAGGCCACAAAGCTGTGTATGCGCAGGCAGAAAGCCAAAGCCAGCCTCAGTCCCTGTGAAAGCCTGTGGGGAAGGAATGTACCAGGAGGAAAAACCATCTCAGCACGGACAGAGTCCAAATCAAAGTAACACAGAGCCTTTGGGTAGGGCTAACTACTGCTAACAGATTCTCCCTGCTTATTTCCACTGTGTTACCACTGAAGCCTAATGATATCACCTATTGAACACCTTGTGAGTTGATATCTCCTGGGGTAGTGAATGTCAACAGTGACTTGTGTGTTGCCAGCACGGAAAGGTCCCTCCAAACCACCTCCTGAAAGGGAGAAGGGAAGGGACTGCTTTCAAAACAAGCTTGTGATCATCACAAGGTAATTCCCATCTCTAACTTCCTATAACAGAAAGCATCTATAAGGCTGATTAAAATCTGCCTCCAAAAGAAAAACCCCCAGGGCCCATAGTACCACCCTGGGGAGTTTCTCACTGGTGAAAAGGTAAAGCTGGGACCTCACAGGAAAACTGTGGGCAGAAGCTCAGCAGCACTGGGTTAAGCAAGACCCTGCAATCTGGCCACGGGGTGTTCGCCTCTGCAATCTTGGCGTTGCAACGGCTTCACAGGTCCATTTAACAAAGCGAGACAGAAAATTGGACGCCAACTCTCAGTGGAGGGAGAGCCACCCTGCCCCAAGCCCATCCTGCTGAGGCCTCTTGAATTTCTTTCCCCTCTTTTAAATGGAGAATAAAGACAAACCCCAAGCTCAGACCCCGACCAAACACAACCTCACACATGCCCAAGAGGAAAGAGCAGCAGTAGAAGTGGAGCACGGCCCTCACATAGACTTTTCCATCCCCATTTCCACACCCAGTTGAACACACAGCTTCCCGGCTGGGGTGGGACCCTTCTGGGTAAGAGAAGAAAAGGCTCCAGGGTGGATCCTGCCATTTCCTATTCCAGGAAGGCCAGAACCCCTTTGAACTCTGTCCTTCTGCTGGACAGAATGAAATGCAGAAATACACACCCCAATGCTAATTTAGATTTACACCTTCCCCAGTGTCAAGCACTAGCATTCTGAAAACATCACCAACCTGTGCATGTGCCAGGCAATTCCACAACAGATGGAAAAGTGGGATGGGATCTGCTACAGTAACATTAACAGGCAGACGAGTATCAGCCACTAGATTTGATCTTTCAAGCCCTAGTGCCATGCCCCAGGCAGCCAGCAAGACTATTATTAGGACTTGAGGCAGCCTGGCCTCTGACTGCTTTCCCTGCAAGCACTGTCCCATGGAAGGATGTGTAATTCCCACCACGGTAGCCTCATTGCATAGATATTGGATTTGGAAAATACTCTTTTGCTGCAGGCGAAACAGCTCCTTTCCCACACCTGCCCTTTCAAATGAAAGCAGTTTAACACTGTTTGCAGAGCAAAAAAAAGCCATCGGCATCCCTAAAGCTGGCCCAGCCCCATCCCTCTGGTGTGGGGGGAGCTGAGGAAGAGCACAGCAGCGGAGGTAGCAAGCAAATGAAAGGCTTTGCTGGAAGGGGGAGGCAGCAAACAGACCCACGTGCCAGCATCTCCCTGTGAAATAGCTCAGCAGCCCCAACCCCGAGCTGGGGAGTTAGCAAGGAGGGGCTGGGGCCCCCAGAAACCTGCAAACAGCTTCAGGACAGCTCATGGCAGGAGCTGAGGGATGGATTATACACCAGGGCAGATTGTGAAAGCAAGATAGAAACTGCCTCCCTTGCTCTAATGGTTAGATATCTTTGTGAAGCATCTCCCTGAGCTGGGGTGAGCTCAGCAAAAGCACAGGACCACCCAAGACACCCCCACAAAAAGCTGCAAGGCACCCCAGTGCTGCTGCAATGGGTGCTGGGTGCAACAGGCATTCTTGACCCAGCATGAACGGCCCCATCCTGGGCTGCTCCTCCAGGAACCCCTGCAACTTTACAATGCACCTTTGGACATAACAGGACCCCATTTTTCTACCCAGTGTCACATGTGAAACAAACCCTCCAATAATCTCATTCTCCAGGCTGTAAACTCACTCGTCAGTCGCTGGGATAAGGACACGGGGGGGCCTCCCCTCACCATGCTGCTCTGATGATCTCAAGGCCGCTGATGAGGAATCGTGCCTGGTTTCTGCAAACTATGAACTAACCTACTTCCATCCCATTACTTCAGGATTTACAACACACAACCTCCCCTGAAACAGTTTCTGGTAAATTCTTTGAAAGCTCTTCTGGTCCTCACATCATCGTCAGGGTCAGCCAGGCATTAATGGCAAAGCATTTATGCACCAGGTAACTCGTTCCCCAGCAAGAGAGCTTGCTTATGCTTTTTAAATTCAGGAAGCAATTAATAGTTGCCACAAAAGCAACCAATGCTTGTCTTGGGCGGGGGCCATAATGCCCTGACTTGCCCTGGGGAATTCCGATGCCTCCATCTCAGCGGGCACCTTCCACGAGCGTGGTGGTTGCAAAGGTAAATCCTTAATGGTGGATAACTGATGCTGGGAAATCTTCATGCCCTCTAACCTGAAGAGCTGTGACTCCAGCTTCCTGAGTCAGCTCGAGGTGACAATATCGGTGAACAGTACTGCCAGCATCAAAGTCAAACAAACACGAGACTGGAGCATCTTCTGGCTTTTCCTCTCTGGCAGTGACAGTAGGAAAGGACTTAACTGAATTCCCTGACTTTGGGATTTGCAGCTTCAAAAGCCAAAAAGCCACAGATAATGCTGTGGATGAAGCCAGGATCCCAGCAGACTCCGTGGATCTGATAGAAGGGTGGAAGACCTTGGTCCCTGGAGCTCAGCATCCTCTGCTCAGACAAAAAACCAAGTGCCTGGAGTCTAACAAAGTCTGCTCACACAAAAAAAACCTGCTCCCCAGAGCCCAACATTCTCTGATCACTCTGAAAACCCAGTCCCTGGAACCAGCATCTTCCACTTATACCAAAAACCCTACTTCCCAGATCCTAGCAAGCTCCACTCATACACAAAAATCCCGCAAACTCTGCTCCCCAGAGTCCAGCATGTTCCACTCACACCAAAAACAATCCCTTCAGCTCAGCATCTTCCACTCATGCTGAACAAGTCCAACACCTGGAAAGCAGACGCAGAAGCATCCACCCCACAGTGCTTCCTCCCTCCTGACCAGCACAGACATCTCTCAGGGAGTGAGGACCCACTCACTGCCTCCCACTAAAAACATCAGCTGGCTGTGAAGCTCCCCAGGTTTTAGGAGACATCCTTTTCCATGACAGCCCCCTCACAGCCATCAAAAAACAACGATTTCCAGGCTCACCCCTCTGCACTAGACTTCAACCAGCTGCAGACAAGCCTATGCATATCCTCTTCCTAATCCTTCATGCACAATCCCTAGACAGTCCCTGGCTTTTATTATTTTCTGGCAGGAGAGAGCACCATGTTAACCCCGGTGTGCAGGCTAAAGCCTGAGCATCTCTCAGCACATCCCAGCTTGGGTCCAAATTATAAATGAAATATTCATGTAACAAGAGAACTGGTGAGGGCCAATTGTCCATTAATATTCTAAACCTTTAATTCTTACTTAACGGCCTGTCCAAACAGTCCCTTCCAATTCCTTGATACAGTGATGGGCCTAAAACATTTATTTATTGATAGGAACCATGGGAGACTCTTCCCATAGGGATGGATGTGCTTTCCTGTGGGGGGATGAAAGCCAAGGGACAGAGGAGGCAGCAGCATCACTGGTTATCCATAATGACACAGACCCTGCATTCCTCACTTCTGCCAGACCTTCCCCTACTCAGGTGTTCCTTCAGCTTCAGGGACACAAGATTAATTCCTTACTGGGACATGTTTTGAGGCAGGGAGAGCAAGGGAATATTGACTGTATGTATACTGGTAGGTCTTGTTTTTGGCACGACGCTGCAAAACTCTCAGGGAATGAGCTGCACCTGCCCAGGTTCTGGCTAATGGCAGTGGTTTGCAGATGTGGAGACAGCACGTGCTGGGGGCACACGAGACATGGGCAGGGTTTGCATCCCAGGAGCACACCCTGCAAGGAGACATCCTGAGATGCGGACTGCAGCAGCCTCTCCCAACGGGACAAAACAGCCTCCAGCTCCAAGTCTGAGTTCCTGAGGTGACAGAGACTTTGCCCCAGGAGGGAGCAGAGCCCATGAAAGGGACAGAAGCCAGGAAGGGCTGCAGCCAGGAGCTGCCCCTGTGGCCCCAAGCTCAGCACTGACCTTGAAGTGCAGGGCAGGCGGCTGCCATTGCCGGCATCATATGACCTGTTACAAAACACGGAGGGCTCTGCTTAGAGGTTACACACTGCAGGACAAATTTAACACCCGAGAGCGTTCCTGATCCCACTGAAAGAATTCCTGGCAGGGGCTCAGTAATCGCCCACTACTGTAAGTGGCCAAATACTATTGCATTGGTTTGGCTCCAGATACACAAGGAGGACCTTGCTCCTTACTTCTAGGGGGAGAGAGGGAGAGATGCTTCAGCTGATGAATGACACCAGGCAAGATGATAAATCCCCCAGCAGCAGGTGGGCCTTGAGCCAGAGAGCAAAGGGAATGTGGAAAAAATGCTGCTCCCAAATGCTTTCACCTGTTTGAGAAAGGTATTTAAGGGCTGCAATTAAAAATTTGCATGGAAGCCAGCCTGATTATGCAGCTCTCCCCATGAAGACATCCTTGGGGTGAATGATGAGAGCATCATCACTCAGAAGAACAAGCAGATGGAATGAAGGCACCCTCAAAGGATGCCCAGTCCATAGAGTCCAATACGCGGGGGCTTCCTGGCCCAGCCAGGCTCAACAGGAGGAGAAATTTTCCCTGCTGCCGTTCTACCAGCCATACACGAGCTCTTCCAGAGACACATGGGCTGTTTTCAGAGATGGATCGGGTGGATAGTGCTCCAAAGCAGAGCTGGGGAACGGTGTGGGGCAGGCAGAGCAGGAGAGCCTCTCCCAGCAGCAGATCTGGTCACAGCTAAGCAGCAAGCCAGACCCTGCCGCTCCCTCCTCCTCCTCCTCCTCTCCTTCCCTTCCCTTTCCTTTCGCCTGGCCCCAGTCCTGCAATTCTGGAGCAGCAAGAGTCAGCTCTGCCGATGCCGCTGAGGGGCCCTGAGCCAACTCTGGCTATAACCTCAGGATAAAAACATCAGCTCAGAAACACAGCAACGGGAAAAACAGACAGGCGGCCACGTGTGCGCACATGAGGACTCCTTAATCAGGAGAGCTCCCACTCTAGCAGTGAGGTTTGCAGTAATGAGCAATTAGGACTCTTGATTTCAGGGGCAGAGGGATCCTGGGTTTGGTGTTTCCTTCCAAACCCTGGGAACACAAACCCAGGACCTGCTGCTCCTATCCAAGTTTGGCCTCAAGCCCACATCCAGTGCCCACCTCCTTCCTGGCCGCAGGGAGTGTTGCTGGTGAGGCAGGTAAGGTTGCTCAGCGTGGGAGCAGGTTGGGTGGGGCTTTGGGTGCCTCCAGCACCTGATGATAAGAAAAGCCCAGGCTGGGAGCACCAGTGTGGAGGCAATAGAGCAGTGACAAGACAACAGAAAACGTGGTTGGGCCAGCAGCTATTTTTATCTGCAAGGACCAACACTTAATACTCTCCTATCTCCCACAAAATGTCACTTGAGCTCCGGCAGAAAGTTTACACCACTTGCAGACAAGGGCTGAAACCCAAGCATGTAATCCCTGCTCCAGTCAAAATTTTTAGTGGGATTTGCAGTGTATGGACAGGGGAAGCTGAGAAAAACCAATCCTTCTCCTGAGAAATGATGGCTGAGGCAGCAGAGAGACAGGACAGGCAGGTCCCCACTCCTGGCACCATATACTCACCACATCTGCAGGGCACAAGGGACTTTGTGAGCCCTTGAGCTACCTTGTGGCCTCCTCACAAGCTCAACAAGAATTTATATACCCTAAAAGGGTCTTCAGCAGAGGGGGGAATGGGGAAAGCAAGGCATTCACCACCCCACTCACTAAATGCCATAGCCCCAAGGAAAATGAAGGGCTGGGAGGAGTGGGGTGGGTCAGGCAGAGCCCACAGGGGGGTTTTGCAGAGGGTCCTCATCAAGATACCACAGCCACCTATCTTGGCAATTCTCCCCTCTCCACAAAGCATCTCTAATAACTTCAAACACTCCCCCATCTCTGCTCCCACCTCCTTCCCTCTCACTCTAAAGCCCAGAGCCAGACTGCCTGAGGTGTAAGGAAAGGAGGCTTCCCTCTCTTAATAAAGCTAAGGTAGAGCAAATGCTGTTATTAACAGCAGCCTGCCCCCACCTCCCTGCCCACAGCAGGAATATTGCACCGGCAATCCCAGGGGAGCATCCCTGCACTGCCCTGACAGCAGATATCATAATGCAGCCCCAGCACTGCCCTGTGATACTGCAGTGAGTGCAAATGCCAGTGGGTCCTCCCAGGACCCCCTACCAGCAGTGCTTAGTATTAGGGATGAATAGGTTCTCCCTCCCTGGTCAGGCACAGAACAGCTGAGATTTGGGACAGCATCCTCCAGAGGGCTCTTCCCAGGGGGACAAAAGAGCAGGGGTAAAAAGAGGTCCAGGCTGGGACATTATGAAACATGGTGCAGCACAGAGGTGGTCAGAAAATTAGGGTACCATGCTAAGGGCTTCCATGGAAACTTACAGGAGACAAATTTTTCCAGGGATAAAAGGCACAAGCTAGTGTGTGTCTTGGAGCTGCCCTCAGCTGCCCCCAGGAGGTTTTTTTCACATCACACTGTTTTTTAAATTAAAAAGACTGGACAAAGCATTCACGATGGAGGCACAGGCAAGGAGAGAACCCAGCAGAGGATAGGACTGGGTGAGCCCTGCTGGGCTCTGCAGCCCCTGAAAATGCTGCAGGATGCTGAGAAAAGGGGGATGGGCATGGGTTCCCAGAGGGACAAACAGCAACTTGGAGGAATCAAATAATAGACATTGACAAGGAAAACCCGCTCCACTAGCCCCAGAAATCTTCTCTTACAGCAAGTAGTGGGGTAAAAACCCTGGGGAATATACTGGAGAGGCAAAGCTCGCATTCCTGAGATGGCCAAGAAGTGATCACATCTATCTCCCTCCATCTCCCATTCCTAAGATCCATTTCTGAAGCATCACCAGCCAAATAATTTTGGTTGATTGGACGTGGTTAAAGCAAAAAACGCACACAGAAAACCTTATAGCTGAAACTTAAATGGTCTCCACAAACATCTCGCATGTTTTCAAGGACACTAAGGAAATTCACATTTTTTCCCCCCATATTTTAGACTTAAAAAATGCCTCAAGGGAAAAAGTTATTTAGAACTACTTAGGAAATACAAAGGATAAAAAAGCCTGTAATTATTTCTCTGCCAAAGGCTTGTCAGTTTGAAAATCCCCGCTCTTGAACCACTAATCCTCACGGAAAAAAAAATGCAGCTTCGGAGAGATGCATTGTTGGTTGACTTCTGCTGTGCTTTTCCAGCAGAAGGGAACTAAAGGGAAATGCGCAGATTTGGGTGTAATTTCATCAGCACCTTTCACCCACAATGTGCCTGATGCACGTCCCTGGCTGACAAAGGAGACCTGCAAGGCATCAGCCCAAGGTGAGGCTTCTCTGCCTGAGAATGGTGGTCTGCAGGCATCAGGCCGGGGAGGGAAGGATCACGGCTGATGCTTGGAGGCAGAAGTGCCAAAACAGGCAAAAATAAATCAGTTCAAGGTGGGGGTATACTTACTTTAAAAGCCAAGGATTCAGGGAGTTCCTTGGATGTTTTGTTATGTGGTTGGAAATAGCATAAAGACATTATTGGCAGGGAAACTCACTTCCTCTGGAGAACGGGGATGGGCCATCCCAGCAGAGCTGGGATTTGGGAGTGGATTTGGGCCTCTGGTTTAGCAACCAGATCATCCCTTCATGTCCTCCTGCCAGGATAAGGATGGGTGGCATCAGTGCCTCTGAACCTGGTTGGCCACAGAGAAACAAAACAATGCCATGGAGCTTGTTGTGTGCCACACACCGGCATCCCAACAACCTCCCCAACCCAGAGCACCTCCCACAGGAGCTGCAAGAAGGGGGTGGCACCAGACTGAGCACGTGAGCCACCCAGGTCCTGCTGCATCCCAGCACCCATCCACCTGCACTGCCTGGGTTTGGGGCTGCACAGGGCATCTGGCACAGCAGTGGCCAGAAATCTTTGTCCCTGTCATGGGCAGCTGTCCCACTGCCAAGGATAAACATCTTGCCTGGAACTACATTCACCACACAGGGCCCTTCACCCATCTTCACTCACCTCTGATGTCTTCTTTCATTACCTTCTAATCCACATCCATAACAGCTCCTCCCATCAACATGGGATTTAATATCCTTGAGGTAATGGCTGCAGGAAGCCTTTCCACCTTTCTAGTTAACCCTCCTTCCTAGATACAGAGCTGAAACAAGCTTGGACTCAAGAGCCCGACCTACAAGACTTTAAGCTTCATTAAACTTTTATGCCAGTCCATTGAGGTTGCTCTCTCAGCCTCTCATAATTACGGATGCAGAGTGAAGGAGCAGCATCCACCTGAGCAAGCATCAAGAAGATTCAAACACTTAATGACTCTCTAACCAAGCTCCCCCATCCACACTGCTGTTTAAAAGGATCTGCTCGATACCACTCCTGTGAGCTGCCAGGCAGCAGAGATGCCAAGATAGAAATAATTCAGGATTTCAGTTCCCCACCACCAATCCAGCTGGTCACCCTTCGGCACAGGTGAGACTGCAGAAACAAGAGCCTGAGCCATCCCACCACTCCAGAGTCCACAAGCACCCAAGCCAAGAGGATGCCTGGGTTCAAAGACACTGCTCAGGTGAGCAATGCCTTGCTCTCCCTGCAGCCAAGACTTGGAGTTCAGCATCTCCACAGGGCAATTCAGGCCTTGGCTTGGCTGAATCCCATGTGAGCCTCTCCCTCCCCTTCAGCCCTTACAGGAGACTATAGAAAGTGGTCTGTAAGGGGAAAGGAGATTGTCATCCCCAGCACACAGCACAGGGCTGGGATCCTGCACACCCAATACACAGAGCACAGCTGACATTGCCTCCTCTCCTGCTGACTCTCCAAGAACAGAAATGGAAAAGATGCCCAGAAAAAATGCCCAGAAGGATGTTGTAGGGCAGTTCCAATCCAGGCTCAAGAAAGAAATCATCAGGCAGGAGTTCTGGGGTTGTTCTTCAACAAATGCCCACTTCCACTAGCAGCATCCATGAATTTATTCATCTAAATCACCCCTGTGGAAGCCTCTGCAAACACATGACATTTCCCTCCTCCCATTTAGATAAATCACTGCAGGGGTTAATAACCCTTTTCATAGCTAAGATGCAGTTTTCCAGAATTAAAGACTTATTAGGGCCAGCAAATTCCAAGCAGAAATTTTGCCAACAACAACATCCCTATGATTTTACAATGGCAGGGGTTGGAGGCAAGAAATGACAACACTGACTCTTTCAAATAAAAAAAAGCTGCTGCACCTGAAAACTGCCTTCAGGTCCCTTAATCTGTTTCTCACTCCTTTCCAGATTTGTCCAGCCAAAGGCCTCCCTGAGCTCTCAATAGCGAAGAGAAAATTCCCACCCTCCTCTTCCTGCTTAGCCACCTTGGGCAATGCTATGCAGTGAAAAATCACCTTACAGCACGGCCCCACTGGCCCCAGGCAGGAGCAAAGGAGTCCTTGGACACACAGGCTCCAGGTTCATCCAAGGAGCTCTGAAGCACAACATCAGAGGAGAGGATGCACCTCCCAAAGAGATCAATTGCATCCAAATAATGGATTCTCCAGGAATTGCCCTTGCCTCTTATGCTTTTAAGACCCCACTTTGCTCCCTTACAGGGCAGGGAACCTTGCCCAGAGGTATTTCAGGGGCTCTCCACCCCACTGAGATGATGGTTGTCATTCCAGAGGAACAGACGTACCAGGGAGGGGGATTTTGCATGGTGGCGGCAGGGGCGGAGGACAATGGGCCGAGGAGCGATGGTCCTGTGAAAAGGGATTTGTTCCGCTGTCAAGGACAGCGTTAGGAAATGAAGCCCACGAGGGAAGAAGAGGGGTAGGGAGTGGCAAGAGACAATGTTTGGACAGCGGTGACAGGGAGACAGCTGGGAAGGATCAGTGCTGAGCCCTGATGGGCTTGCAAAGCGCAAGGGCTGGCCAAGGAAGCATCCTCCAGCATCCTCTGCTATTCCGGGCGTTTGCCCTGAGGAAGAGCAGGATGTCTCCATGCAGGGAGAACCACTCATCTGCAGCCACGGAGCCACAGGGACCCTCCAACAAGGATAAGCATCACTGCCTGCTGGGTTGTGCTGGGATACAAAGGAGAGGGGTTTCCTACTGATTTTTGCCTTCTCCTATCAATCTGTACCTTAATGATGACAACTTGCGTCTGGGAGGAGCTGGTCTCCCTGCAAAACAAACTCTGGCTCATCTTTGGTCAAAGGTAGCCCAAGGTGTAAAACCCAAAGGTGAGTGCGACATAAAAATGAGGCAGAACTGGAGAGACACAGAGAATGCATATCCAGAATTCAATCTCACCCAGCAAGATGCTCTAAGCACTTACGATGATGAAAGAAGCATTTTTTAGCTAGATTCATATTTCCAGCTCCATATAATGGGTGACAGAGCCAAGTCGCAGTTCTTTCTCTTGCATGCAACCATGGTCCATCATACCCAGACCAGGCACTAGTGCAGAAGACCTGACCCTAAAAAACAGGATCATGGGCACATGAAACATTCTGTTGAAAACAGGTTGGTGTATGCAAGTACTGTGCAACAGGAGAAAAGAAATAATTTCACCACAACACGATTTCACCCCTGTACTCAGAAACTCACACATCACCCTCCTGAAAGCTCCGACTTTTGTGCGAGAAACTCCCATTTTCAGCCAGCCAGCCTACAAAATGCAGAACACCTGAAGGATCCCTGACAAGCTGAAGAAAGTGGTCTTTTTTCAGCAGGACCCCAGAAAAGAGATGAGCAAGAAGAGCCACCAGACAGAAAAGCCACCAAATAAACGTAACTGGGTGTCATCAGTCCAACACTGTGCCCCTGCTGCCCGCACATCCCCGGCACGGCACTGCTCAGCCTGCCCCACGCTTTCTCAAAAGCTTTGGCATCTGGCTGTCCGTAAATATTTGAGGTGGGAAGCCAGGAATTACAGAACCCCTCTCCTGGGCAACCAAGGTTTGACCATCTTAAAAAAAAAAACCTACAAAAACAAACATCAAACCTCAAACAGAGCTGCAATGAGATGCCTGCCGGTTTCGCAGAGACACGCGAGACAACCCGGGTGCATCCTTTCCCCCTGAGAGCCAACAACCCCAGGAGAAGATAACCAGGGACCAGCTGGATTCCTTCTGCCAGGAGACAGGATTCCATCCAGGATAAAAGTATTGAGGAAAAAAACTATGGGTTGTCATAGCGTTTGCCATGACAGAGAGCACTGCTACCCCCCCTCACCTTTCCCCTTCTGAGGTCTCAAATCAATACACAGAAATCAAATTGCTCATGAAAACACATTTATTTAAAAAAAAAATTAAGCTGGGTCCACCCCAGTATTTCCCCCAGATATTTTCTCCCTGCTTTAAATATCTTCCTCACTCCTGCTAGGGAGGAAGTGCTTGACTGAATTGCAGGTAAAGGCACACTCCTCCAGCCCAGGCCCCATCCCTGCTTCATGTTTGCATCTGCAGAGGGCAGCCAGGGACAAGAGAGCACAAAGAGACAAAGAACATCTTGAGAAAAAAAATACCCAGGGCAATTGTCATTCCCACCTCCCCTCCACCTTGGATGCAGCCTCCTCTTCCTCAGACATGCTCCCACACTGAGGGCTGAGTACCCCCTTGGCTGCACACCACAGGGTTCACCAGAAGTGGGGAACTATGAATCCAGACTCAAACCGCTGGATTTTCCCCTGCCTCAGCCAGAAGGAGGATCTTCACCCTTGTGAGCAGGAGACCAGCCCTAGACTGCCGCAGTCCCCTTTCTCCTGCTCCAAGGCGAAGGAGGCTTTGGGGTCCCCCCTGCTACACCCTGGGGTGAGCATGCAGCATGAGAAACTGCTGTGGGTTGGGGTACATTGAGGCTATCCCACTGCTGCCAGGAGGAATGGGGGCAGCCAGCAGAGATCAGTTTCCCCAGTAGCACATGCAGCCACTGGCAAATCCTGCCTGCACGCTGGGTAGCCGTCAGCACAGCTCACACCCAGGACCACCATCCGCTCCGAAATCAGCTGGGGGTGGCCACACCATCAGGTTCAGACCCTGCTGGAAGGCTCCCCGAGAAAGCACTGAGCAAGAAACCAAACTGTGGGCTCTCTGAAATCCCCAGCTCGGCAAATCCTTCCCTGTGCCTGGCGGCTGTGAGCAGGTGAAGAACCGGCGAGGCGAGGGCTGGCGAGCTGGGGCAGGAGAGGACCCCAGCTGTCTCTCCAGCTGGTGGAGACAAAATTCTCATCAAAACCAAACAAACCCCTCTTTCTTCCCCAGTCAGTTTCTTTTTGATGCCTTCATCAAGACTGCAAAAATCTGAAGCAATTCCCACAGCTTTAAGAGCCCTATCAGGAGCTGAGCAGGAGCACCAGCTCGTAGGGTGGGGAAAAAAAAGAAAAAAAAGTATCACAGTATGTCCAAAACAAGATGGCAGAAACCATGAAGAGTCCCAAGGACGCTCAAGTCATGGCTCTGACGGCACCGACCTACAGTCTCCAGGATCCCACTGCCAATGGGAAGGAGAAAGGGTGAGCCCAAAGCCACCCCAGTCCCCACCATGAAGGGAGAGATGACAAGTCTATTCAACTGCCTCCCTCCCAATCTGCCAAACATCACTCGCTTTCAGGCCTTTCTATGGAACATTAATTGTAAGACAAATCTAATTAAGGGCAGACAGAAGGGGCAAGATGCCAAATCTCTCCTTCGTCGCTTTGGAAATGGGGAGCCCCATGAGTGAGAGGACAGGGCTTGGTGGAGATGGACGCAAGGCCTATTTTGCTTGCCTGCCATTTCCAGCGTGGATCCCACAGTGGCCTCTGTAACGCCCCTCTCGCTGCATCCCACTGCGTCCCTGCCTTCCCAACCCCTGCTGGCACAAAAAGTTGACTTAATAACAAAAAACAAAGGAGCGGTGCCTGGTCCCAGCCCAGTGGTACCAACCATGGCATCCCTGGTGGGGATGAGGCCAGATTCAGCTGCCCAACAGCCACACTCATCCCAGCCCACAAGGAGTCAGCACTATTCCTCCAGTAGCTGTGGGTGAGGACAGAGAGGTGCTTGCTACAGGAGATGAGGTGCTAGGGATGGAGAGCAGGCAAGAAGCATGGGAAGCACTAGAGGGAAAGACTGAAGGATAGGAAAAGAGAGACCACCAGAGGGATGTTGTGTCATAGAGCTGGCATATGCTCTGCTACCCCATCCAGGCCAGCATGATTGCTCCCAGTGCCAGGCCAGCCAGAGAAACCCAAGTTAGCATCGTCCTCTCCACAGGATGCCCCGCAAGAAGGGAAACAGGCCTTCAGAGGACCTGTTGGACTGCACCTGGGCTGACCCATGGCTCTCTGGAGGGAGAGTTCTCTCCCACTAGCCACAAAAAGCACAAAAAAATCCCACTTGCTTCTCCAAGCAAGAGAAGGCAAAGGCCTGCAAATCACTAGGACAAACCCACCAGACCACAGGAACTCTCCAGCTGGTGGGACAAGGCTGTGCTAAACTGTCCAGCACCACCTTCATTCGATCCATTTGGGATTATTCCCATCACAGCTCTCCCAGGCTGGGGAAGCAGCGCCAGAGCTCACAGCTAATTGCACAATTACATTCATTACCATGTTAAGATAGACAGCCACCATGCTCCAAACCTCTTCCCCCTCTCTCCTCTACGGCAGCAGCTGCCAGAGGAGCCTCCAGCAGGCAAGAGGAGGCTGTGCTGCCCTGAGCCCACAGATCCATCCATGGCCTGGCAGGACCACGCTGCCAGGAATTCAGGCTCATCTCCCATGCGAAGACACTGGGTGTGATTTTAAACCCAACACCAGTGAGTTCCTTCGCATGCACGTTCTTTTGTGCACACGTTGGGAGGGTGGAAGGATTTTCATTTTTTTTCCTTTGCAACCAGATGCGACTCCACGTTTGAATTCACAAAGGAGGAGGCGGAAGCACCCACACAAGGCCATGACTCTGAGAGCACGGGATTTCAGAGGCAGGCAAGGAGAGCTCTGCAATGACGGTGTGGAAGCTGGCAACAGCACAGAGCCATTAAGCCGTGCGAAGACAGGGCGAGCATCACACAACTGCCTGCCTCGGCCAGGGAGCCCGGCACGGCGGTGGCGGCTCGGGGGCTGCAGCCGCCCCTCCACTGCCAGCGCCCACATGCCAGGCCTGCTCTGAGATGTGCTGGCCATCTGCTCCTGCCAGCCGGGGCTGGGGCCGGGGCTCTGCGCCGTGGCTGGGGACGTGCCAAGCCGTCCCGCCGCCGCCACGCTCCGCAGCTGCACCCCCCGTCATGACCACACCGCTGTCAGCGCTCCCGGCCCCCAGAACCTGCAGTGGGGAGCTTCCCGTGCGTCCAGGTCCTCCCTGCGGCCTTGGTTCTGCTTGGCCCATGCAAACCTACTATGAAACACTGCTAGGCAAGAGGGGGCTCAACAATTTCCGTCTTCATGAATATTTTAAGGCTCCAGAGTAGCCCTACTCTTCCCATTGCTTCCAGTAATCCTCCGCATTTATGGCCAGGTTTGGTGCTGGCCCAAAACGTGCCACCACAAAAGCCCATCTCCCTGACCACCACCACAAGGGCCCCACAGCCAGGCCATGTCCCCAGGGCCATTTTGCAGTCGGGGAGCTGGCCAGGGCAAAGAATGAACCTTGTCATAGTTGAGACTTATCAGGTTTGGACAAGCGCCGGGGGCTGCCGCGGGATTCGGGATGTTCTGTAACAAACGTCCTCTGCTCCAAATAGACACTGTCCCAGGGGCACGAGCTTGAGCCGTCCCTCTCCAGGAGTCCTCCCTGTCAGCGCTGGGGAAACTGCTCCAAGAATGACCCCCAACTCCCCGAGTTCCCAGACAGCATTGCTATCTGAACCACCCATGTGCCCTGAGCCGCAGCACCCCAAAGAGATGCCAAGACCTGACCTGGCATCCTCAGTCTTTAATCTGTCCCTTTCCAAGTCCTCTACCAAGTTCTTCCTCTTTATGAAAGACAAAGACGTGTACAGCATTTGTTTTAACAAATTATTCCTCGATTTCTAGAGTCCAGCGAGTCAGATGCTTGCTTAAATCTTTAATCTTGCTTAAAAACACTTTCCATGGGTGTATTTATAACTGAAGGTGTGACTGCCATCTCATGCTCCGTCATTAACCCTCTGCGGCCTTGTTACAAATGGAGCTCAAACAGAGAGCACAGAGACGTGTCGGAAAATTCTGCACCTACTCATCCCTGGGAAAACACTCCAACCGCTCACCATCTGGAAGAAAAATCCTTCTTTCAATTTAAAAAAAAACCAAACCAAACACAACCCCAGAACACCAGTGCTGTGACAGCGGCAGGTTGGATCCATGACTTCCCTAACACCCCCAGCATCCCACATGCAGACACCCCAGCCTTCCCACACGGCGAGGTCCGTGCTGCCGACAGAGAGGCCTCTGGAGCCCGGCTATGCCGCTGCCGCCGGGAGGATCGGCTGCCTTCCACTGCAAGGAGTGTCAGTCACTTGTGATAATTAACCAGCTCAAGATAATGAGCTCAGTCTGAGAGCAGCGGCTCTTCCTCTGCATGTTTCACTCTCAAATCCCTGCTATCGGCATCGGCACCGCAGCCAAGGCAAACAGAGTGCTCCTGCACGCAGGAAAATGCTCAGTCCAAAGACAGGACAGGCATTTGGGAAAAGAAAGAAGAATTTTTCTTAAATAAAGAGTATTATATAAAGCTGTGAAGAGCCCAAAGGGAACAGTTCTTTGGGACTCTGCTTTGCATCCTTACCATCACCAAGTAAGGACTCACGCCGCCGGCACAGCAGAGATTCCTGCCAGGGGGATGAAAGGAGAAGAGACGCACACCTGCAGCCCCGTGCTAAAATAATTAATATTAAATGCAAGGGGACAATAACATCATGGCAAGAGGCAAGAGGGTGCAGGAGGGGAAGAGGCCGGCAGCGACTCAGGGCTAAAACCACCACACCTCAGAGAAACCGCCCATCGCAGAGCCTGCTTCCCGACTCAGGCAAAATTCACCCAAACACAACCAGGAAATAACCAGGATAAATGGTGCCATCACTAGACTCTAGGAGAAACTTGTGGGAAATTTTTTTCCCACAATCATCCTTGTCCATCCCAACAGTGAGATAGATGGGCACAGCAAGAAGCCAACTGCGGCACTGATTTCTTTCACAGCCAACAGACATCAGAAGACGGTTTCAGGTTGGAGCCACTTCAAGAGCTTGCAAGCTGCACTCAGGAGTAAAATCCACATGTGCTGCAAGCTGGAAAGGCATTGGGGTAATATTCTCCCCAATTTCCACCTGACAGTCCAAACAAAAATACTGATAAAGCAAAAAATGAGGATTAAATTTTGTTGAAAATGTATGGGAACCAGTAGCCAAATTTCTATAGACAAACAAGCAGCGCGCCCAGTCTCAACAATTTTTGTCCACAAAAACCCACCCTGCAGCGCAGCTCTCTCCTTTCCACTCTCACGGCAACTAATTCTTCCGCTCTTTCGTAAACATTTGAAAACAAGGTCACGCGCACAAATTCTGCTTTCAATTTGCCTTGTATCCATAGTGATTAAACTCAGACCCACAATACAGGATTTAACGGAGGAAAAAAAACCCAAAAAACCCCAAAACTCCAACTTTAAAAAGGCCTGGAGCTGGGCTAGCCCCTGGCACGCTTGCCAGCTTGCCGAAGGCCAGGGACGAGAGCATCAGCGATCACTGTTTTCTCCTGTAACAGTGACAGGGGAATTAAATTGCAGGGCTCCAACAACCGTGCTATCACCATAGCAAGGGATCTGGCCCCCCACGTACACCGTCCTCAAGAAACAACCGAGCCCAGAGGCAACAAAAATTTAACGGCTCCGAAACTCAGCCAGGCAGTGGGGTCCAGAAAGGACAGCAAGAGTGGGGTGAGCAGGAAAAAACGAAAGCAGCTGCAGGAGACTAAAGACTCAGCAGCCTTCTCCCCCTTCCCACTGGAATGGTTTTTCTTTTAAAAGAGAAAAATAATTTTCTCATTGTGATTTCTCCTAACCCCACACTTGCTAAAGTGAAAGCATCAGGGCTGAGAGCTTTAAACACCTACATCCAAATTTCCTCACCATCACAGACCCAGATGCAGGCAAAGCCTCTTTGTGACAGTCAACACTCTGAATTCAGCAGGGCCTTCCATGGTTCCTGCCGAGTGCCTCAGTTTCCCCACCAACCAGGGGGAGAGCAGTAGCATTTCCCTGCCTGTGACGGTATCAGGAAAATTGCCTTGTCCAGGACCAGGTCAGAGAGGATATAACTTTCCTCCTGCAGATACTCTGTAGGAAAATAAAGCCAGAGGAGACGGGAAAATGCTTAGCCCCGTCCCTGCACAGACCTGGGGTAACCATGGGTCTCCCAAGCTCCCAACAAAACATCCTCAATTCCCAAGGCCCAACCTGAGCACAACGAAATATCACTAAAAAGGGGAGAACTGGGGTGCAACAAGACTGCAGGGGAGAAGCATGACTCGCTGTGCAGCACAGTAAGGGCTGACACTTCTTGGAACATACAGGGAAGGCAAAGTGGGGAGCAGCAGCTCCCCAGGATACCAGTCCCCACAAGTTTTTGCAGGGCACTGGGACTTTGTGGGCAGTGAGAACAGAGCAAGGGGGGCTCCCCGAGGATCAAAGCCACACTTACTTCTCATAGTCCAGCTTGCAGTAGAGCTTCTTGTCGCGGTAGAAGCAGGTGGTCTGCAGGGGCTCCTTGCAGGACGCACACTGGACGCACTGCTCATGCCACAGGCTGTCGTTCAGGCGCAGCAAAAACCGGTCCAAAATCACTCGCTGACATCCTTCGCACACCGACTTGGGGGTCGCGGCTCTGCCTGCGGGGAAAGAACCGGGGGCTGGGGAGGGCGGAGGGAAAGGCGGCCGGGGAGACGGGCCGGGTGAGGGACGGACGGAGGGTCCGTGGTTCTCGCTTCCCCCGCATAGCCTCGTGGTTCGCGGGGGGACGGGGGTGTGCGGGGAGCTGCAGCGGAATCCAGGAAGGACCTGTGCCTTAGGGCAGCTCCGGAGGGGACGCATCGCCCCCAGTTTCGTTCCTCTTGGAAAGGAGGCAGCGGAGCCGCAGCTCGGAGAGAGGGAGACTGTTTGAAACCGATATTAAAACGAAGAAAAAACGGAAAAGTGAATTATTTATTGTTCGATATGAAGGAAAGCCTGTCATTACAATGGGGGTTAGGGGGACACACAATTTAATGCAGTCGCGGAACGAACCGGGACTGGGAAGGCCGGCGCCGGGGGCACACCCCGGGCGAAGGCAGCGGCGCGGCGCCGGGCAGGGCTGCGGGCAAGAACGACGTGGGGAAAGCTGCTCCTAGGCCTCCCGAATTCCCCGTGCCCATCCATCGCTCGGGCCCGCCCGGCCGCGCCCCACTTTATGGGCTCCCCAAGAGGGCAAGCGGGGTGCCCCGACTTACCCAGCAAAGAGGAGAAGGGGGTCGCGGGGTCCAGGGCGCTCTGCAAACTCTCCTCCATCTTCAGTCCGTCCAGCATGGTGGGAAGCCGGGCCGGGCAAGGGGCCGCGCCGCTCGCCTGCCAACACAGCCCGGACACACCGCGCTCAGCCCGGCC
>VZTN01027959.1:547101-632712 GCA_013400515.1 Erpornis zantholeuca
CTCCACCCCACTCGAAATAAGTTTCCTCCCCGCTCTCCTGCCTGGCTACAGGCACCGGCCCCGCCACGCCTCGAGGGGCCGGCGGCCCTTCCCGGCTCCGGGGTGCACAGCCCGGCCTGGCCGCCCCGGCTCTGCTCCGCTCCCTGGCTTTTTTTCCCTTCTTTTCTTAGAAAGCCAAAAAAAAAAAGAAAAAAAAAAATAGAAAGAAGAAAGAAAGAAAAAAAAACGTAGAGGGTGGTGCCCCACCACAGCGTCTCTCCCAGTAATGAAACCGGCTGGAAATCAAGACCCCTTTCCAGGAGAAGCCCAGGCCGGGAGGTTTTGGGGAAAGCCGGTCCCCTGCCCGGGGCGGGCCCCGAAGGGCATGTGCTCCCCCGCGCTGCGCATCGCCCTGGGCGCCTCGCTCCCGCTGCTCCGAAGTGTTTAAGGAAAATGAGTGCTGGGAGGAGAAAAACAAAAAATAAATAACAACACAAAAAATCCCTAAACCAAAGCCGGTGATCTGCCCCGGAGGGCTCGTCGCCAGTGATCTGTGGCGCCGAGCGGGGCTCGGTCCGCTCCGGGTGCCGGTTCCGCGGGGCCGCAGGGGCGGGCGGCCGCGGGGAAGCGGAGCTCCGGCTCCGCCAAACCGCATCGGTTTCGGGGAGGGGAAACCAGCGGAGGAACGATCTCGCCCGGCTGGGGGAGATGAAACTTGGAGCCTTCCCGCAGCCCCGGCCCTTTCCCGTCCTGCCCGGCTCTCCCTTCCCTCCTGCTTGGGGGTTTCGCTGTTTTTCGGGGAGTTTCACGGCCCCGCAGGTCCGCAGAGGGGCTGGGGCCGCGTACCTGCCGCTGTCGGAGCAGTCTGGACAGGGAGCTGCGGCTTCCCCTGCACGGGGGAGGGCTGGGTCCCCCGTCTCCGGCCGGCGAGCAGGGAAACGGCCGCAGAGCTGCGAGGGACCCGCTACGGGATCGTGGAGGATGGGAGGCTTTTAGGGGCCTCGCCTCCCGTGTTCACCGCTGACCTTGGCACCAGGGGCAGATGCGCTGCCAGCCTCTCTGTGGGGCATCATCGTCACCAAGTGCTCCCCACACCCAGATGACGTAGGTGATGCAGGGACCGAGGTCGTGTCATCTGGGAATTCGTAGGAAGGAGAGGCCACAGGTTAGCACAGGCAGCTCACCGCCCTGCCAAAATCCCATGGGAGGAGGAAACACGGTCCTGCGGCAGCCCTACTGTATCTCAGTATAACGCCGGGAGCTCGGGCATGAAAGCCTTGGTACCACCACATAGGTTAGTGTGAAACAGCTCTGACCACTCACATCCAGGAAGGCTGGGCTGCAGCAGGGAGGCACTGGGCTCTGACACCTTTGTCTTTGGCTCTCCTGGATGTCTCTGAGCAGCTCCAGCCAAGTGTCTGAGTAGCCAGATCCACTGGAGCAACATTGCCAAGACACCAGTCCAGCAAGGACTGCAGCATGACCAGGGGCTCCAAGACCTGCATGCTGCTCTTGCTGCCTGTGCAAACCAGCCCAGCTTCCCCACCCTGTCCATCCTACCCACAGAGCTGGGCAGGGCAGATTCTCCTTACACAGCCAGGGCGTGGCAGCCCCATGGGGTGGGAATACCATCCACTAGCACTGCTGAAAACAGTGTCCCTGTCCAGGGCACTTTGCTTGCAGACTCAGACTGTCCACCCAATTTGCTCTGCTCAGAGGTGCAGGAGCAGCTGGGAGGGAAATCATTCTTTCCTGGATGTTCCCACCCCATGGTGTTCCCAGCTTGGTCTATGATGATCAGGGGCTGAGTCAATTGTGTAACACCCCGGAGGTTGCAGCAGGGTGCTGCTGCTCATCATATATGCATCCACCAGCTCCCACAGAGGTCAGAGGCACTGGAGCCCACCTGGCCTCATGCAAAGGATGATCACCAGGTGAACCAGTAAAATATGCAAGAAATATGCTCCAAGCCCTCTCACTCCCAAAACACACCTTCACCACAGCCAGTGGCCCTACAAAACATGGGGGAGTATTTCAGGCAGCTAACTACAGCCTCTGAGGACTAGCTTCCATTAGTAGTTCACCCAGAGCTGAACTAGGTGCAGAAGCCCACAGCATCAGCAGCCGAAGAGAATTAAACCAGAGGAAAAGCAGGTCTAGCCTTTCTCCTTCTCCTTCTAACTGTAGGGTCTGCAGGCAGCCAGGTGTTGGGAAAACTGTGTGGTGTTGGAGAACTGTATTAAACAGAAGCTGCCAACTGAATTAACAAGGCCACAACATTGGCAGAGGGGCTGCACATCTTCCCCACCTGTCTCCCTGCTGGGTCTGCCCAGCTGTCATGTTTTGTGCAGTTCCCCACTGCTCACTGCTGGAAGGGGATCAGCAGCACTCAGCTCCCAGGTAGCCATAGCCACAGCAACTGCCATGGCTCCAGACAGCAGCAGCCAGATCCCTCCTCCAGCATCTTAACTCTGCCTAGCCAAGCAGATGCAGAACCACATAGGAGCAGGCAGGGCTGGCCACAGAAGCAGGAACACAGTGACCAAGGAAGAAGATGGCTATGAGCCACCTCCCTTGGGAGAGGAGTCACTGGGCCAGCATCATCCAGGTGCCTCTAATGCCTGAAGTCAACTTGACCCAGAAGACAAAGCCTTGCCCGGCACCAGAGACATCCCTTGACACCACTCACTCGTGAAAGGACCATACCTCCCTCTCCTTCTGCCATCCTTGCAGCTCTTCAAAGGCATCAGCTGCTGCACAGCCAGCTGGGCTGGCCAGCCTGGCAGAGAGGCAAGCCAGAGACCAGCCCACAGCCACAGTGCTGTCAGATAGCCCTGGGGTGATAAAATCCTCTGCTTTTACCCCTGAAATCCCCCAGACTGAGCTTGTCTCATGTGGAGTTAATTCCACAGAGAGCACAGGAAGAGAGGAGAGAGAAATAGAGTGGCAGTCACTGGCCTTGCTTAGATAGAGGTTGGTCTTTGTCCACCCATGCTGATAAGCACCTGGGTATTTATCAGGGCTTCTCTGTCATGCTTTCCACCACAATGTACCTTGCCATGGTCCCCTGAAAGGGGATACACACACTGCTTCCCACTGCCATAATGAGCTCTGGGGAGCCCCATGTGCCTCCTCTTCTTCCCCCGCCTCCCTGTGCTCTCTGGTGCTCAAGTGACCACAGCCTCCACAGCCTCCCAGCTGGGCCTTTGACAGGACAGCAGAGAGCTGGGAGGGACATAGAGGGGATGAACAGAGCAATCGGGCATCAAAGGGAACATCTCAGGGCAGCTCAGGTGTGATGGTGAATGCAGTCCAGCGCCCCAGTCTGGACAAGAGGTCCTCGAGGGAAGGCCAGTGCTGGTGGCATTCAGTTGGAGTCACATTGTCTGAAAGTCATGTCAGGTCTACAGGATGTGCCTCTGAATCACTCAATCCATCAGGGAGCCCAGAGTCAAACTGAACATAAACCACCTCAAACTCTTATAGTTTGAGATTTATTTTTTCCTATTCTCAATCCAGAAGTGCTGTTGTTGGACTCGGTAGAAACTGAAGCAGCTGCTATAGAACCCAAAACTCCGCTATTTTTTGAAGCCCCCTCCACAAAGCACTGCAGAGGGGGCAGCTCAGAATTAATTCAGGGTTTGACACATTTGGCCTGTACACCAGAACGAAGCTTGCCCATGGTGGGGGGCACCTGCTGCTAACTCAGGAAGCTCATGAGATGTGACACATGGTGGGAAAGAAAATGGCCTTGCACCAGTCATTCCCAGAGCCTAGATTATTTATTAATTTATTAAGCCCAGAGCAAAGGAAAAATTGTCTGAGCTTAATCTGAGGCTGTGAGGGGCTTCATAGGGTAACCAATGACTGGATGAAGTTTCTTTGGCTTATCAATGATTGTAATTTCTACTATGTTATGAAAATTAGGTTTTTCCACGGCTAAAGACTGGGGAAGCTCCAGCCATGCCAAGCTGCTGTTCTTCTGCAACAACTCACAGAAGGATAACCGCACCAGTGAGTTATTACCAACTGCTACGGGATTTGTTCCTCAGGGTATCCAGAGACTCACTCCTATGCTTTGCAAGGCTTGGGAAAGCACAGCTCGTGTACAACACCTCTGTGTAGAGGTCCACAACATGAATGAGGAGTCCAAGGGTTAGGACCAAATCCAGGAGATTAGAGCAATCTTCAGGTCCCCAGTGACAGTGATAGGGCTGGGTTGCTCCATTATTTGTTTCCTCTGCACAGAACATTTGTCTGCTAGTGGCACTTTTAAATGAGCAAGTGGTGTCTTATTCACAGAAGCCACCCTGAGTCTCAGAGTATCTCTGCCTTGCCAGACACGGGGTGGGGGTGTTTGTGGTGGGGTATGTGTTAAGCATACAAATTTTTCCAAAACCCCAGTAGTATCTGGAGAAACAGAACAAAGCCCTCCTCAAACTGCAGCCTAGAGGGTTTGTGGCCCAGAATCCAGAGACCACCCTTATAGACTGCTAAGAGTAAGGGTGTCCAGCCACAAATGGCCACCTTGAGACTTCCTGCCCCATCTTGGTTATCATATCCCATCACTTCCAGTATCAAAGTATCACAGGCAGTGGTCTGGATTTGTTTACAAACAGTGGACCAAGATCAGCATCATTCAGAAAAGAAACCCAACCCAGACAGCTGGGAACCAGTTCTTAGAAGTTTGCATCTCTTAGAGGGGACGCCTTAGCAGCCCAGGCTGGAGGGGACCTCTTGCTCCATCTAAGCAGCAGTGTGGTGTGGTACCATCCCAGCACAGCCTGCATGCAGCATCTCAAATTCCAGCAGCAATTTTACAATGAGCAAGTTGTGTATTTTCTGTATTTAAACACTTACCTTTTAATGGAAAATAACCTTTTCAATTAAAAATAGCTTCTTGGTCAGCACTTTTCACCTCTTTTGAAATTCTCCCTGGATTTTTCTTAGGAGGGAAAGAAAAAATTAAAGTGTTTTCATAAGGTTGGGGTTTTCCCTCTTTCTCTCCACTCTTTTAAATTCACCTTTTCTTTCTCACTGTGAAATACTGGAAAATGAATCATGTCCCCGTGTGGGAGCTTTAACAAAATGTTTCATTTTTATCCTTCTTCCTTTCCTGTTGTCAGTCCTCCTCTCCCTCAAACTTCCCCGAGCCGGCAGCGTTGCAATCTGTCACGCGGACAGACGAAGCACGGCTGCATCTCACCCCACTGTCTGCTGAGAGGGTCAGGAGGGGCAGATCACTTAACACTACACCTGTTTTATGAATAATAATACAGACAGTTTTGCTGGGTTCCTGGGAGGACATTTTCCCACCAGGATAAGCGCCACATATTGAACAAATTAATGTCTTTAACTCGTTTGACTCTGGTTAGCTCAGTTGCAATGGGAAGCTCCACTGGTGCCGTTGAAGCAGGGGAAAGACCAGGCAGGCCTCTGAGGACAGTTTGTTAGAGTGTCTTGTTCTTTTCTTCCATGCAAGTTTCTCTCATGGAAGTGTGAGTTTATAAATTTGGGGTTCATGAACCTGTTTCAAGAGCAAAAATGTGGAGGGAAAAAAAAAAAAACAGGACCCATGAAGCTTCAGAAAAATGAAAGTTATCGATGAACACACAAAGTCTGGGTCACCCCAAAACACACCTCCTGGACCAAAATGAAACACTTTGGTTCTTTCCTCAGTGGGTGGACCAGCTCAGAAAAAAACCCCAAAAAACTGAACTACTCAACCAACCAACCAACCTGATGCCTTAGGTTTTAACTTTTATATTTTTCAAATCCTGTGCTGCTAGTGTAACTCTGAAGTTTCCTGTAGCTTGTTAAGTGCTGTTCTCTTATGCTGAGATAGGCATAACAAAACCTCTCTAACTTGCTCTCCAAGGACACCCAGAACAAGAACTGTCAACCATCATCTTGGGGAGAGGGGGGCAAGCTTGGGGGAAATCACATCATTGGCTGGGTTCTGGTTGGTGAATTTATGCTGATATAAAAGTGAGAAGAACTCGTGACCTGGCATCCATTTTGGGATCCACTGAGGCAGGACCCTCTGGAGCCCAAAAGTGTACATCTGAAGACCTTTCAAATAAATACCACCTTTTTCCTTTATTCCTGTCTAGTCTCTG
The DNA here is from genome assembly GCA_013400515.1 of Erpornis zantholeuca. Taxonomy (NCBI): domain Eukaryota; kingdom Metazoa; phylum Chordata; class Aves; order Passeriformes; family Timaliidae; genus Erpornis; species Erpornis zantholeuca. The sequence continues at coordinate 553,200 of VZTN01027959.1, forward strand.
TTTCTAGGTAGCCATTTAAGGCATCAAACCAACCAACCAAAACCAACCAACCATCCCTCCCACCCCCACATTGAAAACTTACTTTTAATAGTGCTTTAAAACTTCAAAGAATTGAAAGAGTGCAAGAGTTTCTTTTTTGATTCAAAGCAGAAACCTTCTCTAGGTCTTTCCTTAGCAGGAACAAGAAGAAGCAATACTTGTCCTCTCTTGGTCAGAGGACCGTGTCCGTCAGCACAAGCATCAATATCCCAGGTGACATTCCTGCCCTGATTTGGGCTGCCCAAGAGTCTCAGGAGGGACCCTCAGCCCCATCCCAAGCTGGACCTGTGACCACAGCAAAAGAGGACACTGCTCTGCCAGCTCCAATCAGTGCCTTACTCATATTATTTTATTTGTTTTGTTGACTTTTATTGAGAATGAAAAAATAATTTAAAGCAATTATCTGTACAGGGGGGCAGGGGGATGGTTAGCTGAGTAGGGGATCTGTGACCCCCCCAGACAGGCCAGGGAGGGTTAGAGGGGGTGATATACAGCTGTACAAAATCACGACAATCCCACCGAGGAGGAGCGGAGGGTGAAGGGCATCTCTGGAGCTCTCACAGGCTCAGAGCAGAGGGGTGGGAGGCTGTGCAGGGGCACGGGGGCACAGGGGCTGGCCAGACAGGGGCCAGACCCTCAAGTGACCTGCAGGGGTGTCTCCAGCATCTCCATGAGAAAAGTGTCAATGGGGGTGTCTCCAATCAGCTTGAAGAAGAAGAGGTGCTCCAGGCACTTCAGCCCAATGGACCGCAGCGCCGGCAGACGCAGGAGGAGTTTGGCAAACCTGGGAGAGACCAGAGTCAGAGGCATGAGGGAGGCACTGACTGCCCTCTCCCGCCTCTTTCCAAGCCTGCACCAGCCCAAATTGTCCCAAAAAATGCTTTGGGGCATTCTCAGACTTAGATTCCCCCAAGCTTTCAAGATAAACATTTGTTGCCTCGTGTGGAGGGAGTATGTATTTTCTAAAACAGATTTTGGATTTTTTTAAAACTTAAAAGAAAAAAATAGAAAAAAAACATACATCCAGATTCTCCCTCCAAGATCTGAACATCTTAACATCTTACAAGAGTTACATCTCCATGGTGTCATTTAAATCTGTCTTCGAAAGTCCCCAGGCTCTGAGAGGGTGAGCAGCCCCTCAGCTGCTAGTCACTGCCTCCCGTTTGGAGGCGCAGCTGGAAGTGGGTGCAGCCGGCAGCCTGCTCCCTCTGCCCACAGCCCTCTCGCAGCGTCTGCGGTGACAGTAAGAACCAAAAACAGCAGAAGATGCTGCGGGCGCATCGCTTGGCTGGCGGCGGCGGGGACCGACGCAGCTGCCGGCACTTCGAGAGCTCGGCCAGCAGAGGGTAGGATTGGACTGGAAAGCAAGAAAATTCCATCTCAACAGCCCCTAAAGGCTCGGGATTTGGGCACTGTGGCTCAGGCAGAGCCAGCATGGACAGTCCGCCCCAGTCTCCTCTTTCCAACGTGAGTATGGTGCTGCCTTGCTGGGGTCACTCACCGTCCTGGCTGCTCGGGGTACTTTTGCTTCGTGTAGGCTTCCAGCGTGGCATAGACCTTCTCCCTCAGCGATTCCACTTCTGAGGGGCTGGACAAACCCTTGGCATCTGGTCAAGGGAGAAAATACAGGTGGGGAAGAAATCTCTGCAGAAGGGGGTCTTTCCATTGCCAGCAGAGTGACTGTGTGCATGGGCAGGAGAGGACTCATGCTCTCTTTAATCATGTATCCAGGATCTGGGACAAATCTTGGTCTACTGGAAGGTGTCCCTGCTCATTGCAGGGGGATTGGAATGAGATGATCCTCTGGGTCCTGTCCAACCCAAACCATGAAATCTGTCTGCAGCCCTGATGCTCACAGTGACCTGCTGTGGCCCAGAGGGAGTACTTGTCACCTGGGACTGTCCCCAGCCTCCGACTTACCTGGGTTAAACAGGACAATGGCTCGCAGGCACCCCAGCTCCGACTTATCCATCTGCATGTCTTTCATTTTGGACACCAGCTCTGTCAAAACCCTGCGTGTGGGGGACATGGGTGAGCAGACAGAGACCAGTTGTTCCACTTAAAAGCATCTGGGACAAGCACTGGGAATACCCGCAGTTCTTCTCTGCAGGAAGAGGCATCTTTGAGGCACAGCCATGCCTCACACCACTGTTTTACATGTGCATCAGCAGCATCCAGGGACCCAAGCATCAAATTTGCTCCTGTTCTCACTTTGCTCAGCATGCAGCACTCACAATTTGCATTCACTTGAGGAAAACCACCTGGGTTTTCTCCACTTTCTTACTGTGTAGTGCAAAACATGGGCACTGTCCTTATATGTGTCCGTTGTGTAAAGATTGGTGAGACAGCCAGACAGGGCATGGCAGGGATGATACATGTGCAGCTGTTACACAGGCAATTTGGGATTTAAGGCTTTGCCATCTGAAGCTCTTGGTGATCAATATTAGGCCTAGATATAGCTACAGAAAACTCTTGAGAGAGGAGCATTCCTCCCCCCCTGCACACCCAACCAAAGATCTGCTTCTGCAGCTGCAAATCCCTTTCCACTGTGCTTTTACCCCATTCTTGTTTTTTACGTCAGTCAAACATCCCCTGCTACTTCTGCCCCAAATCACAAAGGGTTTGCTCTAGCTCCCCTTAAGAACATGTTTCCCATTCAGAGGGGAAGGCAGAGCCAGCCTGGCCATCGCTGCTGGGGGATGACAGCAACAGGCCATGTACCTGTCAAAGATGGAGCCCACACCAGCACTGTGGGCACTGCTGCGGTGCACGTGCAGGCCTGTGGCCAGCAGGATCCCATCCTGGACCGACACAGAGCGATGGGAGAAAGAGGCAATGAGCAGCTCATTCCAGCCTGCAAGTAGAGGAGTGCAGGACATGTGAAGCAATTCAGCCAAAAATCAGTCCCACATGGAGCAGGAGAACTGGCTTCTCCCTGCAGGCTAAACTAAGCTCATGGGAGAGTTGGTACCCCAGGTAACAACTGCCCCCCTTGCTAACGGGTGGCCTATCCCTTGGAAGTATCTGGAAAATGCTCAGGCATGGTGTGATTCTTGGGGTTGTTCTGGGCAGAACTGAACTTTGATGATCCTTGCGGGTTCCTTCCAACTCAGGATATTCTATCATTCTATGCTGCTGACCAGCAGCAAGCAAGGAGCAGAAATTGGCTCAAAGGGGAAAAAGAAAAATTAAAAAAAAGGCGAAAATATTCCAGGGTTTCTTCCTTAAAAACATATTCCTAGCAACTACAATCCCTTTACATCATTTTGCACACTAATGTGCCCCACACGTTGTAGGATCTGCATCAACCAGACATGTTTATTCACTCTCCCCCAGCCCTCCCTGTCTGCATGAAGAAGGGGACAAACAACAGATTCTACTGCCCCATCCACCACCTCTGCCAGCCTCTCATCATGTCTCAGAACAGGTCGCTCACCCTGCAACAGCAGGAATGGATTGGCTCAGGATTGCACATTCACCACCCAGCCTGGCTGGCATGGCACACGGCCCAGAGAAGGGACAGGGGCAGCAGAACAGCCACAGGTGGGAGACACTACCTGCCCGGAGGAGAATGACTTGGTCTTCCAGCGTCAGGTCGGAGAAGTGGGGGATGCGCTTGGCCCACTCGACGAGTGTGAAGAGCTGCTTGTCAGCCGCATGGCAGATGTTTGTGACAGGGTCATTTGTCTAATTAAGAGCAATATCAAAAGGAAAAGAGCAGAGGAAGAGTGGAATTTGTCAGTGGAAAAACTTTGATAATCAGAGTCTGCGCTGCACACGGTACCAAGATAACAATACTCAACACCACAAGTACAGTGCTCAAACAGCCAATAATCTCAGCTGTGTGCTGTTGGGAAGAGCAGGTATTTGTTACCACTATCCCCTCTACAGCCAGCCAAGTCAGCTGGTTGATAGACTTTTCTGTTTGTTTGCTGTCCCTGTTTGCAAACCAAGCCCCTGGTGGCAGGCTGCAGTCTTGTTCCCCAGGGTGCATCTAAAAGCCAGGAAGCAGCCCCTGAACGGCATAAGCAACAGTTTTATCCAAACCAATAAAATATCCAATATCCAAACCAAGCAGTAAACCTGCTGTGTTCAGCTCCACCCCAGTCTTGGTCACAGGGGCAGGCAAGAAGTATCCAGGGCTATGCACATGTGGAAGTCAGCACCGGGCTCAGACTCTCCAGCATCTATTTCCCTATCTACTCATTGAAACGAAATGAGACTTGGAAAAAATGCTTGGAAAATAATGTATAGGCTGTTTTCTAGTCATCATTCAGAGTAGCTCCAAAACGAAAACTGTTGATCAGTTTTAGGTGGTGTGAAGCAAAATCCCCTTGTAAAATGCTTGTTGTTCACATGGCATTTGTCTGTTCAAATCCCAGCTCAAAGCCTCTCATCTCAGGCTGCAGGTGATGTCAGTGGCTCTTACCGAGCTCTCTGTGCCCACGTCACTGTATGCTTCCGTTTTGGGTTCGACTGCCAGCTCAGCTTCCAGGATCCTCTCCACGGGCATGTCCTCGCTGCCATTGCTTGTGGACTCAGCCTCGATCTCACTGCGCTCCCTGCTCCTCTGCCTCTCTTCCTGCACAGCTGTGGGACAGAAACATGGCTTTCTACATCCACAGCAACAGTCACCTACTCAACAGTGGGTCCCCTTGCCTCTGGGACAAGGGATGAGAAACCCCTTCAGAAAATAAATGGGTTTTTCAGATGTACACCCATTAAAATGGCTGCTCCCATACCAAGAACTCTGAGGTTGCTGCAGACCAGTAGCCTCCAAATTTGACAAAAGATTGTGATTTCCAAAGTACGAAGCTCCAGAATAGAGGGAAGAGGAGTTGGTACCTCCAGGTGGCAGCCTGGACTCGGCTGTCACTAGGTGCTGGAGGAGGCAGGAGTGACCCAGCACTCACATACAGGTTTGTTGTGCTCTCAGTGTGCTTCCAACAGTCCCAGTGTGCTTTCAGCAATCCCACAGCAGTCAGAGCATCAAGCAGCAAGGCTAGACAGTCCCAAACCCCCAGCTGGATTCACACATGCTGCTTATCTCATTCTTGAGCAAATCCTACCCAGTCTGGCCCAGCCCTGGCATCACTTCTCCCTCTACCACCTCTCTTCCTAATCCTCCCCACTAGAAAATTCCTAGTACATCAATGCCCCAACACCTTCACTCCGTTCTCCCATCTCTGTATGTTTTCCAACACGGCTACTGACAGAAGGCACAGAATCAAGAAATTCTTTCCAAAGCTCAGTTATTAACTCCCAAGGCTTTTGTGTGCAAGACACGTCAGTGTAGGACACGTGAATCTTGTATGCCAACCCTTGTGTGCAACCCTGAGTGCACTTTTTTGGGGGGAGAAATCCCAAAGGGAAGTACGACAATCCTGTTTAAAAAGAAATGACCAGCAGGCATTATATTTATTTAGTTAATTATATTTATTTTATTATATTTATTTAGCTCATTACTGGGAAGAAATGTCCAAAAACTAATCCCCCCTAGCATCACTCCCCTGTGTGAGTAGGAGCCCAAAGTGCCTTCCATTAGCCTTGCTAATTAGCCCCTGGCTAATCTTAGGGTGTTTTAAGGGAAGGGCCAAATCAGGGGAGGTTCCTCAGGACTGAGACTCACAACCACTTTGCAATGCTCAGCACTTCCCTGTGTTTCTCCCAGCTGGGAGAATGTGCTTCACAGCACTGCCCAGCTGCTGGCAACTGGCAGCAGCCAAGGAGATGGATCAGTGGAGTTTCCAGGCTGGTGCTTGTGAGGGAGGGCAGCACCAGACACAAGTATATGCCAGCCAGCCGGGGGGAACACTTGTGCTATTTAGAGCAATGGACAGGAAAAGCCATGGAAGTGTTTCTGAAGCCACCAGCATCTTAGTGGAAGAAAGTACATGGCAGGGAAACACCAGTCCCATCACTCAGCTCCTGAACTCAAGCTGCAATCTATCCCCAGTTTCTGCAGCTCCCAAAAAGCCCCTGTGATTGCTGCAGACAAACACCAGGATCCTGGGGTTTAAATTTTCACTCTCTGCAAAGGGAAGCTGCATTAACACCCTGGACTTCTGAACCACTTTGCACCTGGCTGGAAGGGAGAGCTATGCCTGGGATTAAGTTTTTTATTCCAGCATGGCATTTTGCAGTCCCCTGCTGCCCCAAGAGCTTGAGGCAGCACAGCTTTGATGACACGACAGGGAATAGGATGAGGCTCAGCTCATGCCCAGTGTTACAGCTGCTTCTCCAGGCCCTGCCCTGCACAGGCTGAGCTCCGGCACAGGCAGCAGTTTGCATGTTCCACAGGGGAACAGTGTGGCCTCCAAAGGGGACAGCTACACTGTCTGATAGCGTTCAACCCTGAAGGCAGCTCAGTTACTTTATCTTAGAAAAAATTATCTTAAATGCTGTGCTGGTCATCACTTCCTGACCTTACATCTGTTAGTATAATCTGGGAGACAATCCAGCCCAGCAGTCCTCGCTCCACCAAGGAGGGAGAACCAGCTGCAGGGGACAGGACTGGACAGATAAACAGCCAAGCTGTTGGGCTTGCTCTTCCCTGCAGCAGAGACTTGGTGGCTTTTACAAAGATCTTCACATTCTCCAGAGCCGGGTGGGAGAGAGACAGGGCTGCAGGACTGACCACAGACCCTCAACAGCTCTTGGAGGCTTCTCTCAAGTAAGTGCAAAACCTCTTTAAGTCCAATTGCCACGGGTTTGATCCTTGCTCCACACTAAATCCTGTAGGTGGTTTGGACCAGAAACACAGTTCTTTGGGAGTTGCATTGGGTGTGTGGAATAGGGAAAAGGCTCCATGAATTACTTCCATACTGCTCTTTCCCAAAGCACAAAACCCTTGCAGGATGTGAGCTGTACCAGAGCTCATCTCAAAAGGTGAGGCTAAGAGTGGAAATGACAGAGAACTATAAAATAAGCAATAGAAATAAATCATTCACCCATATCTTCCAGTACAAGAATTAGGTGGTGACAAATCAAAAACAAAAAATGGAAGCTGCTCTTCACAGAAGAGACAAGAAGGCTGCAGGACCCCTCACCTGCTGGTTGCTGTCTGCAGTAGAGGTTTACAGGGGTCCAAGGGGTCCTAGCCATTAAGGGTCACTAACGAGAGGCAAGGTTGGGTCAAAATCAGTTAACAGGTTCAATACTCACCAGGGTGTGTGTTTAGGTGAGAAGAAAAAAGCATTGTAATAGCTTCCCCACCAGTCTCTTCCCTTATTAGTCCCTCTCCTTATTAGGAAAAAGTTTGTCACAGAAGGGGTTGTCAAACCTTGAAACAGACTGCTCAGGGAAGTGGCTGAGTCACCACCCCTGGAGGTATTTAAAGAACAGGTAGATGTGGCACTTAGACAGCATTTAGAGGTGGAATCTGCATCACTGGGCTAACTGTTGGACTTGATATTAAAAGTCTTTTCCAACCTAAACTATGATTCTCATTTCCTTTACGTAACAAGGTCCAAAATGCCCTGAAGCTGTCAGTGTGGGTTTTTTCTATGCACCAGCTTTGGAGGGTCACCAAGGGCTTGATTTATCCTAATGAATGAAGAAAATTTTCTCCAATCCCATTCCTTCCACCAGCCCAGTCCTACCTTCCCTTTTCATCCCCATGGCGAGGCACTTCTGATAGCGGCAGTACTGGCAGCGGTTGCGTTGTCGCTTGTCTATGAGGCAATCCTTGTTATCCCGACAGGTGTAGATCAGATCCTTCCGGATTGTCCTCTTGAAGAAGCCTTTGCAGCCCTCACAGCTGTACACCCCGTAGTGCTTCCCTGGGGAGGCAAGGGAATCAATGGGCAAGCAGGTATTTGTTGTTTCTTGCAGTGTGGAGAAGCTCAAACCAAATCCAAAGGTGAAAAACCTGGTTGCAGGGTATCACCTTAGCAGAACTGAACTGGCTTCAAGGGATCTTAGCAGGAATAGTGACCAGCAGCAGTCATAGGACCACTGTTTTCCTGTGATAAGGAGGGACTGCATCCCAGTGGAATGATGTGGAGCATCTTAGCTGCACTGCAAGTGCAGAACTGCCCCAGGCAGCAAATGGCATGCTCTGAAATGGAGGAGGTCTACAAGGCATACTGGGGTACAAGAGAAAACCCAGACACAGCCAGAACCCAGCTAACACAAAGCACAGGTAAATGAAAACACTGAGATTTTGATAGATTTACCTTTGGTAAACAGAGACAAAAGGTAAAATGAATTATACACACAAGGGAGAAGAGCACAGGGTCTAGGTTTGGTTGTTTCTGGGCACAGCACAACTAATTGCAATACAGACAGCCAGACCCAGCCATGAATTCTGCAATGCCAGTATGGCCCCAGCAAGTCCCCACACTGTCCAGTGCTGCACAAGCATTGCTTCAGGGCACCAGGGGCATTCTCACTGCACAAAGGCTTCCCCAAGAAAGAAAACCTCCTACCTGAGGACCTGTCCCCACAGATGGCACAGATGTGTTTGGCTAGGGATCCTGGACTTGTAGATGGATAATTCATGTTCCCGATCCCCGGGAGACCCGGCAAGGGCTTGACATCCTCCGAGCTGCTGACATTGCTCAGGACATTGAGCTGCAGAAGCATAAGCCACAATACAGGTTAGAGGGGAGACTCGTATCTCAATGACACCATCCCCAAATGGAGCTGACCCTTCCCTTGCTGCTCTTGCTGGGCTTGTCCCGCAAGCTTATCCCCAGTAAGTCCACGGGGCTGCCCTGGGCAGACAGACATCTAGTGAATCCAGCTGGAGGGGTTTAAGCAGGCACTAAAGCAGATACTGCCTGATATTGTAACCAAAGCCAGAGCTGGAAAAGGGCAGGCAGCAACCTCAGCTGCTCAGTTACAGCCTCCAAGCAATGAGGCTGGTGTGGTCCTGCCTGCTTCATTAGAGGATGCTGATCACTGGCTGCTGGCAGCCTCAAGAACTAACAGCTTAGTAAATAAGAGCTTTGCAGCCAGGTTATTTGTTGCAATTGAACCTGCACTGCTGCATGGCTAGGGAAGCTGTAAGAGCATTAAAAAAATAAATAAAATTAGGTAGGTTAGCTATATGCAAATCTTTATACGCACATGAAAATGTGGCCATTTGGTCACTCTCTAGAACTTAGGTTCCCAAGCACTATCACAGGTGGCAGATTTGGGGTTACCAGATTAAAAAAAAAAAAAGGAATCAGGCTAAGCATCTAAAAATCAGAGGCCACAAGATGCAGGCAAACGACATAGACCCCCCAGCAGAGATCTCCAGGAGCTGCTGGTGGCTGCTGAAGTTAAAGGTTACATACCCACATCGATTAGAGACCAAAGCCTGATGTTGCCCAGGGCTTGGTTTTATTGCTGTTTGCTTTGGAGCCACGTCGGCAGGGCAGGGAGGATTAAGAGCCATTGAGCATGTCTTGTTAAAAGCTGTCTGGGCAGAGCAGTGTCTCTCCAAGCCCACCATCAAATCACTTTCCCCACTGTCATGAGTTGAGGGCTGGGAATGGTTGTTTCATCACTGAGTTTGTCTGGAACAGTCATGCCAATTTATCAGCCCAAATTCTTCCCAGCAAGAAGGCAGAAGCAGGGATAGAAAATAAGGGTTTGGATGAAGACCCAGCTAGAGCTTTCATTCCAATCTCTGTAACATTTAAAACAGTAGATTTCATGCATGTTGCTGCAAGTTGTCCATTTGCTCCAAGAAACTGCCCATTCCAGCAAAAAAAGTGTGATAATTTCCACAGTAAATTTCAGTAAAGAACAAGAGGTCACCCCATTGGAACTTTTGGACCTGCCATTAGAAAAATAAAGAAGTGAAGCCTATTCTCATCTTCCCTCACCACTGTTCCTTCATTTTCAAAGTTTCAAAGGTCTAATAAATTGGAAAATAAAAATTATCCATCAAAAATCAGGAGCCAGGGTCTTTCGCTCCACTAGAAAATGTAAGTGTATTGGGATAATTTGCCCAGAGGAACAGAGGTTTGATCTCCCCAGCAGAGACTCAAACCTGGCACTGGCAACTGTAAATCTTTATGCTTCAAAATCCAGGCCAAGGAAAGGAGAAATAAATCCTTTCCTCCCTGCAAGTGTCCATCATCTTGGCAAAATGCTGAGCCAGGAGGAACTTTTTATGGTTTAAAATGTTACTCAGAACTCAGGTACCACCTTTTCTTTCTCCCTGTCTGCACTTTGAAACAATAAAAGGGAGAGGGGTATATGGGAGGGGGACATGCAGGGAAGTTCTAGCCATCATTGTCCTCAGAGCTTGACTCCTGCAGGTTAAATGCAATCATGTATGATATCTGGGACAACTGCTTGAACCCAAATCCATTAGCTGCCTCTCTGCTGAATCCCCAGGGTCCAGCTGTCTCCTTGCATTAGAGGCAACACAAATGGAACCCTCTCCTCGGATCTGGGAACTTGGCGCAGCGCCCAGACTGGGGAAACCACTTCCCAGAGCATCCCAACCCCAAAGGAAAAGCTTCCAACCAGCCAATACTGCCAAAAGTTCCTGTCCAGCCATCCTGTCCTTGATGTAACAGGCACAAATACCTTCAGATCCACTGGGAACAGTTGGGTGGTGCAAGGGGAAGAGGAATCCTACAGCATTCCCACTTCTGACAGCTAGGGCCCACAAAGGAGTTGAGAATGCTGGGGAAAGGTAAACCAAACTTTATCCTCTTTCTGAGCTCTTCAACTATATACCTATACCTCCCTATGCCGTCCTCTCCCAGCCTTCCAGGAGCTAAGAAGACCTCCAGGCATTCCAAGGAGTAGCAACAGGGTATGGGTCAGAGAGACCTCAGGGACCATCTCCTTGCTGCTTCTTCAGCAGGAACCATGAGGCTTCTGAGCACTTCCTACCTTCAGGTCCCATTAACAAAACACAAAATCTTGCTCATAAGAGGCAGAATTTTCACTTAGATATGGACTCCCAGAACATTTCAGCTCTCTGTCAAAATTCCACAGTGCCACCAGACATGCAGTAGGTGGTGCCAGGCTTTTGGAGCAGCATGTCTATGTCCCACAGAGCCACCCTGGGAGGCTCCCGGCCCATCCATGGCTCTGGGGAGGCATCAGCCCTAACATCTGAGTCTCCCCCCATCTGGAAGGGAAACCTCAGCACCCACGTGAGCACAGGCAGTAAGGATGGGAGTGCTTCATTTTGCTGCAGGCCAAGTTTATAGGCAACACAGCAGGTGGCTGGCATTTAGCATTAACATTTGTCTCTCCCTAGAAAGTCTGTCTCCTTTCCAGATAATGAAACGAAACAGATATGCTTTTGCAGGACGAAGGGCAGTGTTTCACATGCTGCAGCCCTTGGCTATCCTGTCTGTTTCCATGTCCAGAAATTATACACTGCAATAGATGCAGTGGAGGGGAGCTGGACTGCACCCACAGTGAGAACAAACCTGGAAATTAGCTCTCTTCCCTTATTGTGTAGGTATTTTGAAACAGATACTGGTGTGACCTCTGTGTCTGTGCAGGTGATTTAGGTGATTTATGCAGATTCATGTGCTATTAAACGTTCTTTACAGCTGAACTCCCTGAGTGGCCAAACTCCCCACCAGCCAACTCTCTCTCAAGTTTTGGGACTTCACCATCTTGAACACTGAATTGTAATGAAGAAAGTGTGCACATCCCCACCTGTGGACTGGCATGTGTCACAAAATTCATGCCCGGAGCTGAGGAGAGAGCGACGGGGTGTGAGCCGAGGGAGGAGGCGATGACCCTGTAGGGCGAGCCCAGGGCATTCACCGGGGAGCCGATGGCGTTCATGGGCGACGGCAGCGCCCGCGAAGTGTTCGTGGGAGCCTCGAGGTAGCTGTGGGGCCCCTCCACTGGATTTCCCGTGGAAAGGCTGGAGGACAGGCTCACAGATGGGGAGCTGGCATGCACAGGGGAATCTGCAGGGAGAAGCAGAAATGAAGTATGGCTGAGTGCACAGCGGTCAGCTGCCCAGCCTCGGTTGTGTCAGCTTAGATGCCAGCCAAGCCTCAAAACCAACCAACAAACAGGCTTCATGCTATAAAAGGAAAAGAACAAAATGTTGGTTATAATACAGGAAACTGAGTTATATACAGCAACAAAACTTACTGTGAATATAATGCTTAATAACAACATATTTCTTCTCTGCTTTGGTGCCTCAGCAGACTTGAAAGAAGGCACCCCTGCCTACCTGCCTGCCTCAGGCTGGTTTTCTCCAAACTCTCCCCTAAAGTCCCATTTCTTTTGTCCAAGCCAGCTCTAGAGACAGCACACTTCTCAAACCACAAAATCCCCACCAACCAGGCTGGAAACTCTGAATGTCCCCCATGTCTCATGAAGAAACTTTGCTCTTTGAGATGGCTCTGGCCTTGTGCTCCCACGGCTTAGTTTCCCCCCTTCCCATCCACGTGTGTCTCCACTGTGCCATTTCACATGTTCACTCTCAAAGCTGGATGCCAGCATCTTCCATAGGAGCTGGAGGAACACAGGAATTGCCCATGACACACTAGCAATGCAAGTTTCAGGACAAGGCAGCCACAAAATAGTTTGTCCTTTATTTTTCCTCATTTGTACAAATCAGAGCAGAGACTTTGGCCACACAGATGTGCCTGGGCAGTCTCACAGCTACAAGGACAGAGGGTTCCCTCCCTCCACATTAATGAGCTGCAGTGCACATCGCCAAGATGAGCCTCACAGCAGCCCCACGAGATCAGTCTGTCCCTGAACCCTGCTAAGGAAGAGGTGGTGTAAAAAAACAATATAAGGTTGATCATTGCCACTTCAGGGCAGACTCTGAGGCTGAACAGCTCAACCAAGGCCTAAATACTGTCTTCTGTAAGACCAGTCTCAAATATTCAGACGGTATCTAGGCATCAAATGCCCACTAGTCCCAATGGGTCATGTATCTAGGTGCATTTTAAGGATTTACATGACCTTTTCTCCCTCCCTTAGAATTTACCAGCCCTAGTTAGCATTAGCTGTCATTAACATTTCTGTGAACCATTATTCCTCTGTTGGTTTTTCAACACAGGAGATCATTCCCTGGAGTAGCAAGGCAAAGATGTTGTGTGGGAAGGTCACACAGTTGATTTTTCATGGATGGCACAGAGGATGCATTCTCCTATTGCATTTGCAAGTAAGGCAGTGCTTTGGTGTTTTGTTTGTTTGTGTTTTTTCCTCCTTTTAACATTATTGCAAAGTTATTTACGTGACAGTGTTTGTTATTCTACCTGAAGTAACAATCAAATCTGATTCAAAGGGAAGATGCACAATAAAGACGGGAAAAGGTCAGCTTGCTGAATAACATTAAAGACATTTGTCAGAGTCAAGGAGGACTCGATCCGCTGTTATCAACCCACTTCAGACTTAATTCTGCAGAGGAGGGGGAGAAAAGGTCTTTGTCAATTCTTGCTTTGGCTTTTTGGATCAATTCTCCCAGTGGGAAAGCGATGTGCAGCAAGAGGAAGCCGGCTCAATGACAACAGCAGAAGCCTCGGAGGCAGCGAGGTGGTCTGGAGACAGGGCCAGGGCTCCTGCCTGCTGCCACAGAGCCACCCCACACCCCCCTGCCACCATCATGGAGACATGCACCCTGCTTTCCATTAGCAGACAGCAAAATCCCTACCTTGGAATGGCTTCCAAGCACTAAAGTCCTTCATCCCAGAGACAGAGTGCCTTCAGCAGTGGGCAGAAGATGTGCTGTTTGCCTGGACACCCCCCCCTAATCTAAGCAAGCACTCAGCTCACACAGGCACCTCAGATGCTTCCTGGGGCTTAAAAGGAGCATCCTGACTGGAGCCATTATTGGCTTCGGAAAAAAGCAGATGCATTTTTCATCACCTGTGGTACCATAACACACAGTCCTCCCCAGCATGTGTAGCAAAGACCTAGAAAGAATTTGCTTTTACGCCTCTTTAAACAACTAGGTAAACAACATTGCCTTTGAGTATTCCTCAGCTTGGAAAATAAGTCATTGCAGGGGATATTGGGCAGAGATCTATCACACTAGGACAGAAGAATGAGCAGAAGAATGATTCTTCATCCTTTTCCATTAACACAGAAAAGGGCATATTTTGAAAGTATCATGCAGAAGATTTAAACCAATAAGAAAAGACACCCAGGAGAGTTATTTAACTGTTTGCTTTTATTCCAAACTTTACAGAAACACTGTCGCTGCTAAGTTTCTCCATTAGAGAGGCTCCAAGTTTCATAAGGGCCCAGAGCAAGGCTTTCACCCAAGGAGGCTGCTGGCCAGGGCAAGCCCCACAGTGTGCTTGTGTCCCTGCCAAGGAGAAAATGTTTCAGGGCTGTGCCCAGGGGAACCCCCTAGACCCTGGGGAGGGATTAAAGGTCAAAGCCAGGAAACCTAGAGGGCTTGTACCTCTGTTACCCCAGCAATGAGATACCAAAGAGGAAGCATGAATGTATGAAAAAGTGTTTGCTGGTGGAGATGGATGGATAAATGAAAATACCTACTAGAGAGCACAGAGATGTAAAGACAGGCTTTGCTAGGGCCTGATGACACAAAGCAGAGTTAACATGCTTGTTGCTACAGTGCCTGGCCACAGTGGCCTGCCAAGGCTCTGACAAACCCCTTCATCAAATCCAGCAGTGTAAACTTTCCACTTACCAAATGACAACTTTATCCATCTGTTGCAAATTGTAATAAAGTCCCCATTTAGAAAAGCACAACAGCAATGACAAAAATCCCACAAACAACAGAAAACTTTGACTTCCCTTTCTGGGATAAGACTGCTAAGCCAGTCCCCAAGGGAGAGGAAATGCATTCTCCGGCACCTGGGGAAAATCCTCCTCTCAGCTTCTCATTTTCAGGCTGGAGTGCTCCAAGAGGGATATAAGAACTGTCAGCAGACTATGAGCTTGTGAGAGGAACAATTTTCATGGCTGAAAGGTGTGCAGGAAGAGCCATGCCAAAGCACCCTTGACACTGGAGTTAATTATTCGCTCAGCTGAGTATGCTCAAACTTGTTTCAGTTCAAAGAAGCCAGGGAGGTTTGGACGGTGCAAAGAGCCAAGACTGCAAGTTTTGAAGAAAATAAGTGAATTAAATGGCTTGCAAGAAAATACTGATGGTCTGCATCCCACAACTCCCAGCAGAAGCCAGAAAGGTCTTGGGTTCACCGGGATGGAATGGCTTCGCTCGAGGCATTTTCTCCCATCATTCGGGGAACAGACAAATGGCAGCGGAACAGGGCCAGCGAGGAGCTGCTCTGTGGCAGGGAAGCCGCTCTGGGACGGAGCAGAGTGGGCTGGGGAGACAGGACTCAGTCCTGCACGCCAGCTAGGGCCGGCCGCCCCCGCCTGCGCAGCGGCACTCGGCACGGGCGACATTTAGCCAGGCCGAGGCGGGCTGCAGTGTGTCCGTCAGGTAATGCGAGGTGACAGCGGGGCCGGGGAGGCGGCCAGCGCGGCGGGGCCCCGNCACGGCCCTGCCCGCCAGCACCAAACGCGGCTCCACGCCAGCTGGGGAAGGCCAGCTGAGACCTGCATCGAGCACCAGGGCTTGCTGCTGCTCTTAACCACCCGCTCCACATTGATCATTGGCTTATTTCTGATCCACAAGTGCGGCTGTTCGTCTTTCTCCCCTGTTTCCGTTCTCCACATTAATGCGTGGACAGGTAGCTTCCCGTCCAAGTTCAGGGAAGCTCGATATTGCAGTTATTTCCCTCCTGGAGGAGCAGGGAAAGAGAGGACAGGAGGATCATGTGGATTTTCCAGTATCTGCACTGCAAACACCCAGTGCCTGCACTAATTCTCCACAAGCTCCCTTGAACAGAAACACAAACTCCAGCCTTCTCTTTGAAGGAAGCAAAGCTTAAGAACTTGCTTCTGAGTGCTTCATTGTTTCAAAGTGCCTCTGCAAATTACAGCATTGTTTGCGGCAGGGAGCAGCTAGCAGTGTGCACAGACACAACATCCATCCTGTTGCTTCAGCATTCAGAACAAGGATCATATCCAATGTCAGCTTAGACCTTTCTGCTGACATCAGAAAAAATAATGAAGGAAGACCCCAAAAAACACTCAGTTCTCTGCACTTTGAAAATACTGCCCTTGAGGACATAGGCAACAGCATTACATTCACCCACTGGCTACTGAAACTGAGCAAGGACACAAAGCTTTGATACTCGACTTCCAACTGTGTTTCATCTTCACTTTAGCAAAATTGTAGTCCAGGGATAGAAAACTTGCAGGAATAGCCTGATAAATCAGGAGCAGAAGAACACCATCTATATCACAGCAGAGTGTAGGTGTCCAATAAATGCACCTGCAGAGCACAAAAGCTCCAGGTCCACCACACCAAGGCTAAATAGCCAGGTCTGGGCTAACACAGCTAAACTGAACCAATGTGAGCTTGATAAAGGCAGTTTGGATCCACCTCTGGGCTCCAAGCACTTCACAGGTAAAGCTGGGGAAGGCAAGAAACAAAGACCCCTCTTTTGCAAGAGTGCACAAGTGATCCCAAATACCTCGGTGAATGCAATAAGAAGAGAAGTATCCAGGCTGCAACCAATAAACCTGTCTTGATTTTCACAAAAATAATGGCAGCAAACATCAGTTTCAGCAGTTACATTTGAGTAGAAAGAAGAATGAGAATGCAGAGACCAGAAACATCCAAGCACTACGCACACTGTCTAACCACCACAGGTTGCAAATTTGTTTTGGCTAATGCCCCTTCAGCTCTAATACCTTACAGCAAAGCCTTAAGAGAAATACCCATGTTCAGCACTGGGGTCTGACATCAACGATGGCCTAAAGCAATCCTTGAAGATCCCTAGCAAGCCTAGAGATGATGATACTTTCAACATTCACAGTTTCCTTTTTAATATCAGAGAGAATCAAAAGCTGGAAGTCACCAAATAATGAAAAACACATTTGTGCTCCTGAGGCTTCAGAGAAAATGTTCTTTTCACTGGCACAAACATTTAAAGGTGTGAGTTGCCTTGCCTGACACATGACTTTGCAGACACTTCATCCTCTGCAGATCAGAAAGCACTGAGAAGTGGGAAGAGACAGAGAAGGGCTGATTTCAGGAGAGGAGCACGAGTGTGCGTGGGAGGTACAACCTGGCAAACAGCTCGTCCTTGGGGCAACCTTGAAGGGGAAACACCTGTGAGAAACACTCCTGCAGTTAACTGGAATCCAGCAAAGTTTTGCTGCTATGACTGCAGAAGTCATTTTTGTTTAATACACTGGAGATAAACAACAAAACTATTCTCTTTCTGGTGATATTTTTAACTGTTCAAGCAGATTCCCACAGACAGTACAGACTGCTGAGCTAATATCCTACAGAAAGGTTAGTGAGCTTGCCTTGCTTTTAAAGTCCAGTTATCCCTGTGTTTCTATCTTCCCGCTCAACTCCAAGCCAATAAATAATGCAGCCTTCCCTGACTGCTAAAAACAAGGAACAAAACTTTCAGGAGGTGTACCAGCACATGTGTGAGCAGGGGCTTCTCCAGCACAGACCTACAAGGGCAGCAGAAAGCTTCCCTCGGCTCTCCAGGTGGTGGGAAGAGCTGTTCCCTCTCCTCTTTGGTAATGCTCCTCGGCCTCCCTTGCAAACAGGGGCTATCCAAAACTTGGCCACAAGAAGCTGTGTGTTGTGTCCAAATGTCTTTGGACATACTAAGCTATTGACCCATTGTCCGATTTCAGTCAAATCAGGCCAAGACCTCAAAATAGCATCTGCTGCTGAGCCCGCACCAGGGAAAGACTCCTTTAGCAACTACACATCAATTAATTAAAAATGAGCTGCAAGGCAAATTTACTCACCCTAACAAGGTATCACATCCCCCTGGTGATCACAATAACACACAAGAGTTGGATAAAGTTCCTCATCTCAAAAAAAAAACCCCAAACCAACAACGTGTTGAATTTGAGGCCTGAAGGGTTTTTCATGATTGATTTATCAGATTTCCCACTTGGCCAGCAGCCACCGGGAAAAAGCATGCACAAATTCCTACAGTTGTCTTTGAATTCATGGAGAGGCTACAGGTCCTGAGGAGAATGGATCCCACTGCAGGGTCTGTGGTTGCCCCAAGCAACTGAAGGCGTCTCCTGCTTTAAAACTTTTTTTTTTTTTTAATTTAAAATGGCATTTTCCTAGATGCAGGAGTTGCCCAGTCACTGGATTTTCTCACACCTTTGCTGGGTCCAAGGGCTCTTTTCCATCTTCACATCCACAGTTGTAGAAATGGACACAGCAAGTTATGACATTCAGGGAAAAAAGCATCCTGCAGGTCACAAAACCTGGGACCATCACATGTGAAAAAGGTGCCAGCCAGCCACCCAGCCAGGCAGCAGAGCCACTCCAGGCACAGTCTGGGTTTTCCTCTCCCTATCCCCCAAATGGCCTGGCCTAACCCCACTTTGCTTGGGAGGGCTGACAAGATTGCAGCCGGAGGTGGTGTGGCGGCAGGCCAAGTTACATGGGTACTAATAAAAGAGACTTTGTGGAGGAGCCAAGTTAGTTCTTGTCCCCAACCAACTGTGCCAGAGAGTGCTCAGAGAGAGAGGACAGCATCTCTCCTTGTCCTGGGAGCTGGGCTTTGGGTGAAATGCATCCTTCTGGAGAATAAAAACACATTTTTAAGCCCTTTCTTTGCTCCTATAGCCCAGACTTAGTGCACATTCTGCTTTAGATGTCTAAGGATGACTCATCTGAACATTTTCCCTGCTATTTTACAAACTCATCTGTGACACCTTGGAGTCTGATTGTCCTTTTCTCTTCACAAATCATGTGTTTATGACCAAGTTGTGTATGTACTTTCTCAGACAAATTTGGTGGTGCTATTCAGATGTTTAAGATCAAAGTGAGTGTTATACACACCATCAAAAACATGTACATTATTTCTAATCTGAATGCAGATAAAATTAAGGTAAAGCAGGTGTAACAGTTACCTGAAAGCAAAGAAAAAGACAGCAAGTACATGTTTGGTATTTTTTTGCCATTATGCTCCAAATGAAGCCCAGAATTTCAGAGCTAAAGGAAATCTGAATGCAGTAAGATCTAGACACACTGAACAGCAGAAGCCACATCACCTTAACTTTGCCCTCCAGCAACACAGTGCAATGAATGCTACAAGCTGACAGCTTACTGTGGACAGTGCCTTTGCATCCTGATGTTTCTCCTGATGCACATCCAGGAACAGTTCCACAGCTATTTCAAAGGATGGGGGAGCAGCAAAACCATGAACATACTGCAGGCCTGGTGGAGATGCAGGCTGCCTGCATGGGCTTCGTGGTGAGGACCCAAGGCAGTGGAAGCTCCCTTCCATCTGTGGTCACCACAATCTCTCCTGCTCCAAAGCCTGACTGCCCTCTCCCACAGCCCACAGGCCCTAAAGCTGTCTGGCCAGAGCAGCTATTGCTCAACCAGCCAGAAATCCCCTTCTGCCGACCCAACCACCCAAGGAGAGGGAGCTGCCACATCACCAAGCTGCCTCAGGGACATGGAAGCCCTCTGGCTTTGAGTGGAATGTGGGTGTGAGTGGTAACCCGCATCCAGGGAGCACAGGACAGGACAGAGTGGCTGTTTTAAAGCATCCCAAACAAAACTTGTCTGATGGTTTTGCATTTCTGTCAGGTATTCACATACAGAAAACACCTCTGCTTCTAAGTTAGAAGCAGGTTAAAACACCAGTTTAATACTTTAAATGAAAGTTAAACTCCCAATATACTGAACCGTTGGAGAACAGTCCCTTCACCTTTATTGGTGGAACAGAAATCCCTCTGCTCCTATAAGCAATTTCTTCTCCTAGAAATCTCCCAAAGGCTCTGCTGAGTGCTCTGACCCTTGTCCCTACAGGGATCTCTGCCTAGTTCCTACGAAGATCAGCTTGAATGTCACTTTTTTTTTGGTTCATTGCAAATTTGTGATAGTAATAAATTAAACACAAATAACACTTTCATTGTTTCACTCTTATTGCAGCAATAGGAGAGAGTTCAGCTGGTCTTTTCTTGGTCCTTAAAACCACCAGTAAGCAATAGATTCTCCCAAGGAGTCATCTCTTTTCTGCAGAAACAGCCTAAAAAGGTATTTTGGAAAGTTGAGCGCTTGTGAAACTTGAGGATGACTTGATGCAATACCACTGACTTTTCTGGAGTTGGAGAATTACCAAAGGTGAGCATCTGGTGCAAGAGGGAGGGGAAAAGAAACATACACATAGCAGGAACATCCCATGTGCAATTCGATGTCTGCATGAACTGCTTCTCCAGCAGGAAATGTACACAGCCTGGGGGCCTCCAGAGAGAATCCTGGAGTCATTTACTCACCTTGAAGGGCTGGGAACAACTCTTTCCAGAGATAGTAAAGACTTTGCACATCCATGCACTTTAAGTTCCCTAGAGCAGCATCAGTACTTTTGTCAGCAGTCAATAGGTGAGTGCTCCCAGCCCCTCACAGCCAAGCACTCCAACCTACAGCTCCTCAACCCATTCCCCTTGCTCATTCCCCATGTCAGGGCAAGAGGAGTAACTTCAGAAAAAAATAATGAGCGAGTAATTGCTAAGTCCATTTCCCAAGAGCAGCTGTAGTTTCTGCAGCCAGGGCTCGCTCACGGTGGTGTGCTCAGGGGTATCGCAGTCCCAGCCCTCCGCCGTCTCCCTGGGCAGCCTCACTTGGCTAATCTG
The DNA here is from genome assembly GCA_013400515.1 of Erpornis zantholeuca. Lineage (NCBI taxonomy): Eukaryota > Metazoa > Chordata > Aves > Passeriformes > Timaliidae > Erpornis > Erpornis zantholeuca. Next base: position 573,855 of record VZTN01027959.1, read on the forward strand.
ACGCAGCTTCACACGATTAGGGTGGTATCTGTGTCACAAGGGCAGGAGACAGCCACAAGGCAAGGAAATAGCCCTCTTAAGATTTTCTTGGGGGCTGTTTTATGTTTGAAAAGTAATTTTTCCCCTAACAATTTAATAAAAATTAAATTGGAAATATGCTTACTTGGTTTGATCCTGTTCTTTCAATGAAGAGATTCAAGCTACCTCACACAAACACATACATGCATCTCCCAAATGATATACTAAACTTCAAAGCAGAGTGCAGTGGTTTGACTCAAGCCTGCAAAATTTCAGGCAGCCTGGTTTGGCCATGCAGAAGTTCACAGCACATAAAACCACACGACAGCTTCAATCACAAGCACACGGGCACTCTAGGTTACAGCTACATCCGAGCTAGGTTAAACACGTTTTTAAATTCCCTTTACACTCCCTCCTCCACACAGTCCTACTGTGGGATCAGTTCCTCCACCTAACGCAAAAGGTTCAGATTGCAAATGCAAGCAAAATACTTACTGCCAAAGCCTGCAGGAAACTTAATGAAGTGAGGATAATTCCCATACATGTTTAATCTTCAGTTCATCGCTTGCCTTTCTAAACACAACTGCCTCCTCTAACTTCAAAGCTGCCCGCAGCGCAGCGCAGCCCGCCGGGGTCGGGACATGGCTCTGCAGGAGCAGGGGCTCTCGGAGGGTGACAGGGCAGCTGCCTCCTCCCGGGGCCTCATCCTCGCTTCACGCCGGCAGCAGCTGCTGGCCGGGCTGAGACATGCTCTTGTTCTCCGCCGCTCAGCGCCGGCTCCCGTGCTCGGCTGGCTCAGCTCCCTGCGACTTCACGGCGGACCGGCCAGCGAGCATAATCGCCCGGCTGAGACGCCAGTCAATGCACGACGGCTCCGGTATAGATCAGAAATTCGGAGAAGGGGGAGAGGTTAAGTTGTTTAGGGGAGGAGCATCGTGGGGAAGGAGGGGGGTGCTTTGCTTTGCCACCAGTGAAGGCGCGATGCGGTGTATTAGTTACACCAGCTCCGGCCGTGTGGAGGGCTCCTCTGGCCAGGCAACAGACCAGCCTGTCGCCCAGAGGAGCTCCACATCCACACTCCCCTCCCACACCAAATCGTGCCTCAGCTGTGCTGCCGACATCAAGTCACGGCCCTGAGGTGCGGGACTGCAGTCAACCCTAGGAAATGCAGCCAAGACTGAGGAGGACGCTCATTCCCCAACCCCACCCAAAGGAGTACAAAAGACGCACAAACCACACCGAAAAACATCACGTCATTAACCAGTCGGTAGAGCCGCGTGGGGTGAGAAGAGGTGGGACACAGGACAGAGCCCGGGGGGGGGGGGGGGGGGTGTCAGTCCCTGCTGCATACAGTCAGTAAAGTTCACAGCCAAGGCAGCAGAGTGCAATAGGCTTCAGACAGCCGCAGATGTACATCCACAACTTCAATCTAATGCCCAGCCATCCTGACAATGAACTTCTGCAGGAAATGTGCAGAAATAACCAGAAACAAGCAGCCAGTTGCCAGGCTGGGACAGAGCCCCATGCAGTCCCGAGCACTGCCTCCTCCAGTGACTGGTGCTCCAAATCAGGAACAGCCCCAGTTCCCTGCCTGGCAAGCTCCCAGCCAAACTCATGCAGTTCTGGGGAGAGGCAAGGATACAGGCAACAGCACAGCCCACTGTTTATGGTTTCTGATCTGGAAAGCCTCAGATAGCCTCAAAAAGCCACCTTGAAGGAATAGAGGAGGGAGGAATTTTGCCACAGACCAGAGACTGAGGTCTGCACCTACATATGTGCTGGAGGACAAGATGGGTTGCAGACCTGTCATTGGCACCAGCCACATGGCAGAGAGAGGGGCCTCAGGGCTAGCAAGGAGCTTTGCCTTCCCAGAGAGACCATGGACCACGGGGAACATGGCATGCAAGTGGCAAGACAAAAAGAGGGAAGAGCAGATTAGGATGTTTGGCATACTACAAGGGCCTTCTGGCACTTGGCTCCCTCCAGGTCGCCCCAGGGTCCATTTTGCCCTTTGGCACTAACCGTGCTGGAAGGGGAAGTCTTGGAATATGCCAGCCCAGAGCCGTTCAGAGCACCCAGAAACAGGTCAGACAGATGCTGACTGAGGTGCAGTCAGCCCTGAGCTATCATGTGTGCAGGAGAAGGAAAGGTTACCCTTGTTAGCTCTGTTTCTTTCTTTGACCTTGCCATATCCATTTATCTCTAGCTAGAACTTAAACAAGGGAAAGGGTCTTTCCTCTCCCTTATATTAACTACCTTTAAATTACTTCTAAAAGGTGTTTTTGTTTCCTCTGATTTCTGCACTCCATCTGCATGTGAGGACTTGGTAATGTGCAGTATCAGGAGGACACCATGACATGGATGCACAGCTCTTAATGGACAGCAGGTACATCATATCAGCTCCAGGACTTACAGTTTTACCTGAGAAGGGGAACCTAACATTTGGGAGTGCATCTCCACATAGCAGAACAAATGGATAACCTGCCTGCTGTCAGGAGCAAAGAGGTTTGCAGGCAGTAGTTTCAGCATTCTGTATAGCCCATTAGCTGTGGTCCATGTTTATACACACTGTTTTTTCTCACAGTTAAAAAAAAAGAAAACAAGAGATCAGTATTCAGAGTAGGTTCTACTGAGGTGAAAAACCCACCAAGCAACTGCAGTCTCGCAGGGGGAATACAAACAGCAGAGATCACTCTTGTATTTTCTGGCCACCTATCACATCTCATTTGTTTTATTGCACAAACATTAATGGCACTGCAGAACTGTTTTTGCAGGAGGAGAGGCAGCTGAGCACCAATGCTTACACATCCTGCTCATTGGCCACAAGTTTTGAGCTCTGGGGAAAGGAGACCAAAGGGTTTGATAACCAGCCCTAGAGCACAACACAGCAGCATCTAAATGTGTGTTACTATGTCCTGTCCCTCTCCCTGTTCAGCTGAGCTTGTGTCCTGTCCTGCCACCACCCCAACATACAAAAAAAGGACATCCCCAGTGCACATCCTTCCTCAGCTCACGCCCATCCTGCAAGTGTTCACAGCTACATCCAGGTGCAGGAAATGCAGGCACAGCTCCTGTTTCAGTGGAGACTGCCCCACACTCCACCCTGACTAATCCAAGTGGCATCAATCCCAGCAACCACAAGGATTTCTAACCTGTAGGCAAAGTTTTCTATTTCAGGATAAGACTGGCCTTGCCTCCAGTGCTGTCCTTTAATAGCCACGCTGGAGATCCTTGTTAGGGGCAGGAAGCAAAAGCCAGGCACAAGGCAGGGACACCTCAATGCCCTGCAGACAGAAACCCAGGGCACTGCTGAGGAACAGGCTGCAAGGTGGCTTGTTTCAATCTCCTGATAGAAAATTGGATTTCTCAGCAGGGCAAGTTTTTTTCTCTGTAACAAGACTGAAAGAAACATTTTTCAATCAAAAAGCCTTGAAACAATCTGCTTGCAAAAGAAGTGATTTTTCACATACACACACTCAATAAGATCCAAAACTTCCACACAAGAGAAGGACTTTGTACAGCCCCACACACAACCTGCCAGAGGGATGTTTCTCTGGTCTGGCATCATGGGAAAGCGCTGGCATGACGGGAAGCCTGCCTGTCTGCCTCATGCACAAACACAGAGGGTCCATGTACCCCTGGCCCCCAGGTGCCCACCTGTGCAGCTGACTTCTTAGTAGATCTTAGAGAAAGCCAGCAACAAGCTTGAAAAAAACAATTTCTTTTTAAGTGTATTGAGTTGTAACACTTCTCCATTTCTAAAGGGAACATTTGCAAGTTCCCAAAAGAACTTTGACAAAGAATGTAAATATGAGAAAGATGTTTTGATAAGGTATTTTCCTTGACCAATGAAAAAGCTTTGTCTTTGTTTGTTTTCATATATTGTAAAACGCTGTGCTGTTCACAGACAGACACTGAAAGACAATCTCTTGGAGCAGCTGCTTGCCAGTGAGAGAAAAAGCTTTCTTGCTTTTTGCTTTGCATTTTGCACTTTGCTTGATATGCTGGCATGAAATTAAATTAAATAATAAACCTAAGCCTTCTGAATTTGAAAATCTATGATATGGAGTTGTTTGTGGATCAGGCACTCACATTAGGGCTTCATCATTCCCACACCCACCAGCACTCAGAACTGAGATACTGTTTTGAGACAAATCCACTCTTGCACAGCAGTTTCCCTTCCACCTGCTTGAGTCACACCTCCCTGCCAACCCAGCCAGGCTTGTCCCTTGCCCTCAGGCTGAACAAGAGGGTTTGTGCCCTTGCCAAGCAGTCGTGGGACAGAACAGGGGCAGAGCCAGCTGCATGCTTAGTTCAGCCCCGGCAGCTCTGGGAACGGGGAGGTGTGAGCAGCGAAGCGGCTTTGCGTTCTAAGCACCAACCATGCCGAGATTTAGTAGTACCATTAATTCTTACCCACCACGCGAGATCTCAGCAGCTTTAATTCCACGCTAATGAAGTTTTAGTAGGGAATTATTTTTATTGATCTGCTCAGAGCAAAGAGCCTGATTTTAGACCAGCTCTGTCAGCATCCCCTTCCCTACAGTTCTTTTCTTTCTTTAGGAGAGGAAAGAAGACAAAACAGCTCTGAGCTCCTTAAAAAGGTTGGCAGTCCCAAACAGTAAGTGGATTACTTTATTGATTTTTAGCAGATCTGGGTTAGTGAGTGCTTAGCACTACAGAACACATGCACACACCGAGGAACTTCAAGGAAACCCCTTCAGGCCCTTTCCTCAGGCAAATCAAGCAGCAGGCAATTAATTTAGGAGACCACCAGGGATTTTAGAGCGTGGAGAAGTTCCAGTCCCTGCACCCAAATCAGTCTGTGACAGACAGACTCCAGGAGCCAGCCCAGCCTCTCTTAAGCAGTACTGCAGGACCTTACAGAGGCAGTCCCTCAGTTTCTTCTAGAATAGCACAATTCACAGCTTCAAAGTATCAAATGCTTTTTATTCCCCTGCCCATCCTTGTTGTTGTGTAAAAGAAGACATTATGACTGTTAATTTAGGAAGGAAAACCATTGCCATACTGCACCCAGATGGGATTCAGTGGGCAGTGGGCATCCAGCAGCCACACCTGAGGGCATCAGTCAGAGCAGGACTCCTGACAAAGCAGAGCTGTTCAAGCCAACCGAGATGCTAATGTTGTGTTGGGATCCCCAGCTCACTCACTCACCTCCCAGTTAGCTTTCCAAGGCCACTGTACTGCAGAGAGTATTTCTGCAGTGTGTTGGAATAGCATATCAAAGAACTCCTCCACAGTACTACTCCACCAAGCCTTTCAGGATACTGGTCTCTGGAGCCCAACCCTGATTGTGTAAAGACTTACAGGGGAATAATTTTATCCCATTCTGCACCAGAACCAGGAAAGCTGGAAATTAAATACAGTCCCTTTTCCTTGAACCAGGAATGTTCAAGAATGTTCAAGAATTCCATCAAGCCCCACCTCATCTTTGTTAAAAGGCAGAGGCAGTCCATGTAGATACTGATACCATGGATATGACCAAATGAAAAGGTTGCAGCTCTTATAACCCCACAGTTGCACATGCATCTTCCTCCTGCCACATTGCTCCAGAGTGACAGAATTCCAGGGAAAACCCACTGCCCACGGGGTGCAGGTGTTAGAACTGGGGCTCCCTTCACATGGCTAATGAGGTGCAATAGGGGCTACCAGGCTGAGTGCCCCAGGAGCCAAAAATGCCCATTCTCCTTCCTGCTGGCCTCTAAGGGTAGACACACAGACACCAGGCGACCTGCTCAGGGCCAACCTGGAAGTCAGTGCCAGAGCAGGGACTTGAAACGGGATATCTCCAGGCTAAAAAGTGGATTGAGCCAATCTCATCCACCTGTTGCTCTGGCTGGCATTGGCCTATGACAGGCAAAAGTCACCAAAAGCAAGGTGCTTCCCTGAAGATGGAGAGGAGGGGAGTTGCTGCATCAGCCCTTCTCCATGTGGCCCTGCCCTTTCTCATATCCAGCAATAACCACAGACACCAAGCTAATGAAATTAGGCCCAGAGCCCCACCGGGCTAATGCAATTACCAACAGCAGCACATTCAAACAGCAGCACCACAAACACACCTGCAGGAACACAGCCTGCCCTCTCTTTCTCCCCAGGCCTTCCCTCTCTCTCCCTGAGCCCCACAGCTGCCACCCAGCGTGAGTCCCATCCCCAAGGTCTGAGGGCCAGGGCTGCCATCCCCAGTGCCAGGCTGCTCCAGGGAGGGCACTGCCTACCTTGTAGAAAGCACCGTCCCATGCAGCCAAGCGCAGCCTCTGAGGGCAGATAATTCCCAGCCTGTTTAAACCTTGGGAGACCTTCAATTACCAGCACCGTAATGAGGCCCTCAACACTAATCAGCGGTGTCACCAAATCCTCTTACGCCTGCCTAAGCACCTCCAGCAGCTTTGCTGGTTGCAGAGCCCAGCTGCCCAATCCTGCAGGGAATTACCTCCTCAGACAGGCACCAGTGGTGGCACTTACATATTTTGACACAGATGACGGTAAAGCACTCACAGGCATTTGTGCAAGGTGACAGAGATACCTGACAAGGCCTCTGCCCAGCTCAGAAGGCACCTGGACCAAGACCACACTGGAGATGCACTGGAGTGGACAAACATTGCTAAACTAGCAGAGAGAGATATTTTCATGCTAATACTCCCTGAGATGCAAAGGGCATATTTATGCCTGTCAGCTGTACCCATCAAGCCAAGCTCACACTCCAGGATGCTCCGAGAGAGTTTTGAGCCCCTGAGTGTGGCTGGCAGGTGACCTCGTCGCGCTCCTGTGCGCTGGCAGTGGCTCACGGGGCAACAGGCAGCTCCCTCCGCACATCCGCTCTGACTCAGGCTTTCTGCTCCAACAATGCACTTTTGAATATCATGCGGGCAGCAAAAACAACAGGTCCACTATAATGCCGAGATATCCCGAGGCAGAAAATCCATTTGGAGCCCAGCTAGAGAGAGTCAAGTCAATTAGACACTTTCTGGGGCGTCAAGCTGCCAACAATCCCGGCCTTTGTAACAGTGAAGAATCACTGCTTATGTGCTTCCCAGAGACTCCCCTTTGCCAGAGCAGAAAGGTCAGCAGCAGTAGCGTCATGGAAAACCGTGCAGGAAAGCGTCCCTGGGAAGGTGGATCCACAAAAAGTGACATTTGGATCCTCTGGAAAATATTCCTATGTCAAAAGTGTGATTGCTTTGGGTTGGGTTTGCAAGGGAATAAGCAAGCCCATCATGAAGGAGTGCTGCACCACAAAGAGGTTTGGGCATGCATTGCACCCAGAAGCAATGGTTGGGTTAAGTGTGGAAGCTCAGAGTTTGGGAGTTCATGGCTTCCTGCCTGCTTTCGGACAGGTCACTCCACCTCTTTACCTTTTCTGGAATAAAGATCAGAGAGACAAAAAAAGGAACCCCAGTATTCCAACAGGGAGAGTCACCCATCCCTCACACTTCAAGCTAAGCACCTTATTTCTCTTGTCCATGGTACAAGACAGCAAACTGTGCTGTAAAACCAGAATTCCAGGTTGGATGAGCACTGAATGAAGTGAGAATTTCTATGTGCAAGTGCTGAAGTCACTCAGATCCAAAAGCAAATGGGCCTTGACAAAAGGGCCTTGTGTCCAGAAGAGATTTTGTTGGGAAAAGAACACTCAACTCTTAAGTTCACCCTGACAAGCTGTTTGGTGTTCAACAAGGCATATTCAAAGGACAGGTGAAGAAAGGTTCACTTAGTAGCCCCTTGATACCACCTTGCAAGCAAACTTTCCAACCAAAGCACCAGAGAACATGCAGGGTACCATTTAAACACAAGCCCATCTTTAACCCTGCTGTTCACATGATGTGAAGCTGGGATTTCTGCAAAATGCCTGAAAACAGCTATATTATCTTCCTTCAAAGAAAACTACACCCTGACCAGGATTTCCTCATCTCCTGGGGAAAAAAAAAAAANCCACAACAACCATTTATCAGACAAAACATTTCAACAGAAGATGTTCCCTGTCCAGGTTAACCCTACATTATTGCTTGTAGGGACAAGGACTTTAAAAAATTTAAAAGGCAACCCTCAGTCACAAAAAAATACTGATTTAGAGGCTTCTCTGACTACCTAGAAACAAACTAAGTGAAACTTGGTCCCCATACCTATCTCTACAGAACTTCTGGAAAAGTTTTGACCCCCTTTTTTCCCCCCCGCCCCTTGATCCAGCTCTCTTCTTCATTCTCTTTTTGCTGGGAAACCTGGATTTCGGTGAGCAGACTGTTCTCCTCCTTAGCAAGAGCCTGAGGTGGGTGACACACAAGGCATCTGCTGGACCTTGCCTAGCCACCAGAGCTCAGCACAGGCTGGGGAAGGTCTTGTCACAGCAGTGCCCTGCACACGGCCAAAAAGGGCCCCCACCTGCATCCCCCCAGCAGGTGCCACAGCCTGCTGTGCAGCTGGGGGGCTTTGCTTGCTGCTCTCATGCTGTGCATCCCCACGTTCATGCTTTTACATTTCCTCCTGCTTCAGCAAGTGCAAAACTCCAGAGACAACCTGTCAATCTCCATCACGTCCGGCTGCCTCAGATGGTCTATTTATACCAGACAGGCAAATGTGGCTATCCTGGAGTTCAAGGTAACAGGGGTTATTTCTGCTTGGAGTAGCTCCTTTCTCAGGGGAGGAAGGCTGGAGGCATCCAAGAGGAACAGCTTCACATCAAGGGCTATCCACCAGTACCTTCATGGCTGAGGGCACAGACATGGGTCCCCAAGGTCCCAGCCACAGCAGCCAGGACCCAAAAGCCCAGAAGGTTGATATCTATCATAAAACATCTAATCCCTGGCCCCTCTGTGTCCTGCCATGGCAGAGGGGAGCTCAGCATGTACTTTTGGATTTCTAATCCGTGTTTTCTCCAAGGCAGAAAGGCCACAGCTTCAAGCTTGTTCACACTGGTTTTCTGCACTGAGCACTGCCTGGATCAGATGTGAGCATATGACTGCACACTGTCACATTAATGCCACAGTGAGGGCTCCAGCTTTCTCTGGATCACTTCTGTCTCTCCTTTTATGTCTCCAATAGAGTCTGCTCTCTGGCAGCCAGCATATCTGATCCGGGATAAAGCCTGCCTTATCAAATTGGCCCATTACAATAATTAGAAAAGATCTGAGGAAGGAGAGGGCATTTATGCCAGATTAGCACTATGAGTCACATGGCCACAGAGCTTCTGATCTGGACCAAGGGCCCAAAAGTGACATCCACCAAATCACCAAGACAGAGCTGCAGTCAGCACTTCTCAGCCATTTTTGGAGTTTAGTCCTTGCTCTAGGCAAGGAGACATTTTCTATAAGCCACGGTGGGATGCTGCCCCTCTCACAGGATGCTTGGAGCTCCTCAGAACCAGACAGCTCACCTGGATCCCACCTCCACCTCACTTCTGCAAGTGCCATTGGCATATTAACCCCTTCTACAGTAGATTTCTTCCTGTCCATTGGGTCCCCTGAGAGCAGGGAAGAAAATAAGTACCACTAAACCACAAGTGTGTCCTCAAGAAGGAGGGGGAGGCAGGTTTCTCAAGGCTTCACTGTCTCCTCTCATGCACAAAAATCTCCTGTTTCTGTAAGGACACAGTATTCCTGGGGATGGGTCTCCTGAACTCCACTTAAGAATTTCAAGTTAGCCTTGGAACAAGTTTCCATGGTTCCAAATACCCTGATCCAGCAACCCTGCACATGCAAGCCCCCAGCTCACACCTATGATGCCTCTGAGTCATCAGGGGAAAAAAAAAACCCACATCACCAGTAAACCCCAACCATCAAGTAAACCAGACCCCATCTTTGCCCAGAGATACACCCCTGTCCATGCTCTGGTGCAGATATGCCTACTCAGCCTCTCCACAAACACCAGACCCAGAGACAAAACCCAGGCATGGCAACTGGAAGAAATGAAGCACAACCCAAGTCTTGCTGCCCAAGGACATGAGGCATAAAATGTATTTAAGATGAGCAAAAACCAAAGAATCCCTTCATTAACTGGCAGTAAAAAAAAGGAGAGGGGGGAAAACCTCACCTTAGCCCTCACTGTCTCTCTCCTCTGGTGGCTCAAACCACTCCACTCTCGGTAGTTTGTGTCTGTCCCCTAAGCCATGCAGACATTTCCACCTCCACAGAAGAGCAACAGGTTCATTTTGAGATCATCTCTTTATAGATACAACCAATTTCAGTCAAGATTCTCTCAGCCCAGTCTGTTTGACATGCAAAGGACCAAGCCACCTCTATGCCTTGCCTGCACAGACACACAACCTCTCATCTGTTCCAGCAGCTGTCCCTCCCCTGGGACTCACCTTCCAGTGGCGGCCAAAGGGAGATAAACACAACATAAAACTCAGCCAAAATGTTCTCCCATGAGATAGGTTCCTCTCACTGTTTCCCTGCAGATGTTTAAATACCTCTGCCTCCTGTGCAGCTGAGGGCTGGGTAAGGAGCCAACTACAGTGAGCATCCCTTTCCTCATCAATGCCCTCCATTGCCTTCATATTCTCCTCTCAGAAGCCACATGTTCCCCTCTGCCAGATGGAAAATCCACTGGTATTTAAAGCCATGGGAGCATGACAAAATTCCCTATGCCCTAAAGAAAGGAACAGCCCTGGATCAAGACAGGGATAGACCTCACCACACAAGACTGCCCAGCAGTGAGAAGCAAGCACGTGAAGAATCTGCAGTGATGTGGAATGACATTTGCTGTCAAATCCCTGCTCTTTGCACCTCAACCCCTTCCCACTAGAAAGAAAGGGAGAGAGAAGAGCACCAGCCACACACTTTGGCCCTGTCCTTTCAAGCCTCTGAGCAGAAGGAGCAGCCTCTACACAGCAGAAGCAGAGATATGACCTGGGATGATGTGAGTGCTCAAGTACTGTTACTGCACTGATGTGCACTGACTTAAGTCAGCTTACTAAAGAAAGCCCTGAACATCAGCTTCTCCACAGAGCTGTCTCCTCTGCCAGCCTGACGTATCCCAGCTGAAAAATCTGGAGCCTAGTCCCTTTTCTGGCCTTCAGTTTTCCAGACCAGCAGCACACCCCCAAAGGTTGATAAATTCACCAGTCTTAGGGCACAGTCTCAGGGTCTGTCCTGATTGTTGCAGACTGGCACTTCCCATCAGATAATTCCCAAGCACAGTTTGGAAGTCATCACAGGCCAAGGGATGTTCCCACTGGGAACTCTGGGCCTATCTACTAAATCTTGCAGCCCTAGCACCTAAAATCCAGGGCAGCAAAGACCCAACACTTCAAGCACACCATAAACCATGCAAGATGCATCCCTCTCAGTGTCCCAGGTATATCCCTGAATTCCCCCATGTATCTGTGCCTGGTGGGAAGCTTTCCAGAAAAGCTGCTCCCCCAAGATGTGGGCTACCTCAAGATCTCACAAGCAGAGCAGACCCAGGAAACATGTTTACATGCCATGCTTTGGCATATGTAACCTCCCACCTAGGATGATCCAGCAGCAAGGGAAGAGGAGTATTGAGGTACCTGTGGTTTGCTGAAATGGAAGAGCTAAAAGAATCAAGGGCCTCAGCTGACTCCAACAGACACACCTCTCTGGCAAACAAAACAATCCCATTTGGAATACTCAAGAGCAGCCCTGGTGCCTTTTCCTGGATGGAAAACAAGCTATCTGTGTGGCCAGGCTCCCAGAATCCCAAGCAAGGAGACACAAAAGCAGAATCTCAGTCACTGTTCTCCGCCTCTCCCTATCCTTTAGGAATTTGTACCTTTCTGTGCATTCCCATTGCCTCTAGGAAAGAATCTCCCAGAACCTCCCCCATCATCTGTAATCCTCCTGGGAGAAGAGCCTTGCTTGTGTCTGTGATGAGCACCTTGCATAGCCACTCCCTTGGAGCAGCCACATTCCTGGCCTTTGCAACAAGTCAGCAGTAAGGAAAAGGTCATTTACATCTGTCACCATGTGTGTGTGGCAGTGAGTGGGGCCAGGGCTGCCAGTGAACAGCCAGGCAAGGGCCAGATGTGCTCTGCAGGGATATCTGTGCAGATATCATTACAGATTTGGGGCAGCCAGTCCTGGACCCACAGGGTTATCAGTGATGGAAGATGCTGAGCAGTTCAGGGTAGAGCCTGCTGGTAGGTACCTGCTGGTAGGAAGAACACTCAAACACACTCTGCTCCTATCTTCCCTGGAAGCATCCATCATGTTCAAGATGGATGGACCTTTGACTTGGCTCTGTCTGACTGCTTTTTACATCCAGGACAAGCTCTCACCTGGCCCACACAGCTCTGACCTATCCCAAGTCCAAGTCCCAGCCTACACACAGAGGGCAAAAACCCAAAAAAAACAAACAAACAAATAAATAAATCCACAGAACCAGGTTCAAACCCCAGCATCCCTTTTTCAGCTTGGAGAGGAAGGCAGGGAGGATGCTTGACTCGAGATGTGATGTGACCACTCCCTGCCACTGAAGGCTCCCCTGCCTCCTGCCCCATCCCCTGCTGAGCAGGCACAGCCACCCCCGGGGCATGTGCGGCCCTGTGCGTGCGGCTGGTGACGGATGGCTCCCCGGCCAGCACACCGACCCTCCCCACGGGCTGAGTCTCTGCACGAGATTCCTGTCAGGGGCAGGGAGCACCGCCTAGCACAGACACTGGGCTGAGCTCTCCCAGCTCCCTCTTGCTGTGGGTCAGCAGTGCTCAGATGTGTGTGATGTGGAGCTAAGTCGAACCAGGGTGGGAAAAGCCACTTTGCATCTCAAATGCCCAAGGTGGAGGAGTCTGTGCTGCCCAGGTGGTGATTTGCCAGGGGACAGGTCTGGAAATGCACCCCCTACTCCCTCAGCTGGACTCAGTGCCCTGTTTCACCACCCAGAGCATTAGGAGGGGGAAGTATTCACAGGCTCCTTCACAGCGTCACTCTTGGCTTCTGTGGTCACATATCCCTAAGAAAACCCACCCTAGATTATGTGTCAGGCCCAGCCTGCCTGCAAGCTGCCATCCCCCAAATGCAACCCCATATCTTGGCCTGAAAACCTGCCCCAAGTGCCCTGCTGTCCTCTCCTCGCCTCATGTATGCCTTTAACAGTTTGCTGGATTACCCATTGCAACTAAAATAACAAAGCTACAAAAGAAGAGGGCAAACAGACGCAATATTCTGCAGCAATTAGGGCTAAACAGGGGAACAGGGAGCAGGGAATGAATGGACAATGGGGAGGGCAGGGACGTGGCAACCCGGGCCTCGACAGGCTGGGCACGAACTGTCCTCAAGAGGCCGGGTCCAAGCCAGGGAGCAGCGAGCTGTACGTAAGGAAAGCAGGGAGATGAAAAGGGTTATTTAAACAAGCACGGGGCAGTCCCCACAGGGCCTCCCTGTCCGCTTGGCTTCATCACAGTGTCCAGGGAAGAGCAGCTCCCGCTTTTCCCCCTCTCCGAACCCTTTCAGGTGGCGGGGGGACGCTGGCAAGCTGCGGTGGGGTCCGCTTAGAAAGGAAGGAATCCATTAATCTCTCTGGTAATTACTGCCACATATGGGTTTGCACAATTACACTTCGTTAATTGGTTATTGCAGGCAAGCCAGACTGATTGGGCAGAACGGCTGAGCTTTAACCCCTTCATTGCCTCCAGGGCCAGCCAGCCATCGAGGCAGCCTTCCTCCCAAAACAGTGTTGTATCCTCCTGTAACACTGCTGGCTCCTATGCAAAGGACCAGGAAGCACAGCTCCCAGCACCCAGACAAGACATGATTTCTCTCATGCCTTCCTTTCCACTGGGGATCCCAAAGAAATGGACCCAAGGGGAAAGGAGTGAGCCTGCACCTCAAAACAGCCAAACTCCCCCAGCAACTTCATCTGCTCTGGGTTTGCAGCAGATGCACCATGTACTCCCTGGGCTGTTGAGGGATGGCAGACTCAGATTTTGTTTGTTTTTAGAAGGAGGCTGAGATTCCTTGTGCACTTCGGCTTTGTGCCCTCAAGCCTAGCAGGGCTGGTGCCAACGACAGAAGAATCCGCCCCTGAGTCCGTCTCAGTATCTGAACTCAGCTTCTCCTACAGGATTTGCAGTGTAATGCTTTTCTTCCTCCAAACGCTGAAAACAGAGGCTTTACTCTAGTAATAAAAACATATATAACCAGAGTAATATAAGCTATAACAAAAAATACAGATAAAGCCCTTGTAAAACTCCTGACAGCATAGCACTTCTGCCATTTGGGAGTGGAGGCAGTCTGGCCTCCCCACAATGAAGCCGTCACCTCCACCACCCCTCACAGGTAGATAATGGACCATCCAAAACCTGGACCCAAAATGACTTGTTCAGGATCCAGCAATGTTTCTGGAGAAAATTCAGAAGAGGCATGCCAAGGTGAGAGGAATTTCTGCCAGAACTGTATCAAAGGCTTCCCACTAAAAAACTGTAACAAGTAAGGAAATGAGAGCTTTGCAAAAACCCCACAGGGCAGAAGGGCTCATCTGACAAGGGAGCTGTGCTCAGCAACCACCGACATCAAGGACAGAACGGGCATTGGCATTCTGGTACTTCAGAGCTGCTGCACTGTCCCTTGGCCACAGGAGAGGGCACCCAGACAGCCAGACAGCTTGTGTCTCTCCCTTTCCTCAGGGCAGCCCAGCGAGGCAGTGCCTTCTGGGCAGCAGGATGTTGCTTAGTCCAGGCAAGGGACTTACAGAGCCAAGCATCACACCAGGCACATGGTGAAGGCTTTCAGCTCGGCTTCTGAATCACCCCAGCAAGCTACTGCAGCAGGTGCAAGGAAAGAAACCAAACAAGATCACAGCAAGATAAGAGAAATCAAGTTCCAAACCACCCTCTAGCCTCATGCTCTGGGTAAAAAAGCCCTTGGGACTTCAGCTGAAGCAGAAAATACCTGCAACAAACACATTCCCACTCTTTCTTCTAGTGCTGTCACTGCCTTCTAGAACACTCTAGGTCTAGTCTAGGCATAACCTCCTTCTCATTAGCTAATTGAGGTGCTTTTACTGTTCCCTCTCCAGTGCAAGCAGTAGCTGAGCAATAAAAGTCTTCTCCCTCTGAGGTCACTGATGTTACATGAAAGTTGTGGGAGGAGTTGTCCCTGTTGTTCCAGTCACCTGTGATTTCCCAGCTCCCTGACTTCGCTCAGACATTTCTTTCTCATGCAAAAGCCAGCTCCAAGCTCACTGTCTGAAGGGGACCGTGGTAAAGGCAGCATCTCCCAGCTCCCCGCAAGTGTTTTTGGGTGTGCGTGAGCTTGTCTCTGAGGAATGGGAAAGGGAGGCCAGCCCAGGAAAGGTTGCAGACCTCTCCCCTAAACCAACTGCCTCTGAAACATTCAGAATGAATCTTCAGAGCTGTCAAAGGGAAGATTGGGCAGAACCTGCAACTGGGCTTAGAAAGGTCACCTGGGAAAAGTTAGGATGGGAAGGATGCTCACTTTATTGACAGATGCAGAGTGGAAGGGCCCAGCCTGTGAGTACCTGCAACTGGTTTGGGCAGCACATGCTAAGCTTCATCTCTGGGCTCTGTTGGCTGCAGCTGGTGACAAATCCTCTGTGGATCACTTCCAGACAACAGGGTCTGGGGTCTAAGCCTGAAACTGAGACTGGGGCTCAGTGACAAACAGGGGTCTTGTGCATCCTTCCTTCATCCTGAGGGGTGAAAGAAGGTGGGATGAGAGCCTTTGTGGCTCTCATGACAGATTTTAGCTCAGAGACAAGAACATAATTTTCTCTCTGTCCTTTATTTCCACATCTGTCCAACACAGGTTGGTTTTTATTTCCAGAGTTCAGAAATGGTGCAAAGGTTAATCTGCATCTGACTGGATCAATTCCAGCATTGTGCCATTGATATATAGGAATCAGGCAAATAGTGTACCTGCTGATGCTAATTAAAGTTGATATTGATATGGAAATGTGACATACTTAGTAATAAAGCAGCAAGAGAGGTAGCTGGTTTATATTTTATGTGACTTGGAAATACATAAATGCGAGTAAATATATTCCTTTTGGTCAAAATATTGATATACATATATTGCAAAAAGCTCATATGCAGCAGAGATGGTGAAACATTGAATCAGGTCAAAACCCAAACCAGGTTCAAAGGGATCTGAAATTAATTTGGCTATTAAGACAGTTTTCTAGTTGAATTCTCTCACTCTCTCTCTGTACATACATACAGATATTTAATATATTTGATGAAATCAATATTTATCTAGGGAGAGGTTCAGTTTTTAGTGAACCATCACTTTGTGAAAAGTATTATTCTCATGGAAAACCCTTGACTAGTTCTACAGATAACTTCCACCTGTTGTTTTTTAACCTTTATGAGCTGATCCCCAGAACTCCTTTAGTATAAGCCATCAATAAATATAGTATCCCCTTCCACACCTTGAACACTTTTCTTTCCCTCCATTGTGGGAAGAAAGCACAGACTCACAGGGCTAGAAGAAACACAGAGGAACACAAGCTCAACTTGCCCATCTTCCTGCCCCAAATCAGACCAAAGACCTTCAAGAACAGAGCTGTCACCTCTTTCCCCAGCTCATCTGTCCCATCAGACCTCCACCATTCCTGTTAAATAGCTTTTCCCAGTGTCTAAACTCTCCTGCAGCGGAGAGTGCAGCACAGTGTAATGAGAGTTTCTTTCCAAAACCTGCACCCAAATTAAAGTCCCATAAAGGTATTGCTCAGTTGGGACTGATGGCTAAAGGAGCAGCATGCCCAGGAGGGTGGGCAAACCCCACAGCTCCTGGCAATGCTCACAGTGGTGTCCCGTGCAGCCTCCCAGCCCACAGCTGAGCCCGGGGTCAGGGCGGGACTTACAGAAGTGAGGGAAGGATCCCATCTCCAGGGAATAAGGAGCCTGTGTGCCCGGCTGCATTTCCAACCTGCGTCCTGTCTCTTCAGCAGACTCAACCATGAAGGGAGGTTTGGGATCAGCTCTCTCAGTGGCTCTGGGCTGTTGGAGAAAGAAAGGAGTATTTACATATTACAGAGCAGCATCTTCACAATCTGTCCTAAGTTACAAATTTACCTCCCAGACCTTGACCGGGACTGGGGTTTCCTGTGTTTGCTCTTTGGGCTCCTGTCTCTTTGGAAAGAGGGAGATGTTGCAATGGCAGGGGGAGGGCTGGGGAGGGCTGGCTGCACGGGCTGCCTGGGAAAGGCCCTGCCATGCAAAGCAGTCGATCCGCAGCAGCTCTGCTGAGAAAGTGTCTCCTGGAAGCAACTTCTCTTCTAATCCCAGCTCCTAAAGGAATGAAAGCAAGCAAACAATGGCCATCCATCCAGTCTGAGCATCTATCTCAGTTCTGCTTTCCTCCTTCTCTCTGACAGTTGACTTTTTCTCTCATCTGCACCAACTCTATCTGGTAACAAATATCAAGAAGGTGGTAGTGTTAGCCACATCACCACTGGACTCCAGTGGTGACCAAGCATAGCTGGTTTTGTCTCACTGAAGCTGTGTGAGGACAATGGGGGCAGGTGTGAAGGTAGCAATGTTCTGTACACATTGCTGGGCAGTGTCCCTAGCTCTTGCAGGTGACCTGGGCAGACCCTTGTCTCCAGAAGGCTTTCAGAAAACAACCAGCCTGTACCGTGACCGGTTTTTCTGGTGCTGAAGTTAGAGCCCCTGGCTTTGTTCCTGTGCTCACTTATCTCTGTTACATTCTCTAACCATGCATAGACATCTTCCCTCATGTTTGGATTTTGCCAGTCCTGGTGGAGAAGAGCTACAAGCAAACAGCATTCCTCTCCCCTGTCTGAACTGATGATCTTGGCATCTTATCTCCTTTGCACTCCTCTTCAGGTTCTGTCAACACCGCTGGGGTTGTGAAGGGCAAGACTGCCCTGCCTCCACTGCCCCATCCTGTACACTGTGTGCTGCCTAGCCCAGCACAACTCCACCAAGAATTCCTCTGGGGTGTGATTCAGACCTTGCAAGCAGGTTTTAAACATCTCCCTCTGCAAGATTTCTCCATATTTACAGCCACAAAACATACAGGCCTCAAAGTGCAGAGTGGTCTCAAGACATTGCCTTCCAGAGACTTTCAGGGTTTGGAGCCTCTGCACTGCTGAGATCAGCAGCCAGAGCATTGCTAAAGCCAAGCTGGGACACACAGCCCCTTCCACATCAGTGCCAAGTGCCAGGACATCTTCTATGAGAGAAGCAGCCACAAGGAATCCAGGCATGCAGAGCTAGTAAGGATGCCAAATTGCTGGTTTGATTTTACTTGCATTTTCAGGAAATTCTTAATCCAAAACTTCTACAAATTCCTCAAATTCAAGTTCTCGTGGAGCTGAAACCCTGCAGGGTAGTCTGTATTGAAGCCAGGAGGTGAGAAAAGAGACTCATCTTTAGGACCCATAGAAATCCAGTGTGCTCTGTCAGCCACAAGCATTGTCCCTCTTGTGTCCTTGCACTGCTGTGGGTAAGATGGATCCAAACTCCTTCTTTTTTTTTTTTTTTTTTTAACCCAGGAAGGGCTGCCCAGCAGTCAGTTCTCTACTCAGGGACTCCAGATCCCCTCAAACCTGCCAGTGACCTTTCAGATCCACTCAGGCTTGCCTCCCCAGTGCCCACAAACAGCAAGGTTTCTGTGCCCTGAGGTGTGGTGCTTGGATCCCTCTTCCCATCCCTTTCCCTTTCTCAGACCTAGCAGCTGCCAGAGCACGGAGCCGCTCCAGAAATGAATCTCCAGTGTGACATGGCACAGCTTTAATTACACGACAGGAGCCGTAAGAAAGGCTGCGAAACACGGCTCTCTCAAAATCTTAAATCTCCACTTGAGGCACTTTGTGTGGCTGCGAGCAGAAGTAGCAGGACATGAACTCTCCAAGCACACAAAAGAGCTGAATTAATGTCCTGTTGATACAGTCCAGCAAAACAAACTAGTGATGGACAGGACTGCAGGTTTTCATGTATGAAGGAAGGATTTACAGTGATACCAAAGGAATTATTTCAGCCCCACGGTGACAATACCCACCCGCTTCCTTATTATATTTTATTGATCTTTCCCTAAATACATGTGGCTGGAGGAAATGATGCATAAATTACTAACAAGTTAATTTCTTGCTCTGACACAGACTCACAACAGCCCTTTGAAGGGGAACCAGGAAAGACAATGTGTGAAAGGATAAAGGCAATGAGACAAGCTTGGATGTAATAATCCCATGTGAATGATTATTGCTGCAACTAATGTAATCTAATAATGAAGAATTTACACCAGATGTCCCCCAGAATATGCCAGGCAGGCTTGGGATTCAACAGTGGATCCATTCCTAAGGAAACCTTGTTAGGAGGGAAAAAAAAATGCTGTTGTCTGTTCATCAAATGGGAGGTTGTAGACCTTTATAGTCAGAGTCATAACAAAAGCCTGCCTTGCAAAGCTTCCTGGAAGGGTGTTCAGCAGGTCTGATTGTCCTGACATTCAAGGTGTTGGATTTGGCCTATAAAGCTTCTAACAGTCTAGGAGCAGCCTGTTTCAGGGCTGACACCAGGATCTCCCCTATCTCTCTCTGGAACTCAGAGGGAGCTTCTAGGACATCAGTCTCCAAGACAGGTGAATAGAGAATGGAGAATCACTTCTTTTTATTTATTTTGAACTTGAATCCTTCATCTCTCTCAAGTACATTCTTAAAACAGTGCTCCATCCCTGTCCTGGACATCCCTGTCCATGGCACACCCCATACATCCCTTTCCTTCTCACAAGCTGCAGCTTATGGGGACACCACATAGCAGGGGAAAGGAAATCAGAGCTCTGCACCAGAGGAATATCATGGGTGCACCCAGGCTGCTGCAAAATGAGATTGGCTTCACCTTGGTTCCTGCCATTTAGAAATCCATTTTGCAGCAGGTGGCTGAGCACAGGCCTGGCAGAGCACTGCTGGCCACCCAGGTCTTCATGAAGACCTGAACTAGACCGAACTTGTTGCCCAAAGAGCAGACCAGGGTTGGGAGGATTTGTTGTTTCGGATCCAGCACTGACTGAATGGTCTTCTAGCCCAGGGCAGCGCTACCAGCTGGACACTGATTTCCATGGCATGTTAGGCAATCAGCCACACCAGAGACCCAACATCCACACTTCCCTTTCATTCAAAAACCACCATGAGCTAAGTGTAAAAACAGTCACATACCACACTTTTTACTCTCTCTCCTTGCCTCTGTTGCTTATTCATCACCTCTTTGAAGGTATTTTATACAGGTATTCCAAACACCTCTTCTGGCTTCACTTTGGGGTTTGAACTGCTGTTCATAATTCCTCTTTAGTAACCACTGTTCTTTAATTAGCTCTGTGGGATGAGAGGGGAAGGGAAGCTTTAGCAAGATCCAGATCCACTAAAACACGAACCACAACATTCAACTTGAAAGATTTGTTTAAGACCCATTAACTTAATTGGGACTTTGTTCGTTGGTTATTCTTGCAGAAGACCCAGAGATCTCTGCAGTGAACACGTGTGACACCAGCACTGAATCGTGGAGACTGTATGAACATGGTGTGATTGTGTCAAAATTGCATCCCCTGTGCTTCTCCTGTGCTTCTCCTGTGATTTTCCTGTGCCAGGCAGTTGGATAGTGGAGGCTGCTGGTCTGTTGAGGTCTATTTCACAGGGGCTCTTTGATCCAAGCCTGTATGCTGCTGGTCTGTCCTAGCTGGAACACGGCTGCTCCAAAGGACTTTGCAAACAATAACACAAACATAGCTGCACTTAGGACTTGCAAACCCTGATTTTAGCCAGGTTGTGTGTCAGGCATCACCATGCCTAGAAATGACTTGCAAATAGGACCAAAGATCAGGCCTAATTTTAGTAAGCCTTTAGGCTCTGCATCCCCTGGCTCTGCTTGCTTTGATGAAATACAATCACAGGATGAAAGAAAGCAAAAACCCAGCTGGCACCTGCTGGGAGGGTGGGGAGAGAGAATCTGGCAGACAGGAGGTTCCTACAGAGATTGCCAACACTACTACACATCTATTTTGCTTTTTTGGGCAGTATGGTGAATCCAAAGGTGATAAACATTGGGCTTGGCTGGCCAGACAAGATGTACCTACATCAGACACTGCACTCTCTCTCCTCTCTCATTGGCATCTCTGCACCTCTCAAGGCAGCTCCTTCTGCTGTGCTTCACATCTCCAGCCCTTGAGTTTCAGCAAGGACTGAGGCTCTGCTGGAGTGAAACACATCAGTGGGAATATCTGCTCCCTTGCAAAGAGCTGGCTGCCTGGCTGGGCTGTTTGCTACCAGACATCTGGACAGTCAATTTCACATTTCAGTTTGCAGCACAACACAAGGATTTTTGTTAGAGGATATCTTTGAACTTCAGGAAACTTAGTTATCTGTAGTATTTTTAGGACAACAGCTTTATTTACAATTCAGTGCCATGGAAAGACAAATGTTTAACTAAACTGGGAATGACTTTGTTCTCCAAATACTTTCAGTGAGGAAGAGTGATTCTGAGGTAAAAAACCATTGCTGTTGTCTGAGCAACAAAAGAGGTTAGTAAAGATTCTTGACTACCCTTTCTCTAGGTCTGAAGTCATGAAGAAAGTGCTACAGCCCAGCTGTGCTCTTTAACCAAAGAGCATTTGGTGTTCTTTTTGCACCGGTCAGGACGCAGTTTCTTTTTATAAATACCCAGTGGTTTCACGGTGCCATCGAACATGCAGGTGAGCTGGCTCAATGCATTTATCAGCTGACCACCTGCAGCCTGAGTGACTCACTGCCCTGCAGCAGCAATCAGCCAGTCACCTCCTCTGACAGAGGGCAGGCTGACAAGCCACACCGCTGGGCTGTGATAACCTTCATGAGCTTTCTAAACCCATTCCTTGCCCTGACTCTCTCTCCAGAGAAGCCCACAGCCCTCATTGGAGAGGTGGGCTGCAAAGAACCTGCACCCTGGGCCCACCAGCTGGGTTTTATGGAGGTGGTCTCTCCTGCAGGGCCTCCTGTGGGATGGAAGGCGCTGCTGAGAGCATTACTGTGTCTGCTCTCTATCACAGGGACTGATGCTTGCCTGCACCGGAAACCACGCTAGGAAAACATGCAGACCTTTGTGGAAGCTACAGCAATTAGGTTAATTAAGAGCTAGGGAGGCCCATATGTTTTCTGATCTGTTGTTTTTTAGGTCCCCTGTTGCACCTGTTCCCACAGCATCCAAACACCCCAAAGGCTTAGATTTTCCCACTCCAGACATGAGAACAGAGGGATGGCTGTCCCAGATCAGAGCAAAGACCTGTTTGGCCTCCTATCCAGCAGCAGAAAGAGAAGGCAGGAGGGTAAGAATAGGACATGTCATTTCCTATTCCTATCCTGGTACAGCTCCTCTGCTCTTCCTGGGAAGGTCCCAGAGCTCTCCTCTAAGGACTTCAGTATCATTCTGTCACCATCCCTGGAAGTATTTATAAAATGTGTAGATGTGGCACTTGGGGACATGCTTTAGTAGGAGTTGGCACCCAAATCCCTGGGGTTTCTTGGAACATCCTTTCAGATATGGGGTGCCACTGCAGTGGAATCCATCCAGGTTCCTGTCAGACCCCCTTCTTATTTTACAGGTGCACAGCACCAGCCTCCACCTGCAGTATAACTCAGTCTGAGACAGCTTGAAGTATACAACTTCTCAGGGCTCTCCAAATCCTATTTTCTAGGATCCTCTGACAAGTTTTTTTTCTTCAGGTGTAAGCTCAAGGAGGTTTCTCTTCAGAGTTAATTTTGCTCATTGAAAAATCTGGGGAAGCCCATGTTCCTAAAATTCCTTCAGATGGTTCATCCTTGCACAGTGCATTACTCTGAGGCAGAATCACTTTCTAGAGCTTCATGGAAGTAGTGTATCTGCTGTTTGCAACCATCTCCATTTCCCCTGATCATGCAGGAATATGAATAAAGTGCTTTTAAAGTGCATTGAGTCTCCATCACCCATCTCTGCCACAAAAAGGCTGACCTGCACGACTTTCTCCCCCTTAGGAGACAGGGAAGGATGTTGTGAGGTTTCATTCACCATTTCATGGGTTGAGAACCAAAATGTGTCCTGTGGGTGTGCAAAGAAACAGGAAGCAAAAGTGACAGAACAAAAGCATTGACTGACCATTGTGAGTGTGTGTATGTGTGTTATTAGCTTTGTCTGGCACCATTTGAAACACTTTTGTCAGTGCCTAAAGGAACCACTCCTGCATTTAATGCAGCCAAACCAGAAAAATGGGGATCTATGTCTGATTTCTTTTCAATAGTTATGTGACTTTCATGATCCCAAAACTTTTAAGTAGTTGCAGTTACTTCACATGATACTTTCTATGTCTAGTACATTTTAAGAATGCAGATTTTAAACTCAGTTGTAGGAAAGGCATGGATTAGAAGACAGAACAGAAGAACCTCTTCTGCTTCTGGTTGTTTCCAGGGGTTGCATTGATCAAGAGTGATCTGCTGTGAAGTAGCAAAGATCTTCTCCATTCTCTGACAGTGATCCAGCAGTTCTTAACTTACCTGCAGAACTTTCCTTTGGTGCCTTCAGGAGCCATCCATATCAGACTCCAGTGTGGGAAGAGTCTGTGACAGCATATCCTGCTCTCCACCCAGGGACCAACTTGGGATCCCTGGTACCAAGTGAGACAGGGGAGGAGGACAAGGAAATGTAGTGAGGACTGGAGAGGGCCCTTTCTCTCTAACTTAGGATAGGACTTTCCAGGACAACCCCCACTGTCTTTCCACTCAAACTGTATCATTTACCCCTGGGATATCTTGGTTGTTCATGTAGTCAGCATTCCATCATGTCTGATGTTCATGTTATCTGGACTGTTTGCACTGACACAAGTTGAGGTAAAGCAGGGACATCGCTTTCTTATGCTGTATGGGCTGTGCTATATTTTCCTCTTGGTTTGGGCCAGGCTGAGCTTGATTTCCCAAGATCCTGACATGAATACATCCTGCCTGATTGCAGACCCTCCTTTCCCAGAAATCATCCTATGGAATTAAACCTGAACAAAATGTTTCCTATCTCCCCTTTAACCCTTTTCCTTCCATCTATGTGCTCTATGGCCCAAGGCAACTCCAGAAAGCATGAATTCAGTGTGATTCCCTCATCCTACCCACTCAGAGGCTGTCAAAAGCCAAAAATGACAGCACTGGAGTGCCAGAAACAAGCAAGTCACCTGCAATTTCACACCTGCCATTGCTGCTTTCATGGCAGCTGGCGAGGCGAGAAGTTGATGAAGGTCCCACTTGGCCCAGGCTGAAAGTCAAAGCAACTGTTGGGCTTTTCAGGGAATGCCCTTCCCTGAAGTAGGAAGGCAGGTAGAAAACCTGCTGGCAGCTGCCTGGGGGCATCTGCTGCCTTGCTTAGGAGACATTTGTGCTTTTTTGCATGCTGTCCTGTTCTTGGCAACAGCTTTCCTGAGCCAGAAAAAGCATTGGCCATCATCAGCTGTGGAAAAATTTTCTGGGCTGCAGATTTCTTTCTGTGAAGCCATGGCTGAACTGTATTGGCCAAGTCTGCGTCCTTTCTAAGTGAGATTTAATAGTGCCAGGTGAGTGGAAAAAACCATCCAGCAGGTTTTGACTCCATTGATCAAATCTAACCTGCAATTTTGATTGTTTCTTCCTACAGGTGCGCAGGAGAGGGGCCATAAGCTAGGCTCGGGAGCTCCATAGGATAACTGTGCAAATGCTGTGACAGGCTGGGCTCTGGTACATACTTTCTGCCCTCCACCAAGCTCCTGTTGCCCAATACCAACAGGAACCTGTCCTGTCTGTTGCTGGGCAAGCCCAGGCTGTATTTCTCATTTGATGAGTTATGGCTCCCAGGGAGCAGCAAACTTGTGGACTTCTCTGTCCCTGACCAAGAGTGCATCATAACAACTTGCTCCTCTAGGTCTGTGAACTGAAGACCCCTCACCAAACACTCACCACCAGCCACACATGAGCAATATACTCAAGCCAAAGGAAAGGAGCCAGCCCCCTGCAAGAACCAGTAGAATCCAAACAGCAGCAAGACTTGGGACAGAAACCAGACTCACAGAGGCCCGAGTATGTTGCATTGCACAGACACTGTGTTTTGCAGCCTGTCCTCCTGGCCCTAATATCCTCTGACAGCTCCCAGAGCAGGAGCTGAGCAGGTTATAGTGAGTGGATCACGACACCCACTCCTGTGGGAGCTGCTGCTCCAGAGTCCCACTGCCAGGCCTCAGCAAAACTTGCAAGGAGCTGCAAGGATGTGCAGCCTCTGGAGTTTGGAGCAGTGACTTATCTTCACAAGAGAAATACTGGCCAAATGCTGGGTCCTGTCCACTCCTTAAAAACTTGGAATTTTGGAAGGCAACTTCAGCCAGGCCCTGGTAAATGATTGCTTGTTTGATGGCTAATTGTTTATGAAAACAGAAAGCACAAACCCAATCTGTGGAGGTCTTACACTGTCCATATCACCAAAGCCCACAGAAACCCCCACCCCAAATCAAACACTGCCCATCTGAGACTTTTAGTGAAATTTTGTTTCCAAGCCCCCTTCTGTCAGACTGCAGAAGTAAAAAAGTGGAAGCCACCCTGAGCAGCTCGGTTCATCAGTAATGTGTTAAGTTACGCCACCAACTCCATCCTCTTGCCAAGCAGCAAACACACAGAGCTGTGAAAGGACATGCGTGCCTCCCAGTTAATGTCACCTTCACAGCTTCCACAGGTCACAGCACAAGCAGACATCTACACCAAAATAAGATGCCAGGCAGAATACGGATCCCATTCTGAACAATGCTATGGGCCCAGGGAAAGATGAGGAATTTAAGGGAAATGGAACAACAGGAAATAAGGAAAGTCCCTCCAGCAAAGATCCTGTGGCCCATTCAGTAGTCACTCAGCAATGCATACAGAGGAGTGACACAATGGAGTGACTAAAGTGCCTGGTAGCCAGCATTCCCATGTCCATTGTTGCCAGCACGGGAACGGGAACTACACAGATAGCAAACAAGAGCTGTGTTCCCAGGCACTGGCAGAGACACATCCACTACAAATAAAATGACTTCCTGAAGCTCCTCAAGGCCTGGACACATCATGCCATCATAACTGGTAAATCATACCCTGAGGCAGGAAAAACTGTGCCAGGAGGGGATAAAGATCCAAGCAACCTGGATGAGCAAAGGCTAGGTTTTTGCCTGTGTTGCAAACTAACATTAACTATGAGGATAGATGTAACCTGAGTCATTGCAAGAAAGGAGATCCCCTTCAGAGAGTCTTTGTCTGGCCTTGGGGATATATGGGAGAAGTAGAGGATGAATCCCACCCAAATGTGATCTCACTAGAAGAGCACTGCCCGTAGAAGTCACAAGGCTTGGAGAAAGAGAAGGGATAATTTTATAGTCTCTTTTCTGGCAATAAAGCCCCTGTAAGATCCCAGGAAAAACTGCTAGAAGCACCAGATCTGGTCAGGAAAGGAGGCACCCTGGGAAGCAGAGTGGGAGGCATGCCAGATAAGCAGCTCTCTCCAGAGGATGCTACACGCGGGCCATACATGTAGAGGACAACAACAAGGACAGGCCAGGGGATCCGTGTGGTGGTTTAGCTCTCAAAACAGCTCCTGCAGGGATTCAGAGCAGGGCGTCCCAGGCTAATCTCTGCGTCCCCTCAGGGAACCTGAGGATTACCGCTCTACATCTGCTCACATGGTTGGGCCCCACCCCGTCAAGGCAGTGGAAGTGCTGACAGCCACTCTGAGTTCTTTAATTTGGGACAAACAGCAATGGGCTCTGTCCCCTGTGGTGCAGCACCTCTTAACTGACTCCCTCACTCACAGGCCTGATGGCTTCTCTGAGCCTTGACTGGGGCAGGAATGCACCTCAGAGTTTGTCAGCAGGGGCAGGCTCCTGGGAGCAGCTACAGAGCTACAGTGCAGCTTCCTTGGCTATCTCAGGGGCTGGCAAAGGGCGACCACAGGAGTGTCTGACCCCCACTGGTACCTCTCCAGCAGCTGCCATGGCAGAGTCTTTGGCTGCAGCCCAGGCCAGGGTGGGAGTGGAGGTCCCTGGACAGCAGTCAGCACTATCCCCAGAGCTGCGCTGTCAACTCTAGCCTCATGCTAACACTTTCAACTTCCCAGCAAAAACCTGGATGGGCTGAGGGGTTTGTGCTGTTACTTATGCATCAAGATCACCTACTTGCTTCTCTCTCTGCTCTCCTCTTCCTCCTGCAGCTGCCTGCCAGAACTCATTGCCGGCCCAGGCACCTTCTTCACGGGACACACTGTTGAGCCTTCCTCCTCCCTTTCAGAACTGGGGATGCTGGTTTGGGATCAGCTGTGGCTGTGCTAGTCCCAGGCAGTCAGCTCCATCTGCTGGCTGCTCTGTCCCTGCCTGCTTTGGAAACATAGAAAGCTCCACTAAGGGACAGCCTTGCTTTCAGCCAGTTTTCTCCCTACCCTCACATTCTGCTGATGAAGCCACAAGTCACAAGGCTAACCCAAATAATTTAAATGATTCACATTTACAAATAGGGAGTATTACATTAAAAACATTTTATTAAACACTGTTACAAATAGGACAATGCATATCAGGTTAAATGAGAGATTTTTAATTTATAGTCATAACTTAAACATAAATTAAGAGACTCATTTGAAGACTTCTAACAGCTCAAAAAATCATATTTTCAATACATAAACATACAAATCTCAGTCTTCCATTCCATTCATAAACATTATGCAGGCATGCAATCCTTACAAACACCTCTGATTTATTTTAAAATAAATTCTGATCAATTGATCAACAGCCACAGACCTACTCAATAACAAGTATTTTACAATACATGTACAGTTAAGAGCACAGAAATATCCACAGTAAAAGCTGCACAAATAAATATGTATGTATATACAAATAAATACGTATGTATGTATTACAGTACATAATCCCACAGGGATGAAATAATTTCAGATCTACCTGCTGTGTTCAGAAACCAGAGTACTTTGTATAAGCACCATGGTTCCTAGTGCTGTTATAGCTAAAAAAAAGGTATCTACGTTTTCTGGGATATGCAGCAGAAACCCAAATAACTGTCCATATCACTATAGCCCTATCTACTGCCTGGGGCATCTTAAAATAAACTGACTTCCACAAACCAGCTCAATAGTTTCAAAGCTGTTCAGTGAATATTTTTTCATCCTGATGATTCTGTTTTTGCAAGCATAACCCCTATGACTCCAGAGAAGACACCTCCAGCAGTGTAGTAAGTGATGTGAAATAATGCATGTCTTCACCTCACCTCGGTACCTTTGAGTGTAGCAGAGGAGGAACCAGCCTCCTCTTCAGGCAGCAGTGCATTATTTGCCCACCATCTGGACAGGAGATGGCAAGCTCCCAGTTAGGATAACTACATGACTGAGTGTAGGCAGGATTTGGCCAGAAGGCAAGAGTTCTACTCTCTGCTTGTCTTCAATGGAAATACCAGACACCTTGAGTTCAAAATTTCTGAGTCATACACAAGGTCAATCTTCTTGTCAGCAAGAGGTAAAAGCATCTGGACAGCTGCTGATTTGCACGCAGTTTCATTCTCCAGAAATCTGAGACATAAGTGAAGGTGGCTTCAATTCCTGCAGAGAGAACAAAATTCCTCTGTAAATCAGAAAACTGGCATAGATTTGTATTTGCTCTCATTTCAGAGGAATTTCATATGCAGCAGGTAGCAGAACTGCATAAAAGTGCTCCTAATACTATATGCAGCTGGACAGAATGCTAAGCACAATAATTTTTAAGGAGCTGAACAACCATTTCTAAAGCAATAAATCCATCAGTCTTGTTAGGAACTTCCATGCAATGACAAGATGCATTAGGTATCCCAAAGCACATATTGCTTTGTCAGCAATTGTATAGCAATTAGCAGC
Source organism: Erpornis zantholeuca (assembly GCA_013400515.1). Taxonomy (NCBI): domain Eukaryota; kingdom Metazoa; phylum Chordata; class Aves; order Passeriformes; family Timaliidae; genus Erpornis; species Erpornis zantholeuca. The sequence goes on from VZTN01027959.1 coordinate 602,686, forward strand.
TCTGATTGATTGTGTGACTAAAAGCAAGAGAATTTGTGAGTGAAGACATCACATGTGCTTACCTGAAACACCTGAGTTAGACATTCTCACCAGCACTTTGGAAACTACCTTCACTGACTGTTTCCTGCCAGTTCCTATAAAACAAAAGTGAAAAGTACTTTAATGACAACAGGTTTATATCAAATGCATTTTAACAAAGTGATGGCAGTGGTTTTTTTCATGTTGCTTTTTGAGATACAACTTACCTGTAAGGAATAAATTTCTTTGCTGCAAGAAGAATAAGAAAAGGTATTAGTATTTCAAGAGAAAAGCCCTAACTCTTGTTGTCTAAATATTTGGGTATTACCATTTTTTTAACTTTTTTAGATGTTCATCCAAAAGCCAAACATGGCATATATATGGACAGTTCTTGAAAATAATTTTGGGATTTAAGTAAGTGTGGGAATTACCACTTTTTCAAAAAGCAAGGCATGGGGCTTTGGAGGTTTTGGGGTTTTCTCCCTCCACTGAAAATTTTTCAGGAAGGTCAATAAACCAGTGGACCCACACCAGCTGCTCACCTTTTCTCCGGAAGCGCCTTGCAAGCCAAAGGAGGAATGATGCCGTGGACAGCAGAGAGGCAGAAGTGGCTGCTATGCCCACAGAAACATAGCTGGCTTGGTCAGAGGCTGAAAGGATGAAAAGGTTTCAGTGAGAACAAGGGGCATGTGTGGTCTTTGAAGCCCTCTCTACTTCTTCCCTTCCCTCGTGCTCTTCAAGAGGAACCAGAACTGCAGCTTGTAACACTGAAGTTTTCTCTCAGTGAAACAGGACAGTTCTGGACACAAGGTAAAAACTACCCCACCCATTGTCAAAGCAATGGCAAGGCAAGAAGCTCCCTACATCAGGATCTGTCTCTAACCTCCACCCTTGCATAGCAATTTGTGCTCCTCTTATGTTCCTCTTTTTCATGTTGCAGTTCATATTTTAACTCCCTGTGTGCTATCTTCCTCTTTGAGCAATCCTGCTGAGATCAATGAAATTATTCAAGGATCTAAATTCTGCTTAAGCAAATGAAAGTGGAATTGAGCTTTTAGGACCTCAAAGCAAAATCATTCCAGGCAGGCAAGGGGTGTTCCAACTGAGGGCAGTGCCAGAGCTCTTACTGCCTTGAATGAGAAGGCAAGGCTGAGCTTTCTGTCCTTTGAAATTACAGCCTCTGAGAGAAAAGCTCTGTGAGGTCTTTTGGCTGAGGAGTTGATCCAAGAAACTATCACACCAAATTAAAAAAACCTATAAAATTTTCCACTGAGAAACAGACTCATGAATGCAGATTTCTCCACAAGGTTCTATTTCTCTAGAAAAGCTTTCATCTCTAGTCACATGAAAAAAGATCAACATGGAAAATACTTTGTTTAAAAACCAAAAAGGAACTGAAATCAAGGTGAAGTTTTTGTTTTTGGATAACGAATCAACATTTTCCACCATGATCTTTTAGGATTTTTCCCCTCTTCTATTTTCAAACATACTGAGTGATTTTATTGAGCTTTTGAATTCATGGACTTCACTACATGTTCTATCTCACTGGTTGGTATTACCACCACTGCCACCCTTGCACACCTCATCCAACTAGAAACCCAGTGTGACCTCTCTGTGGCTGGTCACAGGCAAAATACCTTCACATGTGGGCAGGCTGGCACTCCAGTTTCCTGAATAGCTGCACTCAAGAACACGAGAGCCATTGAGATGCCATCCTTCAAGGCAGCTGAAGTGGCAAGAGGTATTGTATGTGAAGATCCCAGCCCCGTGGGAGCAATCCATAGAGCCTTTCTCAGGAGAACTCAGTGGTTCACACTGTATGACTGAAACACAAAAAGAACTGGTTAAGACTCACTAAGGACTTTTCTGTCTTTGGCCCTATTTTTTGCCCGAGTGTATGTACAAATTATTTTCAAATTATTTGACTTTGGGATGGGAACAGCTCAAAGCCATGAGCAGGCATTTTTAAGGCACAGCAAAAAACATGGAAGCACAGAGTTCAGTTTGGAGCCAGGGCCCTACAGGAATATGGATTTCTGTGTGTTCCCCAGTGACCAGAAAACTGCAATTTCCAACAATCTTACCTTTGCATTTTGGTGCTGGCTCTGACCACTGTCCCTGCGCCAGGCACTCAGTGCTGGAGGGCCCATCTAGGACATATCCCTCTCTGCACTGGAAATCACAACGGGAGCCATAGGTGAGGTCTGAAGGAGCATGGTCACAGGTCACAGAGCCTTCAGCTGGCCGCGGGACAGCCTCACACCTCACAGCTGCAACACAAGGAACACAACAGCCATCAGCACACATGCTTCAGGAGAACAACAAGGCAATGCTGACAGCCCTGAAGGCTCAGGTGAGCAGGGATAAGGAAAGGTACCTGCACAGGCTGGCTGCTGCCTGTCCCAGGCCCCAGAAGACCCACACTGCAGTGTAGTTGGTCCTGTCAGGGTAAAGCCTTCCTCACAGGTGAACTCACAGGTGGTACCCCAGGTGAGTTGCACAGAGGGATGGGAGCAGTTCACAGCCCCGTGGACAGGCATTTCCAAGGCAGGACAGGTCACAGCTGAAAGGCAAAAAGGACAACACAGAGCTTAGCTTGCAACAAACCATAAAAAGTTTTTTTCTTTTCTGAAACTTAGCAACACATCCACTAAACAGAAGCAGCTTCAGAAAAGGGTCTACTATGCCACCATTTCAGAAAGCAGACAGAAGGGGAAATATCTCAAAATGGGAAACTGGCTCTTAAGGCAAGACTGTTAATTCATCTGCAGCTCATGACAGCAAGTATTTGCAATCCAAAATGTCTCTGTTTAACTGCTGCTGGGTGATGTTTGATGCTTTAATTTGATTAGAAGTGTATTTGAGCCAAACAGCTCAAAAAATGATTCCTACAGCCAGGAGTAACTGGCCTGTTGAGAGCAGTCTCACAGTGAGGGCACCTCAATTCCCTGTTCCCACCTAAGAGTTGGAAAAGTCTTTCTCTACAAGGAACAAGGCCAGAATATTCATCCTACTCATTTCACCTCTTCAGGAACAGAGACCTGTGTGCTGAAATGAAATAGCACCTACACCATGTAATTAGTTACAAAGGAATTGGCCAAACTTCTATGTGTACCTACTGCCAGAGCAGCACTGAGGTTTACAGGGCTATGTACAATGCAGAAAGCTCACCTTTGCATGCTGCAAGGGGGGCAGACCAGACCCCAGAGGAGGTACAGTGAACAGATTCCAGTGCAGTCAGCTCATAGCCCTCCTCACACTGAACAGTGCAGGACGAATTGTACCAGAAGCTCCCCAATGGATGGTGGCACTCAAGGCTCCCATGATCAGGTTTCTTTAGTGGGTCACAACTCTTAACTTCAAAGAAGCACAAGAAGGTACACAGTCAGTCTCTTTGGCTGAGCTGGTAAACGAAGAAGCCAAACTGAACACTAGGCTAGCATGAATTGGTCAAAAAGCAGGATGAAGTAATCTTACCAAACTCGCATTCAGGCCCATAGAACCCAGGGCTGCAATGGCAGGTGTGATTGTTAATGGTCTCTATGCATTCTCCACGGCCACTGCAGAGAGATGGGTTGCAAGAAGCTGAAAAAAAAGTGCAGCAAATTGTGAGAGAATCAACAACAGCCACTAATGAAACCTGCCTAGCACTTCGTTTATCTTCCTGACACTAAACAAGCCCTTTGTATAGAAAAAGAAAATTGGAGGGTTTGATATTTAGGATTATACTGTCATTTCACAGAAGAATTTCTGATATCCACACTTTTTACAGACTAGCTCACAGTAAAAGGATTCAGCTGGCCAGAAACTCCAAGACCGCTTGGTCTGAGGTAAATATTAGCAATATTTAAAATGCAAAAGGAACAATAAACTATGGGGTAGGTAGAAATCCTCAACAGGTACATTGTTCATTAACTCACCACAGCTCTAATTTGGCTGATATTTGACTTAGATTTTTTTTTTTTTTGTAACTTGCATTAGCCACTTCTACAAAAAGCATTTAATCTAATCCAGTGGTCTATAGCAGCAGACAGATGCTTCCAAAAGGAAGCTTAACTATCTTAGAGAGCCACTCGAGAGAGGGATGGAAGTTACCATCTGAAAGAGCTTGCTTCTCCTCTCTCATTACAGAGAAGGTCTGCTGATGTGCCCCTAAAAGGATGCAAAATATTCTGGGAGCTAAAGGTGAGATTAATCTAAATCTTAGAACAAGGAGAAACTCAACTCCGTAAGTAAGCATAACTGTACAAGTGCTTACAGGGTCAGGTAGCTGATATGTAAGATGAAGTTAACTCATCCCAGAAACCACCTCATCTCCACAAGGACACACTGGAATGACCTTTATCACACCATACCTGTGTAGCACAAGGCAACCTTCTTTTTCTCACACTGCTCATCATTCCATTTGCCGTCATCCTTCCCTCTTTTGATGTAGATCTCAACGCAGTCTTCGTTGTTCCCTTTGCCATTTGGCTCACCTGAAGCCCAGTTTCTTGCTTCTTCTGTCAGTTCTTTGTTAGTTCCAGTCCAGGTCCATACATCATTAATTTTTCTGATTCCAATCCAGTAGTAACCCGGATTGAAAGGTAAGAAGGCATTGAGATGCTTGATTTCCTCCTTATTCTGGATGGCAACCAGGTTAGTGTACTTCTTTCTGCACCACAGCTCTGCTTCCCTGTAGGTCATGTTTGTGTCTGAATAATGGTATGTCCACCCATTCACTCCCTGCAATACTGTAAGTCCTAGAATGAAAAGATATCCAAAAGTTGATGTCTGACTTCTCCCCTCCTCTCTCCCTAGAAGAGGACATATAAAGCTCTATAAATACTGCAAACTTGTCAGTATCTGAAACTGCACAAAAACTAGTGGCAATTATTTTATAAACAATCACCTGGCAAACTTCAAACCAGGCAAGTCAGCTTCAAAGTACAGCGACTTCAGCCTGTGAAACTACGTCTTATCACACAAAGCTTTGAGACTTCACAGCAGACTGTAGGAGCCAGTTACAGCTTTGACAGGCAAGCAGGGGAAATGTGCCATTGCATCCAGAGGTGTTTCTGTGTGAACGCAGCCTCAGGTTCAAAATTAGGGCAGGTTCAGAAATTCCAGTTGATGCTGAGCTCAAAGAGAACAGTCACACTAATACTGCCATCCAACTAGTTTTCTACACAGAGAAATACACACTTACCATAGGTAAGAAGAGATAGGAACTGCAAGCAAATCATGTTTCTGATAATTTCCTCTTCTTTATCTTTTAAGCAGATGGCTATGAGAAATCAAAGAAACATATTTGTGAAAAAAAAAACAAAACAGTGAACTGCCAAAATTCCATATAAACTACTGTCCATGCAATTTTTGCTACATACTTTTAAATAAGACTTAAGTAGGATTTCCACTTCTAGGAAACTATTCATTTTAAAACGATTTTTAGTATCAAGATACTTTTAAACGTAAACAACTTTTAAAGGATCACAAACATAGATTTCTAGCTGTCCAGTTCTTCTTTAGCTGAGCAGTGAAACAGAATAGCAGAGTCCATTTCTACTCACAGTTTGTAGCTGCAGTGTCCAGGTGACAGAATTCCTCTGTGCTGTTTCCCAGAGATTGCTTTCTGTGGCTAAGTGTATGAACTCGGTCTTGAAAATAAAGTTCAGCTCCAAGTGTCTAGAGTCTGTAATGCTCTGCCTTTTATTCCCTCAACTAGCCTCTCCTCCATGAGACGGGAAATTCCATGTGGAAAAAAATTTCTTGGAAAATCCCAGGATCTGGCCCTCCCACGTGTCAAGACGGATGTTTCCCCTTACCAGATCAACCCTCCCAGAAAGACAGTGTGCTGACAAACTGCCAAGTGCCACGTCACAAACTTTTACTGACAAAAACACACAATTCCAGGATATCAAGGATGAGGATGACGGTTAGCTCAAATTAATTGCATGAATAAGTAGGTTCCAAATTTTCACCTGGTATATGTTTTGCAGCAAGGAGGTGTCAGTTCTTGTATCTCAGTAGGAAAGGCACTAATGCTCAAAGCTGGTTAACCAAGTTTGAGTAAAAATGGAAACTGCAGCATCAGACAAGCCCTTCCTTGTGGATCTCAGCATTGCAGAGCTCTCATTTGTGGTCAGGTTTGCCAGTTCCAGGATTGCTGGAACTTTTCTACAGCCCTCCTTACAACACAGGTTCATCAGTCACTTGTAGCAGTCAAGCTTGAAACATGCACCCTGCTTTGAAGAGTCCCTTGGCCCATATTCTTCAATGTCCTGATCTCAATAGAGTTACAGTTTCTGAACAGGTGCATATAGTATTTCAGGTGGACAAGACAATACACTAGGAATTCATGCACATTTATTGTGTATGCCCTGATTAATTATACTACTGCATAAAGCTTCACCATTATGGATGTGTTTTAATGAGGCTGAGCATGCAAAGGACTCAACAAGGGTTGTCAGCAATAGGAGGCCATAGGGTAGCACCCACTTCATATCTGTAAAGCACAGTTAGAGTTTATACAGTGAATGTTGGAGCTCTAATTTTGGAGCCTCAGCCTGTTCTTACAGAATAAAAATCAATGGGTTCCAGATTCCAAGCTAATATCAACTGGTATCACCCAATTTTTTCACAAAAAANCAAGTAGCCAAAGATCTCTGCCTATCAAAGAAATCATCTCAGAAAAGGGCAAAGAATAAGGAGTATATTCTAAAACAACCTCAGTTACTAACAAATCATAAGAGTTGACTAGAAATTGCAGCAGTCCTAGAAAGCAAGTCAAAGTTAGCTATTGAAGGGAGTGAGCATTAAAAACAACACACTGAGTATTTGCAGGGAGAGGAGCACTTTCCAGCAGGTGTGAACTAGCAAAGCTGGAAACACAAATGGACAATCAAGAAACTCTGGAAAGCTGAGGCTAGCTTTTGGCAGGCCTGAACAAACCTTGCTTAGAAGAACCAGACTTCCTGAGGCTTCCAGGCAGAATCAGATCAGGACTGCTGTTTATTTAGCCCCAACCTGGGAATGAAAACACTTCCTGTTCACCAGCCCTTCTCCGTTAGGAGGGTTTACCATGTGAAAAACACAGACAGAAGCTGGTGTTTTAATGTACCTGGACAGAACATTATGCAGCAGGGCCTAATTTCACAGGGGTTTTGTAAACATTATTTTACTACAAACTAACAATAATCAATCTTGATAGGGCAGGCATTTTTGTTTTCTAAAACTTTGATTAGCTGTTTTAACTGTATGCACAGAAGAATTACAGAGACCTCCAGGACAGTTTTTATACTCCCAGGCGCCAAGAGGCAGAAAATCCTGTGTCTTTTCCTGGAGGTTCTCTTTTCCAAGTCATTTAATGAGCTTCCTACTGGTAAGCACTCATCCTTGTCATGGCAGAAACTCTGAAGAAAGCTCTGAGGAAACTTTATCAGAGTTCCTTTGCCAGTGGAATCTCCGGAGGAAGGAAGGGCTTAATAATTTACAGTAGTCTTCCTTTGCAGGGGCTGTCTGAGACCTCTTGTCTGCAGCAGATAAAGAAACCCCCACAAAAAATAACAAAACACCAAAGCCTACAAGAAATATGCTTGTAAAAACTCCAGTCTAAAAAAAGACAGCTTCTTTTTGTTGGCTGTATTCCCTCATGCATCATTGACATGGGGCTCTTTTTGGTTTTTCCCAGGGAATTCTGCTATCCACTGACTATATTCTTAATTCTGTGTAACATACTGGAAGATGAAGGCAAAATTTTCAGTAAAAAAGAAACCCTGAAAATCATTCTCAAAACCACACAATAGAGGTTAAACCTCATTATTAGAAGTCAAAAGCACTTAGAAACCCCAACCCTGCTGCCCAGGAAGACTGGGATTCCTATGAGCTAAAGCTCATGTTGGATGTTATGCTACATTATATATTTCAGGAAAAATACCTGTGATACAATTACTTTGGTTGAACTGTAGATAATCAAGCTAAAAATGCCATGCAGCCTGACCTTAGCTTCTTTCCATGTTACTTATTCTCTTCTCAATGTTATTTCACATTTATGCTTTTTTACTCTTTTGACAATTGATTTATGAATGTAAGAGCCTCATTTCTTCTGCTGTGCAGAGCTGGATGAAGTTGTCACTCTCCCCCTGTGCTGCATAAGCACAGACAGAGTTCCTTCAAATTATACAATTCCTCTCTGCCAGAAAAATAGGAGACTCTAAAGATAAATTTTTAGAAATGCTGAACACTTCTTGTTCCTAAGAATCCAGTGTTTTATAGTGAATGGGAACACTCCAGATCACCTCTTTTCCCCTACAAATAGAGGTGCCTTGACAATTATGTAGCCACAACTAATTTTCCAGTTGGAAGTCCACTATGAGACATAAAGGGTAAGAAAGGGCTATATAAACATATTAGGCATAAAACAACAAAATCCAGCCAGGTCTGCTATTTAAGGACAGCAATTGACAGAGGATATGTCAAATATAATTTCTTTCTATATAGAGGAAAGGTAATACTCACTGCAATAGTGTTATGCTTTGGGAAAAAAGAACAGGTCAGGTTATGGAAAGACTGGAGTGAAGATTATTTAGGCTGGTTACAATCAATCAAGCTACAGTTTAAAGATCCAAACCCTCAGTAATTAACTTTGAGAATATGATTAAAAAGGTGTAAAAGGGTGGACAAAAAGAAAATATTGCCTCTCTCTATCTCCAAAAAGAAGATCAAGGTAATTAGAAGCCAGGCCTTCCACATGAGCACCTAGAAAAGACACTAGAACACTGAAAAAATTTTAAAGAAAACAATTGAAAAATCGGCAGAAGGCTGCTAAGCTGTCAAGAACAGCTGACATTGATATGATTGATCTGTTCCTGGCAGATCAACCTGGCTTGTGCCTCAAGGCTGTGTCAATAATAAAGAAACAATAGTGCATTATGGTTTGTTATAATTAAGATTTTTAATATTGTCCCATGAGACATTCTTATGAGGAAATAAGTGAAACAATGCTTAGTTGAAATGACCATAAAATGAGCATACAAGACATGGAATCACTACTCAAAGGACAGTTTTTCAAAGAACCCTATCTGTCCAAGAGAACTGTTTTATTCCCACCTCACTGTAAAAAAGGGTGATGGAGGAAAGAAATCTTTAAAATCTTCTAAAACCTAAAAGGTGTTTTAGAGTACTTAGGAGGAATGTGATAAGCAATGTTTCCTTCCACTTGGGGCATAACAAGTAGTGGTGGATTGATTTGTATTAAAACAAATTTTAATTAAAAGTTTTCCAAAGAGGCCAAGAAATGCTAAAACAGGAATTTTGTAGAGTCTGCCTTTCTGTTGGAAATTTTTAGGTTTTGGTTTGAGAAACATTTTTCCAGTACCTCTATCAGGAGCGAAAGAAAATTTAATGCAGTGGAAAATTATTTTACTTTATCTAAAACTCCACTGAACTTGCAGAAATCACAAATCCAGGATAAATACAGAATGTGGTGGGATCCCAAGTAACCAGAGTATACAGATGTACAGTTGTACAATAGAAAGAGACAGAGATTAATTTCCCATGTCTTTTTTAAAGACTGTTTCTTTATCTACAAGATTACATCTGCATTTACCTATTAACAGACAAAAATCAGAGCTTTAAGTGCCTCTGAGTAATCCAGTTCCATCTCTCTCCTACAAGACATTTTTGTCTTTCCTAAATTAAAACATTTGATAAGTATTTATATCAAAGTTCTTTTTATAATGGACATTTATCCCATGACAAAGAGCCATAGAACTACTTGAAATTTTGAAGTAATGGGAAAACCTCCAGCCTCACCCACAGTAACACTCACTAAGAGAGGAAAAGTAAGAGATTTAAGCAGCCTTGAGGGGGGGGAAAGGAGTTCTAGTGCCAATAGCGAAGGTGTTTCCTGTTTGGAGAGAAGCTTGCAACACTAATTCTTTAGAAATTAGGAAACAAAGGGTTTAAGGCACAAATTTTCCCCAAGGTTCAGATGGGAAGAAAAGATAATTTCTGAAAACATACTCATCCCTCAGCCTCTGTGTCTGATTAAGTGTGAATAAGGTAGGCAATGCAACTGCTACAAAGACGCTGGAATTTCTCAAGGCTGCCTAAGGTAGTCTCCACTCTGTCTGGAGTGGAACCCCAGGAGCCAAAAAATCTTATCTCCACTCCTCATTTCGGGAATTCTGATGTGACTCATAGTGCTCAATTTCCTCCAAACAGGCAAAAATATACATTGAAGAATCTAACTTGAAGCCAGGGGTCACTTGCACTGACCAGGTGTGATTCAGAGCATTGAAACAGAGCCAAGGAGCAGAGGAAACAACAACTCACACCTTGAGGTAAGATAAAAGCAGGACTGGCCTTAACACCACACACTCGCTGCCTGCAGTTGCAGATGGGACTGATCCCATCTAGAAATTGATTATTTCTAATTCCACTGTTGGAAATCATGGTAGAGAAGATCTTGTCACCCTTCATGCACACACAGAAAGAATAAGTATATAATGCATGGATTGACTGTTCATTTACTGTCCAGGTCTGTTCCACAGCCCCATGGCCTTAACAGGGGAGACATCCCAGAAGTGATGCTGACGGGGATGTTGGCTCTGAGGAACAAAACAGTTATAACTTTTGGCAAGTGAAAAGAGTGAGAGCAAGTATCAGGATTAGGAGATTAAGTAGGTGGTTGATGCTGTAAAAGTGGTCATCACGAGATCTGTCTTTTGTTTTGCAGATTCTTTGAATAGCTTCTGCCTGGATCTGTTTCAATAAAATATTGTTCTGACTTATCAGAGAGCATATCAGCTCTTATCAGCAGCACTGAAGTGCTGACATGACCTACCATTCTTCATTTATGGTGTCATGAGGAAGAGGCTACAAAAAGGAGGAAGAGGCACTAGCTTCATTTCCTTACTAATGTATCTCACCATGAATTTATGAATTCCAAGTTTCAGGTCTGTTCTCTTCGGTGCTTAAGTAAGCTTCAGGTACATCACTTTTATACATCAACAGACACAGTATTTAACATGTTTGCATCCTTAACTAAAGCAGTATTTAATAACAATCATTAAATTCAGCATTCATTATAACAAATATAACAACCAGTAAAGGTCCATCACCAAAACTACTGGAATTCTGTGGAATGACATCTTGCCACTGGGTATCCGAAATCTTCAAGGCAGAAGACCAAAGCACAAGAAACATCTGCACAGCACTGAGAAGTAAAACCTGACCCAAGAGCAACCATCATAGGTGTATCATTCTTATTACTTATTATTTTTCTCAGTCAATAGACCAGAAGAGAACAGAAGTTCTTGAGTTAAGGACTCTTGCACAAGCTTTTTTTTTGCTACAACCATACTATCTATGAATTATTTGAAGAAAGAAATTTATTTCCATCAGCTGGATAAGTAAGTACTGTTTAGGATAGGCACTTTTAACACAAGATCATTAGTGAAGTGTACTTTAAATGTTGCATATAATTGTTGTTTCAAGAACAAAGAACTCATCACTAACATTGAAATAAATGGTGTTAAATTACTTAATTTTAGCACTTCCCAGACAAGAAAACCCCAACAAACCGGCACCACAAAGCTTTTTAAAGTTCCAGTTAACTGGTACCAAGATAATTAGGACTTCCCTTATTTCCAGGGCTTAAAAACAATACTTAAACTTTTCCAGTGAAGATTTTGCTCTTCCAACCCTTTTAGATTTCTTGACTCATCAAGGAAGGATGAGTCTGTCACCCATCCTGAAATTGTTGCACTTTTAATGTTTGAGCCTAAAAAGCAATCCACAAAGTCAGTCTTCTCAAGTGCTGAGCATATACCCCACCCCACAGACCCTGTTAATAACCCTTCATGTAAAAGGTTGTCAAGCACAGAACAGCCTGCCCAAGGAACTGGTGGAGTCACCATCTCTGGAGATATTTAGGTGCTTAGGGACATGGTTTAGCAGTGAATTTGGCAGCGTTAGGTTTCTATTTGGATTTTGATCTTACAAGGCTTTTCCAAAGTAAATGATTGATTCTGTGATTCTGTATTTATCCTTCCTGGTACATATGAGTTGTGGTTTTTTTCCTCTCATTTATCAATAGGCATTTACTCATCATTTGTAGTCACATGATTGCAATCAGTAGCAGAGCCTGGTTATTTGGCCCACAGATGTAATATTACTTTTTTAATAGGTACCGTTCTCAGCAGAAAGAGAAGGAATTGCAATTTATCATCAATAAAATAATACTGGGCCTGCATAGAACATTCTTATTTCAGGCAGTTAAGAGGTCGGTTTATCTGTGCTTCTAAGCAACAAAGTCCCCACAATGGGGGTACATAAATACAGTGGGGAAGCTACCCTACTCTCAAAATAATATGAACGATCCAGATTTATGCCCACCTAAAGATAAGTAAATTAGGAGAGCAGTTGCTCTATAGTCTCTAGAGTCAAAGACAGACAAAGATTTATCTAAAGATTAAGTCAAAGGACATAACTTCAATTTATATCTAGAATTATGCTAGTAAGACTTCACACCATTACATTCCCCATCCATCATTTTTATTCTGATTTTTTCTTAGGAGTTGTAATCCCAACACCATGACAAAGGAAGGACATGGTTTCCCTGCCTCATGGTTTCGAGTGCCTCCAGCCCTAAATCCACCAATCAAAAAACCCTCATAGCTCTACTCCATGAATGCAAATGTGTGAGCTTATCTTGAAGAAAAGCAGCTGAAAGGCCCTTCTATTCAGGATGTCACATATCCCACATAAATGAACTCTGATCAATTAAACAGCTCATTCACACTGTTTGTCTCTGCAGACCATGAAGGAACAGCTGGGCCTCAGGAATCATCACATGCACACTGCTTCCATCATGCCCCCAACATATGGTGCAAGGCACTGACACCAAGTGCAGAGAAGGACAACCAGAGGACAGTAGAGCCCTGGAAACAAACCTGGAGAGCTGTTTCATTGAACAAGGGGATTCTGGGCATGTTCAGTGTTCTCTCACTTCAAACTTTAACAATACTGTGACACGCAGGTGATATTTGTGGTCATTCAGAAGGAGAGCCAGAAGAATGACACCTCCTGGTAAGAAACTCTAGGCTCTTCAAAGGGTAGATACATGGCATGAAGTCCTTTCTAAACAAATACCTCTCCAGGAGCCTATTAGAAATTTGTATTTAAGCCTGGGAAAGAGGAAGCAACTAGGAAAACTTGGAAAGTAAAAAAGGTACTCTGAAATTTTCTGTATATAAATAGATACACCTGGTACAAAAGATCCAAATGGATAAAAAAACATCTGTGAGTAAATGTAGACCAGAAATTAGAGAATGTTTTTAGCCAGCAGAGCAATGGGATTATATAACTGCTTCCTATGGGGAGCAGAACAAAACTTGGTTTTTCTCGGATCTTGTTCAATTTCTGAAAGGGATGATGGGGGACCATTGTACATGAAAGCAAGGTATGAAAGGCCCAGAAGAGGCCCCTCACACTCCAGCATGCTGGAGGTTGGCACGGATCCCTAAACTTCAGTGCACAAACCAACCCTCTGCCTCCTGGACTGACTATATACAAACACAGATCCCAAAGATGTTGATCCCAAGAGATAATGTTATTACCCTGCATTTGTTCTGGCTTCTTTGCTAATCTGAGGAGCTGCTAATCAACAACGGTAGAAGAAGAATCTTTATTAAATCCTATTAAATTTGGTGGGCCAAGCAGCAAAGAAGAACCTGTGATCTTTGATGTCCATGACAGAATTTATAACAGTGCACTTCCTTTGCACAAGTGTATTAGGCATTCTCCTGCTCAACCCCAGGGTTACTCCCACTCTGGAATAAATAAAAAAAATTGCAAGTACAGCTAAAAATTAGCCTTTTCTTTACTTTCTCTGTTGTGTGAGGGTTACACACGATGGAAAGCACCTACTTCAAAGTCCTTTCCTTAATATTTTCCTGTAATACAAGCATGGGCTAAATGTATCCTTACATCTTGTGCTCTCTGTCAGAGAGCTCAATAAAAGGAGAAATTTATACACCTGGAGTTCAAAATTATTGCTTCCCTTTCCTGACTCTAGCAGCCCAGATTGATCCAATGGCTTGAGAGAATCTCATGTTGAGTTTCACTGCAGTATCATGTATAATTTAACAAATTTGTATAATAATAATATGCCTTTTCTAGTCACTTGCCATTCAGAGGTTAAAAAGCAAAATAAATGTAGATGTTTTGACATTAAGACACTCCTCACGGGATCTGATGATAAGAAGGACATAAACAAAACTATTTTAGTCATTTGGGTGCAGTCCAAATCCTGCAAACCGTAATGCAAAACAAGACTCAAATAATGTTTTTTAGGACTCCACCACAAAGAGACAAGATGTTGCTTGACCAAATAAATAAAAACCCCCTTAAATTTTCAGAAGATAGTGCCAAGCTCACTGTCCCAGTTGGCCTTGAGTAAGCCCATGACAAAAGGAAAGTCCCTGCATGCAGTTTTGTTGGAGACAGGCTGTACCTAGTTGAAGACCCCTGTCACCCCGCGCCATCCTCTCTGTACCCCTGAGGCCCACAAAGTGACGCATAAACAATTCTCACCAACAGTAGGGAATTTTTGTCTGCAGCCTAAAAGCCAACAGGAAGCTCCTATAGCTGGGCATGGCATAGGAAACTACTCTTGGATAAGATGGATGCTTGGGAAGAGAAAAACATTGAAGAAAACAGGATGAAGTTCTGCTCTGACTATTACCAAGTCAAAAACTTACCTGCTCAAACTCTTGTTGGGTAAAGCCTGTTGCCTGTCCTCCTTGCTGAGTGCAAATTCCTTTCATGTTTAGCTTTTAAGGTATGCCACAAGTATTTCCTTTGCCATCCTTACAACTATTGTTTGTTGCTAGTTCCTTCCGTGCATCATAACTGAAATGGGGCAATAAAGGTTTCCACAGACACGCAACAGGCTTCTGTACTTGAGGAAATTAACTAGCCCATTCCAATGAAAAAGACAGAGTTCATGCAAACAAACAACTTCCATAACACTTTCTTAATACAGGATAAATAAGAACATGAGATATTAGGGTAGTCTGGTAAACAAAGTAACCAAGGAATAAGCTAAATACACAACACCAACCAAAACAAAAAAGGTTAGTGCTAGGTTAGTGCTAGGCTAGGTTAGTGAAGGCAAACTTAAAGGACTAATCCTACAGGCCTTTACTACTACACAAAGCAAGCTTAAACAACCACCTCAACTCCACAAGACTCTCTAAGCCTTATTATCCTAACTAGGCACAGATTTTATCACTTTCTCTGCCTATCTTGAAAATCCTGAAGAGCTGAGGTAGGAGGCTTGGTTTCTACTTCAAGCCTTTCACATCTCTTCACCCCCCAAAATTTATTTAGTAAGGATTCAGTTTCCTAGGTCTCTGGGTTTTTTTCTTCCTAGTATTGCTGCTACTCTGTACACAGGCAACGTAACTAAAAATAGTCTCTGAAATAACAAAATGCTTGAATGTATTAATTAAGATTTGTTACAGTTAATAAAGTATCTTAGGAAACAACTTTAGTTGTAAAGTAACAAATCTGAAAATAGTCTAACTAACCCCCAATTTACATTCATCTTTGTAGTATCTCTAAATACTGTATTTAGATGATATGCACTCTTCCTCTGTTTTACTGACATTTTTCATTAATTATATTTTAATTTAGGTAGCATATTGTTTGTGTATTCAGAGGAAGTATTTAAGTGCTAGGTTTAGATTTTAAAACTATTATTGATGGAGAAATTAATGTCAAAAATAGCTTAATATTTGTATGCACAAAAAGAATAAAATAGTTCAGTTAGAAGTGATCTATAATATAACTTTAAAATGTAGTTATGTTGAAGCTCATTTGTGCAGATGTTCTGAAGTTTTTTGCAAAGTCTTTAGTCTTTAAAATATGAAAATTCCCTAATTTTGGATTAAATATTTGATACAAGACTATGCTCTTAGTTCAGCACTGTATGAAAACAATTATTCCTCCTTTGGAAATATTATAGCTTAGTCTTCAGTGAAGTGGGAACAAGGGGAAATGGCTTTAAACTGAAAGAAAACAGGTTTAGATTGGATATGGGGAAGAAGCTCTTCACTGTGAGGGTGACGAGGCCTTAGCACAGGTTGCCCAGAGAAGCTGTGGATGCCCCATCCCTGGAAGTGTTCAAGGCCAGGTTGGATGGAGCTTGGAGCAACCTGGGGTAGTGGAAGGTGTCCCTACCCATTGCAGGGGTTAGGAATAAATGGTCTTTAAAGTCCCTTCCAACCAAAACCATTCTGTGATTCTATGAAATTATTCATTCTACACATCTGCGACTGTATTATCAATTTCTGTGGGGCTTGCCTAAATCATCAGGTGCACCTATAAAATAAGGCAACCATGAGTTAAATTTGTATTTCTTATTCAGCATCAATGAAATGTAACCTATAGAATACTGGCTATTACCAGGCTCTCCATGACCCTCTTCCCTGGCACAAACACCCGGTTTTGCAAGGTGCTCTCTACAAAGCCCCAGCTTGAGGATAAGTGGAGAGGAGGCCACAGTTGCAAACAGAGGGATGCAGGATAAGAGCTCTCGAAAGCGCACTTTAGTGTTTAAAGGCAGTAGTCAACTCCTGCTCTTGTAGTCTATGCAAAATACCTTATTTCTCTGCTTTCAATACCTTGATACTCAGAGAGTAGCATTAAGTAAAAGCAGAGCTTTATTGCCATGAGGGCTTCTGTCAGGTGGAGACCTCGAGGCTCAGATGACCTCAGTCCCAAGTCGGAAGTTAATATATTCATTACATTAGTTTAATGCTTCTCTTGACTTGGGGATTTGTTGTCAGACTTCATAACAGAACTACCTCAGTGTTTTACTGAAACCAGAGAAATAGTCATTGACTTCTTTTTAAATAGACGCTGTGCTGCTATTGTTAAAGCTGGATGTGGTTACCAAGGAAAGAGTGATCCGTCGACGTGTTGCTTTGCAATTGACACAGCGAAACAACTTGGCATATTTTTATCGGCGGGCCCCTTGAGGGAGCCGCGCAGCCGATCCCGCTCGTCCCATCACGGTGAGCTGCCGCCCACAGCCCGTGCCGCCTCACGGCCGCCATGGCACCCGCCCCGCCCCCGGCGCCTTTCCGCGGCGGCAGTGCCATGGCGGCTGTGCCGAACGTGGAGATCGACCCCGAGGGCACCTTCAAGTACATCCTGGTGCGTCTGCAGCGCCCGGGCGGCGGCGAGCAGCGGGACATCGTCCGCGGCACCAAGGCGGCCGAGTTCCACAGTGCGTGACAGTCCGCGGGGCGCGGAGGCGAGCGGTCAGCGGCCGGAGCGGGGCCCCGCGGGTGTGGGACGCGGCCGGCGGGCCTGAGGTGGAGCGCAAGCCCCGGCCTGAGTAGCTCAAAGTCCCCTTTCCCCCGCTTTCTACGTCCCTCGTGTGTTATGAAAACTGGGCCAGTATATGTCAGGTGCCATTTCTGAACCCAATCAGCTTCATTTTGGAGAACGATATGTGCTAACTAAGTAAAAAACGAAGGGACTTAAACTGCAGCTTTTCTATGCCTCTCAAGAGAAACTTCCCTCTCTTGTAGGTGAAAGGAAACTGCGGGACATAAGTACGAAGTAGTTAAAAACGAATTCTAGACTATGTAATGCCTAATGCCTGTTCTAATGGCTCTCACCATTCTTTTTGTGCAGATCATATATTTGAAAAACTAAATCCGGAGATGGAAAAGCTGGGGTATGAGTGCAAGTGCCTTGGAGGAGGGAAAATTGAACATAATAGCAAAGACAAGAAAATCAGGGTATTTGGGCTCTCAACAGTAAGTGCATTTTCCTTCAAATGCTTCTGTCTCTGATGCTCTGGGATTTTTGGTTAATAGCATGGTGGCTTTTGGCAATTTGCATCACATTGTAAACATTAACTGGAAAGATTGTCTGGCTGTCTTGTGAGATAGATTAGAAAAACAATAGTTTTAGGGCAGGAGACCAAAAAGATAATATTGGTATTACTCAGCATTAGGTTAAGTTAGAATTAAGACTAAAAATGAAGTTGGCATCTCTTAACTCAGAATTTTTTAGTCTTACTGCTAGAGCAGGAATAGCCCATTTGTAGCCACAGGGGTTGATCTAGCTATTGTATGATCTTTATCTACCAATAAAAATGTTGGTTGGTAGTGACCAGCTAAATTGTGAATGTTGTTCTGTCTATGTGTTGGGTGAGAAGAGTAGATACAGTTTAGGTATAGTAAATTTTTAGTGGGTGACAATGTAGTAATGTATTTTGTGGGAATAAAAGTAGTGGTTTTGTTACCTCTTATGTTCTGTTTAAATTCAGTTTCTTTAGATAAGACTCTGTAAATGGTCAGACTTTCTCTAATTTAGGGAATGTGCTATAGTCTTTTTCTGGTATTGCTTAGTGATGAAGCTTAGCTGTTTCTGTAGTAGTAACTGAGTAAAGATTCTAGGCTTCTAAAGGAGACAAGAAGAAAACAGTTCTATTAAGTTAATTTAATTTTCTATAGAAAGTGATGGTTACTTCAAATCTGCCTGTCTTTGATGAGGAGTGAAGGTCGGGCTTTGAATGTCTTAAGCAGTTTCAAATGTTGGTGCTGATTTTCTTCCAGGGTGACTTGTGCCACCTGGAATTGTAAAGAGAAAAAAACCCCAAATTCCTTAACACCTGTATGGGGTGGAAAGGCAGTGTATAATGTTTATTATACTAAACCCTTCTGATGGTTGGTTTTCATCATGACTACATTTTTAGATGAGACTTGACATCTGTATTATTAATCTAGCTGCCAAATTAAGTTTTAGAGACAGTGGTCAACTCTTGCAGTCTGAGAAATACACTTTGTTTCTCTGCTTTTGGTGTCTTGATGCTCACAGAGGAGCATCAGGTAAAAGCAGACTTTTATTGCCACGAGGGCTCCTCTCAGGAAGAGACCCTGAGGCTTAGATGACCTCAGTCCCAGATCAGAAGTTAAAATATTAATTACACTGGTTTAATGCTTCTCTTGACTTGAAGGTTTGTTGACTCTAAAACAGAACTACCTTGGTGTTTTATGGAAACCAGAGAAATAGTCATTGACTTATTTTGAAGCTGTGCTGCTATTTGCAAGGCTGGATGGGGTCTTCAAAGTGGTTGCCATGGCAAGACTGAGCTGTGGATATTTTGCTTTCCAACTGATATATTATCTGTTATTTTTGAAAAACTTGCATTTTATAATGCATCAACTTTAACCTTTTCAGTTTAAATGCTTGTTTATCTAAGCTCTTCCTCTTTGGGGCTGAGGTACTGATGAATAAGAGTATGTTTTGTTTGATAATACAACCTTGGGCTCTTTTTTTCAGTCTAAGTAAATTTTCATGTGAAATATGGGGAAAAAAACAACCTGTAAGTCACAGTTTTCTATCAGTACACTGCAGTGTTGTGCAGTAAAAACTTTTTCACAGGGAGAAAGTTATGTGTAGTTCTGAAACAAGAAATCAAGGTAACTCTGATCATGTAAGACAATAACGGAAAGGCCACTTCAACCACAACTGCCTTAAATTTCAGTGAAAGAGTAACACTGGGATCAGTGATTTTTAAATGAGAGTTAAAACTCACATGGATCATCTGACTTACCTTAGTTTGGAGTTGCAATGGCTGAAGAGCACAGATACTTAAAATTGTGCTATTATTAGCTAAGGCAAGATTGCACATAAATAAAACATGAAAACTCTGATTTCTTTAGTGGCCCAATAGAATAGTGCTCAAATGATCACACTTGTTTGCTTATTCCCTTTTCCTTCAGCTGAGCCAAATCAGCTTTTTGTGTGCTCACACATGAATATGGGTCAATGCAATCTCTGTGGTTTAAAGGAACATTCAATAAATATGGTGGCTAAAGATTTTAAAACAAGTTTTCTGCTGGAGAAGTTAGGTGGAAAATACATTCTCTTATTACTTGAGATTGCTTGAACCCATCTCATTTATTTTCTGCAACTTGAATTTGGGGAGCGGGGGAAATTGGAGAGGATAATAGAAAAATAAAACATGATACTGCAAGAATAACTTTTTTAGAACTTGTATTTGATTTGCATATGAAAAACTTGTGTTGATAAAACTGAATGGTTCTGAAGACTTACTGTTCATGTTCAGTAAGCTTTTTTTTTTTTTTTGTCTTGCAGGGCTATGGAAAAGCAGATCACTCAGTGACTGTAGATATACTAAGGAAAGAGTATACAGATTATGAAATTACATGGTCAGATGACAAGAAATAAACTCGTGAACACACCAAGCAGTTCAAAACTGGTAACTGTGAGCTGTACTTTGATAAATAAAATTGAACGTGTATGTATGTAACTATAAATCTTGAGTAACTGGACTCTGCCATAATTTATAATATGGTTGGTAATCCCCAGATATATCTAATTTTTCATATCTCTCTTTCATGCAGAATCTGAAATTCCAAGCATTTTTCCTCTCCTTTTGATGTGCCATTTATTTAAACACTTCCACACCATCTTAATTGTGGTTTATTTTCATCCAGTCCAATTGTACTGATCTGTTGTAGGATATCTAAGGATTTACTGTCAACTTCAAACACCACTGGACCAAACCTGTTCACTGGTCACCTCAGTGTTTTCAGTTTATTTTTCTGTTACTTTTTAGGCTTTTCATCCTTCTTCTCCACATTTAAAAAAATTGATGTGGAGGGTGGGGTTTACTGTTACAGTTCTTCACCAATGATCCAAATCTTTGATTTACTCCATGGTTTTGAAAATTTAGTATTCTACAGAAGTAATGGTCAAAATATTTGATGTTCCTCTAAGATCCTTCCCTATAGCAGACTGATGGCAATGTCAAATTCTGCCAATGCTTCTTTCATTCTGACTCTCCTGTACTACTTTTATTTCTGTGAATTTAATGGCTTTTCTCTCTTCTTTTCCTAGCAATAATTATGTTATAGTAAACTATCTCCTCATTACACCTAGGCAGTGTCTGAATTAACTAACATCACCATCCTGTTGTGGCAGGATGTTGCTATTTGTTTGTTGTGAAATTACTTGCTATAATTTTCACTATTTTTTGTTTCATGATAGTTTCCCTTTAATTCATTTGTGGATTTATTGACTTGGTGTCTTGAAGGCTTGCTGACTTAAAGAGCTATTTGTATACAAATTCTAGTTCTTCCCTTTCCTGTGGTTCCTACTGCACTTATCCACCAGTATCTGGTGGTATACAGAAGCTTTTTCTTTTCAATAGTGCAAGTGACTCTTACAGTACAAACCAGGAAATCTGAGAGACTTTAGGCCAGTTTCTCTCACCACAAATCCTACTGTTACTGCCTTCTTGCAGTTGTGATCCATCTTAAGTCACCTTTCTGTGGCTTTGTTTTGGTTGGGTGGAGAGGAATTTTATGTTCTCATCCTCAAAACCTTTCAGTGCAGTCCTCATTAGAAGAGTTCCAGGGGTCTCCATCCCAATAATCTCCGGGGAGCAGGATCTCCTGAACCTGGTGCTGCAGGTCTCCAGGTTGGCACCTGCTTCCCCCACTTGCAGCCTGGATTTTCCCATCCAGCACCCGTGCCTGCTTTTGCATCTGCTCTTTGTGCTTCTCTTTTGAGTTCTTGTGCAATGGTTGTCTGGCTGCACCACTTCAAATGCCATGGTAATGATTGCAGGCTTGATTTTACTTAACAAGATTTTGATTGCACTACATGATTTAATGCCTGTGCTCAATAACCAAGAATAGCATACAAGTCAGTAACCTGCAGATTGGGCACTTCCCAGTTCCATTATCATGGGCTTTTTTTCCTCTTAAACTTATGTAAAATAAGTGTAATTGCCAGTATACAAACCTGGATTTTAAATAGCCTAATTTCCCAAAACTGGCAAATAGTCTTGAAATGGAAGTCATCAGTTAGGGATAGCTATGTTAAAACAAACAAGCCTTTGAATTTAGTTTCCTGGGGTATTTAATGAGTGATTCTAATCTTTGTGTCCACAATACTTACAGGAAAGACATAATTTAGACCGGATTTCTTATTGTAATGACTTGTTCAAAATGTGAGGTGACAGCATGAGGGGAGAAAAAAAGTGATGATTTGGAGTGAGCCGATCAAAATTGAGTTACCAGCTGATTTCTACCTTATACTTCTACATAGAAGAAAGATTTTAATGTGTCATCAAGAAAATACTTGGAGGGACTTCCCAATTCAGTTATTTAGTGCAGCATCACTTGGGGCAATTTAATTTCCCTGGTTACTAACTGATATGTACAAGTGTTACAAAGGAGTGAAAAAGTTATTCTTTTCTGGTTTGTGATGAGAAGCAGGAGACTGGTCACTAGGGTGGTGAGGATTTCTCAGGCAGAGAAAGTCTTAACATAGATGAAGGAAATTAGTAGTATTTGAAGTGGAAACACCAACAGCCTACAAAACTAAGTGTTGAATTGTTTCCTCTCAGCATGTATCTGCTGAATTCTAAGAACAGAACTCATATAGAATATGGAAATCCCAATGCTTATTTTGCTGATTTCACCTGAGAAAAAAGCATCCTTCATTTTCTCTTCAGATTCTGAAATAGGAAGGTAATTATACTGTGTGGGATTACCTGTTTTGCAGGTGTGCAGTCACTATGAGATTGTGGCTCTGCCATTCTTCCCTTGAAGTCATAAAAATTCTGATTCTGTATTTGCACAAATCCAGCTGTGTTTGAGGAAAATACTGAGTGAAGGCATAGTAATTAAACCAAAGATGGTGAGTTTGATAGTGGAATATTATCAAGAGGAAATACTATAGTAGAAGATTATGAGTACTTCCATTTATTCATAAAAAAATAAATTAAGATTCTTGTTCTTAACCATATTCTTTGTCATAGTGGTCGACATTTCTTATTACTTCAGGTATGGTTCTCTGAAACTGCACTAGACCTACCAGGTGTAGAACAACCTATTCAGTGCAAACCATGATTTGTCTTATGAGTTTGAAAAATGACAAATGGTAATCCCTTTGTTTCCAGCTTCTCTGTTTTGACTAAAATAAAAAAGAGCTGTTAACAGTGCCTTCTGGATCTGCCAAAGCGAAAACGTTTTTGTTGCTCAGGCTGTAGTCAGCAGTTATCATCAGTAAGTTTCAGAGTCGCTGCAGAAAAATTCCAAAGCACAGTGACAGTCATGGCAAAACTGACTTTTTTCTTCCCTGTCCTCACCTATGAAAGGGCAAGTTCAGTAGTTTCCAAAGCATCCCTTTAAAATAGTCTGAAACAGTAGTTAAGGCTGTTATGTAAAGTACAGGAAGTCCTTTACAACTGTCTTAATAGCAGCAGGATCAAAATAGGAACCTTGGGGGTTCAGCATTTTCATTGATGGAAACTTGATGACATAATCAAAGTGATTTAGATCACTGCTGTAAAAAGTTTCTTTCCATCCCCTCAGACTATTGTTCTTTCTGCTCTGCACTGAGCAGAGCAGTGTACTACATCCTGGCATTTGATTTACTGCAGTGTCCACTGTCTTCCAGGTTACTATTTCTTCAAGAGCACCTGATAAAGCAATGCATATAACTGCTTTTTGTCTGGTTTGGGTAAGACAAAAATGAATTGCTGGTGGCAGCACCCAAAACCAGGTTTTGTAGTTCTTTGGGTTTGTTTGCATTTTTGGTAAGGCAATTTCTTCAGCAACATGACTGTCTTCAGCCTAGGAAAGTGCCTTGTGTGCAGGCTTTTCTGAGTGCTTTCTGTCCTGCCAAACTGCTGTGAAAAGATGGAAGAGGTGTGGATGTCCAGCGGTACCCCCAGCAAGTTTTGAAAATGGGGCAATTAATGTCTGGAAAAATCTTGTTAAAACAGTTAAACAGCAATCTAATTAAACTCCTATAATAGCACAGTTTATCTCCTTTCCCAGTTTTCACCTAAAGCTCAGAATCTATTATCCTCCAGTATTTCATTTGTAAGCTTGTTGGTTGGTTGATATAAGGAGATTATTTTTGGGGAATCACCTTCTAAACCAGCATGGCTTTTTCTAATTTCTTGCCAGAATTTTCTTAGCCTCTGTCAGAATCTGAATGTGAAAATTCACAGACCACAGTATTAAGTATTCTGTTACACTTCTAAAAAGGCTTGAAAAAGTCATGCATGCATTACATTACAGGAAATATTACAGGGACTTCTGAGATCATCAGCAGGGTAGAACACAAGTGATAAATACAATTGATCCCCCTCTGCTAGCAAAGCAGCAGAGCTCAGAGGTGTGTGGTCCCTGCCTGAATCTGGCTGCAGTTAAACTGCCCAGTCCTAGAGAAAAGTCTCTTGCACTAATTCTAGATGCTAAATTTATCTACTTCAGCCACAATACGTCATGGTCACTGCTGTGTCATCCCATATGATGTATGTCATTCCTCTGATGTACAGTTCTGGGGCTGACAAATAATGTGAAAGGCTGGCTGGAGACAACTTGCTTAACCCTTAAATACACATAAATTACAATTAATTATCATAAACAGGTGCTGCTTTAAGCAGAACTCTATGCAAAGTCAATATCAGAAGTCTCTCACTTCTAGTCAGACACCAGAATTTGTCAAGCATTTCAACAACCAGCATCCCTAACTTGTCAAAGCAAAATAACAGAGGAAAAAGCAAAGAGATAGGATTAAAACACTTTTATTTTTGAAGGATTAGTAGTTTAATTTTAACAGGCATCTTTAAAGGCAATTTCCATAATGCATCGCTGCAGACCCTGATCAATTGTTTTAACCATACTGGTTCTAAACACATTTTTCTCTTCAATGAATTTCTCAAAGAGATAGATACCACCACCAACTCCAAAATAATGCACTTTGCTTGCCAAGTATACACAGCCATTTTTATCCAAGAGTTGAGCCAGTGTATTGTGCAGAGCACTGTAGTAGTCAGGATTATAGATGGTCTCAGAGGTGAGAATTATATCATACTTTGAAAAGGGTTTGTTGCTGCTTAACAGGAGCTGGCTGACTTGAGACCACTCTCCAGAAAAAAATCTGCATCTGTTGAGCACATCAAGTGAGCCTTCTGCTTTCTTGGGCCTCTTTGAAGGAAGTTTGCTGGCTTTTCTGTCTTTCCCACCGCCCATCCTCCTGCCTTCATTAATACAGTTGGCCACCACATTAGGCAAGGTTATTTCATCAATCACTGTGCTGTTGTAGTCCTGAAAATGGACTCTGTCTGCTTTACCCCTTAAAGCAACAATTCCCAGCAATCCAGCCCCGCAGCCAAGATCCAATACAGTCTTGTTGGTAAATTGTATTTCAGCCTCGGAAAAGTAGTCTATGAGATCAAAAGTGCATTCCCAGATTTTCAGTCCTCCTTCATAGACTCCTGGGATGAGATCAGAGTGAGAAGAAACACTTTTGGACACAATGCCTTCACTGTCGGTGTTGCCCAAACACGTCATTTCTACTACAGACAACTTTACATAAGACAAGTCTAATACTGTTTCCATTGCTTTATTTTCCAGTACTTTACTGAGATCTTTGGGAGTACTGTGTTCCTTGGCAGCTTTCACACAGAGCTTTTTCTTTGAAGTTGCCTCATCCTGGTGCTTATCAGCACCCAGCTTCAGACTGGAGTCTGCTGCAGGATCGGCAGTTTTCCCGCTCTTCTCTGTGGATTCCTGCTTGTGTTGAGGAGAGCACAGCACCAAGAAGTGAGCATCTAGCTCAGTGTTCTCATTTTCATCAACAGCAAAATTAAATCGAAAATCCATTTTCAAGAATAACACTTTTTAAAAAGCTTAATTTGTTACAGCCAGCTTTTATGTAGGTATCGTTACAAGGAAGAGTATTTTGCTGGTGCAATATCAGATGTCTTGCAAAGAGCCAGGTGAATTACTGCTGGAAAAGAGTAAATAGTTTTATGTATCATTAATACCAACACACGCCGTCTAATTATAGCATCCTGATTTTCATTACCAGACTTCCCCAGGAAGTCGTGGAGTCTCCTTCTCTGGAAACATTCCAAGCCCACCTGGATGCGTCCCTGTGTCGCCAGCTCTGGGTGACCCTGCCTTGGCACGGAGTTGGACCGGATGATCTCCAGAGTACCCTTCCAACCCCAGCTATTCCGGGATTTTAAAAACCCGCTCTCTAACCATTTCAATTTATGCAAACACAGCGTTATCAGTGACATCCTCTCGCATACCACAGGTACAGGCAAGGGAATTAGGACAGCTGCTAACTCCGCTAAAACTCGCATTTCAGACTCAACCTTTCAAGAGGCACAAACCCAACTCACGGGGCAGTCCCGCTGCCTTTTCCCCGCTCCTGCGCAGGCCGGGTGAGGCGCTCCGGGCTCGTTTCCCACCCCGTTTTCCCTGCCCCGTGCCCGTACCCACCCGCGGCTGCCGGCGGGGCCATCCTCGGCTTCTTCCACGTGGAGCCGCTTCCGCTTCCTCGGGCGCGTGGCCTTGTGGGAGCGCGGGGCGCCTTTCCCGCCGCTGCCCCGTCCTGAGGGGAGCGCGGCTGCCGCCATGTCCCAGACAGACCCCGAGCTTCTCCTGCGGGAGCTGGGAGGCTGGGACTGGGAGCTCTGCCGCCGGGAGCTGCCCGCCGTCCTGCCCCGGCTCCTTATATCCTTCGCAGCAGGGCTTTTGGGTGGCTGAGGCACAGGAGTGGTGAGGGGGTGTGTGCGGGTGTGTGCATCCTTCAGAGTTCCACGGTTCAATCAAATCTGTATGAGGGAAAGCGATGGAACTTTTGTGAGGGGCCGACATAGGATAGAAATGCCGGGTACAGGGAATTTTGCTGGAGAGGAGTACAGCCCTTCCCTGAAATAAAAGTCATAGAATCTAGAAAACCGCGTGTTGTTCATTTAGTAATTTAGTACTGTAGATAATTCCCTAACACAGCCCTCACCTACGCCCCCCCCCCCCCAAACCCCTAAGAAACCCAAACCCGCACGCCACCAAAAGAAGGGAAAAACCCTTAAGACTTACTCTGTAATACATTGAACAAATACTTTTCTCATCCTGTGGGTACTCTGGGCTATCAGCCTGCGTTTGGTTATGGAGCATCCCCGCCAATTTAATACGTATATGAGATAGAGTGAGAGAAGTCACTGTGGCTTCTGCAGGTGCTTTAAAGATAACCTTTATAGCAGAAAAAGTTTGATTTTCTTTAGCGATTTTACTCAATGTATCAAGAGTCTGAAGACTGCACTGAGCATGTTCGTAAGTAATGGCTAAGAAGTTCGTCTTCCTGTGGAGCCCTGTGTTGCAATTGCATTATAGTCACTGCAGTGCTTAAAGTACTTCTGCTACAACTAGGGATTTTCAGAGTCTTCAGCAATCCTGCTGGACCTTGCATATTTCACTAACTGCACATTATTCACTAACTGTCGAATAAGCTTTATAAAAGCCCCTATAGAAGCAAGCTACGTCTGCTTTTTCCTTTCTGCTACTTCTGATCTTTAAACACATGAAAGAAAGGTGCTTTTTATCTTGTGTTTTATTGTCTTTTGGGCTGTTACCTTCCAGGTGACAAAGCTGATAGTTAAAAGAAAATGAGGCTCCTATGTAACTGTTAAGGAGTGTTGCTAAAACTCAGTGTTACATTGCATATTATGTTACATTATAAAATGTGCAACTATTTGCAGTTTGGAATATGGCAAATACTAGATCTGTAGGCTGGCAGTTGTGCTCAGCCTTCAACTGTTTAGTCAGGTGTGCAGCTATTTTTGATGGGTTTGTGCATGTTGAAACTGTTACAGTTACTTGACTTTTCAGATTATGCATGTGTGTTGTCATGCATTTCAGATAAGGCAAATACTCTGTTGCCTCTCTCAAAATCAAGTACCTGATCTGTTTTTGCTTTCTGCAGTTCTTTGTTTCCTCTGGTAGGTTGCTGTATATTTCCGATAATCGCACATTGTAAATGTTTTTCTTTGCAGGTGTTTTGAGGATCCTGACTGAAATGTTTTTGCCACATATCAGCCTCGAAGATTTGGAACAAACTTTCTTCTCTAAAGTATTACCTAAGGTAGGACAGCTTCAGTTAAGTGTGGAATTGTCAGTCAGTCCAGTGCTAGAACCTGCTTAGAATGCAGTGATTCTTCTTTTGAGGTTGCACAATGTAATTATTCTGTGGGATACAAAATTCGAAATTTTACCCTTTAAGAGTTTTCACAGTGTTGTGTTGAGTTGTTTTTGTGATTGTTCTCGTTCTTTACAGTGGGGAGAGGATATACAATGTTCTGCTTTCTATATTCAGCAACAGACTTGGGTTTTATTTCTTTTTGAGAAGATTGGGCTTTTTATAAAATGACCAAGGTGGAGAATTTTTACGTGAGGTAGCTTCTCAGGACAAGTAAACTGAAAAACTCAACACTCCTATATCATGAATGAATGTTGTGAAATTTGTAAATTAATACAGTGAACAAACTTTTAGACCATACTGACCTCACACATTTTCTTTTTTGATTAAATGATGAAGAATTTTGTGCTATAGTTGTATTAAAATCAGTGCTCGTGTTTTAAGTGAAGTAAAGCAGTGCCAAATTACTGATTTAAGTTTCATGCCTCAGCTTGTCCATTTTAAGAAGCCAGTAAAAAGCGCCACTGGATTTCTCTTATTTTATCTCAAGTACCCAATTTAGGAGATTACAAGAAAATCATCTCATAATAGGCATATCCTGAAAAAGGATCACTGTACCACTTGTTTATCCTGCATGTGCCCAGAAGCACCTCACTGTCTGAAGATTCAACAATAACTCATCAGATATCCAAAAACCTCAACTAAAGTAGAAACAGATATTGTTTGTACGTCCTAGACTTTTTTTAAAAAATGTATTAAAAATGTTAATAATAATTGCCAACAAATAAATAATTTTTCTGAGACAAATTAAAAATCTTTTTTAATGATGTGGTTTTAACTAAGTAAAAAATCTTTGGTAGAATGAGGTATATAGTTGTCAAGCAAATTAGGTGAGAATTTTGTTTTACTAACAGATTTTAGAAGAAATAACAGCTATGATCTCTTCTGTCTATAATATATATATGTAAATATTTTTTGCTTCTTGTTATATCATGCTATGTGACAGAAATGCTGGAAAGTATTTTCTCCTGTGAGTGCTCTCTGTGCTTCCGTGGCAAGGAAGCAAGCAGGTGTTACTATTTGCACGTTGTCTTAGTTTGAAAGACAGGTTTGCTAAGGAAGGCAGAAACTTTCTTTGGAATAGAAAAAGTAAATCCTTCTTTTTTGAATTATTATAATTTTGAAATTAAGGGCTTTCAGGCAGAGATACGGGAAATGGGAATAACAGTTTTTTACTAATGATTATATAAACACATATATAAAGCAAGGCAAACAAACAGCAGTAATTCTGGTGGTGATACTAAACAGAGCAGAGTCCGGTGCAGCCTCTCTGGGCTGTCAGGCAGCGATGTTTCCCCGCGGCTGTAGGGGGCGCTCTGGAGTCAGCTCGGCCCTCACAGGAATGGCGGCGGCAGAGAGTAAACTCACAACTCCTCTGGGGCAGCGGGGAAGGACTCTCGGGGACAGGAGGCTGGAGCAGGAGAGATGGATCTAAATCTCGGGCTGTAGATGAGATGTATCTAACTTCGGAGCTGCAGCGGGGTTTCAGGAGGTCTCAGCAGGCAGGGCGCCGGGGCTACAGTGTAGCAGAAATCTCGCAGCAGTGGCAGAAAAAACCAAAACTGAAGCAGGAGTGATGGCTGTGCCAGAAATGGCTGAAGCCGTAAAAAGCGGCAGGGGCAACAGAGAGACTGGCAGAAAGAGCAGAGGAGTGACAGGGCAGAGCAGCCTCTCTCTCCTCTAGATGCCAGCGAAACTGTAGCTAGGCTGTATTTTGCTCCCTTTTGCTCGTTCAAAATCTCGCCCAGTTCTAGTTTTTGCTCAGTGAGAACAGCTCTAGGTAAAAAGGAGGGCCGAGCCCCTCTCCGTGGCCATGTCTCTTTGTTTTTCCTAAGTACTCAGCCATTTGTTTCCTAGCAACCAAACATGGGGAAAAATTCCTTTAGGAGAGGAGAGGGGAAACAA
>VZTN01027959.1:633089-661475 GCA_013400515.1 Erpornis zantholeuca
CTTCAAAACCTCAGTTATATCCACTATGGGATGCTTGGCTCCTCCCCCTGGGTGGAGTATCTCACAATGAGATGAGTCATGGGCAAGGCACTGATGGGCCATTAACAGAAGATGGTTTTGAGGGAGGAGGCCCGGAACACTGCCCCACCTGGTTTTAACAGATACCTGAAGATGGTGATAGAATACACCCCCCTGGACACATCTTACATTATAACCCAGGACAGCATTGAAAATAAAACAAGGTTATTGTAAGGACACACTAACTTTTGGATGTCTTTAATTTTCGCTTTAATTTGTCTTTCTTATGGGAATATTTACATCACTTTTCCACCTCAGGACTCAAACTCAGGTGCCATACCTTTATCTAGTAATTAACATATGAAATTATTGGGAAGTATTTGGAATGCTACTTCCTTTGTTGCTAACATTTTCCTGTTTGGTTCAGAAATATGATCTTAGGTTCATACATGGAGGCCTAATCCAGAGCCCCCTAAACTCACAAGAGCCAGTCAGACCTCGTTAGTTGTCCATGAGCTGCAGGTGAATGCAGTTTATATTGAGTGGTCAACGCCATTGAGTTAAATTGAGTTAAAGTAGGTACATCTGTGCTTTGTTCTTTTTTCCAGAGAAATGTATGGCGGAGCTCTTGGTGTTTTCAGTATGTAAAAGCTTAGGCTGTGAGTTCTGAACTCTCTTAGAAACCTCTCCCTCTCCATTTCAGGACAGTGAATCAGTGTATTGTGGGCACCTGCACTTAATTTCTGACCTCCTACAAGCCATGTTCAAGGAAACTTACTCCCTTCAGAAACAGCTCATGGAACTGGTTGATCTGATTTCCATAGGCTCTGCTTCCATGGAAGATGACATCACATATATGGTGTCAGGTATATTTGGATTTAATACTTTTTTTAGTCTTGCTCAGTATTTTTTTCTATGGAGAGTATGTTTGAAATTTAAACAGGTTTCTGGGTGTGCTCAGTTCCTGCTGTCCTGACCAGCCCTTCAGAAAGCAACATTTTGAAGACTGAAATATTCCCATTTTTCTCCTGAAGCTTCCTTTGTGGGATGGAGAATGTTGTGTAGGTTTGTAGGAAAGGGGCAGCACCTAAACACTGAGCCATTCTCCCAAATCGTGTCAATGTGCTGGTATCCTCTTGCGATTGCTGTGAACTCATAAATCTGATTTAACTGTGTTGCTCCTGTTACTATTTCCTTAGTAATCCACACTGTGCTGGGGATCTGCTCTGTCATTTCCAATATGGACCATGCTCTTCATGCCAATACATGGAAGTTCATAATCAAGTATGTAGCTAAACTCTTTGGATTTTATTGTGATGTAATTTTAAATAGTGAATGTCTCAATTGCTTTCTGTTCAGAGTTTCTAATAAAATTAAAATTAGAGAATTCAATGTAGCTATTTAGTAAGTAAATTCAGAAACAATTGAGAAATTTAGCTAGAAGGTAGTATTAAAAGCACTGCCAGTGAAAGTAGGTAGGAATTGGTATGAAAAGTAATAGAAACTTGACTTTTTGCATTGCAGTGCAGAAGAAAATTTAAAACACCGTTGTCTGAATAAATAAAATTAAGAGGTCTGACCTGCAGTTTTGTAGATGTTTTTGGCTTGAGTTGTCTGTCTTGCAGTTCCATCCTGCCTCTCCCCTGTGTTTCAGCCATGGCCATGGAGAGGGTTGGTCTCTCTGAGCTTCTGCTTTCAATGTACATGGATATTACACCAATCACTGCTGTATAAAAGCCTAAATAGAAGACTTAGTGATTTGGATTTGTAAGAACTCATTGCATAATCGCTTCTGACACTTAAATACCTGATTATATTCCTGTCTTTCAGGCAAAGCCTGAAGCATCACTCCCTGCTGCAGTGCCACCTGAAACACAGTGACATCCTTGGTGGCCTGTGCAAGGACACCCTTCTTTCTTTTGATTCCTGTTTGCAGCTGGCTGAGCAAATGAAGGTGTCAGAGATACAGGTGAATTAAAAAGCTCCCAAAGCTGCCAGGGAACTTGAGGAGGGTAAATTCTTTGTGCTGTATTATTACTTGGAATAATTTGGTTGTGGTCTTTTTGGGTTTGTTTCATGTGGTAAGCAGAATATCTCTTAAACCACATGAGAGGCTCACAACTTTTGAGGATGTTTTAGTGAGACACTTAAATTTTCACCATATTATGTATGATTTTTTTTTTTATTTCTGAAACTAACAATATCCCAAGGTCAGTCAAATTCTTAATACTTCTCTAAATATGATGAAGCATACCTACTGAATATTTTTAAAGTGTTTCCCCTTAGTTTCAGAGTCTGTAGAGAATCAAATGTGAAATAGGTTTTGAACACTGTTAGCAATCTAACTTCCTGTTTTACTGTATTACTCTATATTACTGCTTGTTCTGGATAGGAGGGGACTGACTTCAGGCTGTTCCAGAAGACAGTCAAACTGTGCAGATTCTTTGCTAACTCCCTTGTACACTACACCAAGGTATGTTTTAATACTTCAATTCTATGTTAGTATTAAATTAAATTTAAGCCTCTGGTCTGCAAATGGAATAATTTTGTACTGCATAATATCCTAACAATTTACAGCTGTCCTGTATGGGCAGTATAATTAACATCCATACATCATAACCTGCTTATAGTTTTTGAGCAGTAAATGCTCTCAAGCCTGTGCAAGGTTATTGGGATTTCCCAGGAAAATAAATTATAACAGGTTGTTCCATGCAGTGGCACGGAGTTGTTGGTAGGAGATGTCCAGTAATTAATGTTATTAATAATGTATTTTATTTTAAAAGTATTACTCAAAATTGATGGCTTTTGCAGGAATTTCTTGCTTGCTTCTCTGATTCCTGTTCTCAGTTACATCAGCTCTTTCTTCAGATATACAGGTATGTGAGGTACAAATAATTGATTACTGATAGTATCTTAATAACATTTCGGTATTGCATTCTTAAATTACAAATATTTTGAGATGTAAAAATACAGTTCTCATTCCAGAGTTGTTGCTATTTTTTTTTGTGTACGGAAAGCTAAACTATTTCTTAATAAATTAGGCATTTTTGTGTTACATAGTTACCTTAACCCCATTCTTGATCAGTACTCTGCATGTCCTGTAATAACAAACCATTAACTTTGTTGCAACTATTTATGGCAACATTTATTAACAAATTATGTATAGAATATGCAAGAAAAAAATCTATGACTAAATGCAGATGTCAGCAGTGCCTTTTGACAGATTGTTTCTACTTTAAGAGAAAGAATGGAAAAATTTGTCCTGGAGAAAGAGGGGATCAGAAATAGAGTATCCGGAAATTTTTCATAGCTTTACTGTTGTGTTAATGATCTTGTGAAATCTCACAGAAGGACTCTGGTTCTCCTAGAAGCAGATGCTCTTATAATGCTACGCTTTTAAATGTCTGCAAGTGGTTTATCACTTTCCTTTCAAAAAAATTTGCTGCAGTGGTGGGGAAGCATAAGACTTTGTATTGGTAATTCTTTATGTTATGAAATCAGAGGCTGATTTCAGCCTTTTTTCTGGAATTTAAACCAGGTTCTGTGGTGAGATGTGCACTTGAGTTCACTGCATGTTCCACTGCAAAATTGGGTGGATATTTTTTTATGAGTTTCTTCTAAGTTTACTTACCTAGTAGGTCTTTCTCAAGTGGAAGGTTGTAAACTTAGATACTCAGGGAAACTGAGCAGGATTTTTGAGTAGGAAGGTGGCATTTTTGCAGTTCACTTTATAAGCTGCAAGAGTCAAAGGTTTTCATTTAATGATCTCTTGCTATATTCTCATATTGGTTCTTTTTTTCTTTTTTTGTCCAAGGTTTTTTTTCCTCTTCAGAGAAATTGTGATACCCTTTTAGGATCATGTGTTAAATTAGTACTGTCACATTTATGACTGTCAAATTGCTTATAAAGGTGTTTCTGTTGGCTTTTCCCTCTCTCATGACTCTGTGATTTGGAATGTTTCTTCTAATAGATATTATGTATTTTACGTGAGCTTTAAAAGTTTTCTTTAAATGTTTAGTAAAATATGGTTTGTGATTCTTATTTTAAAGGCCCAGTACAGAGGTGTAACTCTTGGACTATAACAGATATTTTAAAATGGAGAACCTTTTCTGTCTTTTATTTCACAGAACAAGGAAATAACTAATTTGCTTTTTTGTAGTTCTTTTGGAGAAAAGTAGTATTGCTGAAAATGCTACTGAGAATATTTTTTTTTCTATTCCCCCTCAGCAAATTTCCTCCCAGTCTTTATGCTCCAGAGATCTTGGAAGTTCATCAAGATGAAATATCCCGGGTTTTTCTTGTGGCTCTGGATCCTCTCATCAACCAGCTCCTTCCCTTTAGTCCTTTCATGGAGCAGGTGTTAAGTGAAAAGTTAGGTGGGTTGAAAGTACAACTCTCAGTGCTGTCTAAGGGATCAGGATTGAGATTTTGACTTTCTGGACCATAAGCAATATTCTGTACTTGTTTGCTTGTCTCTGGTTCTTTTGTAAGTACTGTAATAGAGCTGATTGTATGCTAACTTGGATACATTTTATAATGGATAGCTCATGTTGTTGCTGAAATAATCTTTTCCAAAGTACTCATAACAACTGCAATATTAATCTGGTTAACAGAAATCCAATCAATTCTTCTCTTTTCCAATCCACATTTGCCACAAACTTTCAAAGTAAGATGAAATTTTTCTGCTGTTCTGTTGTTGGGGGGAGACAGCTATTTTTTCCTAAATAAAGTATTTTCTGTGGAAAGGAGAATGCCTTCAAACTGAAATATTACCAGCTTTTTATTTCAACAAGCCCTGACCATCATATCACAATTCTGAGATAGCTCATCAGTTTGCCTGTACACTTGCTTAAAAGCCAGTTTACACACACCATGAATACATCCAGCCAACTTGCTTCACATTTGAAACCCAAACTTCTACAGGTCTCCCTTCTGAGCAGCAGCTGCCCCAGTGTCTCCTCCTGCTTACCATAATGGACAAGCTGTCCTCTCAACCTGAAGAGGTGCAAACTCTCTGGAACACAGGAAAAAGGTATTTAAAAGGTTTTCGTTGTATTTCTTCACCACAGCAGTTGTTCCATACAGGCAAGCAAAGGGGTTCAGTTGCTTGAGTTTTCTTTGCAACTGAATAGTAAAATTTTTACTGTGGATTTACATCCTTATGCTGGGACAAACAGGATCTGGTGTTCATTGCCTCATGAGTGAAGGATACAGAACCAGAGATGTCTTTGCTTTTTCAGGAAGGGAATGGTATTTCGAGTACTTGAGGGGTAGGAAGAAGGATATGTGTGTAATTTGTTGGTACTTCACACTTTTATGCCTGAACCCGCTAATAATCACCTGAATCTGGTGTAAAAGCACAGAAGTTATTGTCATCTTTTCTGGCCAAAGACAAAGATTCTGTAATACAGATGTTGCTCACAGGATTTTGATCTTATGTATCTGTAACCAAACTGTTCTGTTTTTTGGTTTTTTTTCCTTTCTCCCTTGCAGCCTGTCCTTGTTTTCAGCTCTCTTCTTCAGTTTCCAGCAATGTTGTGGGGAGCTTTCTCTCCCTGTCTGTCTGCCAGAGGTGGTCAGTACTGGACAGCCAGCAGTTCCCATCACCCTCTATCACTATGTCTGTGTCCACCTGTGCTCCTTCATTGCTTCTACACTCCCATCACACTTCCCTCAGCTGGTAAGATTGAGTTTTGCTTATCAGTTCTTCAGCTCTTGTGATGCATAGGTGCTCCCTAAAGAGAGTGGGTTCTTTCTAATGATGTCGTTCTGAAGAGATGCTTAGGTAAGAAGTGGTTCTGTAGAAATCAGCTGTGACACACTTACATGACTGGAGTTCAGTTATATGGCAAATTTCACTTGTGGGAAAGGGGAAAATAAAGCTTCCTACAAGTTCTTGAGGACCTAGTGGTGCTGGCAATATTTACTCTCTTTCAGAGGAGGGAAGGTCAAGTTGTTATAAAAGTTCAGTGCTTTCTTTTACACAGTATTCAGATTGTGTTAATTTTCCCATTTCTCCTCAGGAGTGTGCCCTGCTGGATGCTGTGCTGGGTTCCAGTATGATCACGTCTCTGCTAGCAATGGACTTGTGGTGCTTCCTTGCCCGGTAAGATGCTCCTATTACAAGTCAAGCAGGTTTTCCACACATCCAGTTCATTTTGTTGTTGTACATAATTCCTTGAGAGAGATTTTTATAAGACAGAATTGTCCCAGAATTGGATTGTTTTCAGATACAGAGCATATTTTGAAAATTAAGGGTAGAAATGGCTTATCTGTTTTTACATTGTTGCAAGCAAGATGAACATAGCTTCTCTATTATTTAATAATTGGTTTTTGAAATGGTTGTCTCAAGTAAATTGTGTTTCTGCAAATCAAGTTTAAATATGTTAGAGGAAGTGGCAATTTCTCAGACAAGATTTATAATATTTAGTCTGTGAGAGAATAGGAAGTACAGATTCACAAACTGCTCTCTCTCATGTTTCAGGTATGGAACAGCTGAGCTATGTGCTCACCACGTTAATGTGATTGCCCACTTGGTAAGAACCACAATGATTTTTGCAGTTTGGCACCAGTTTTAATCTGAATGCTACCAGCAAAGATTCTAAATGATCAAAGACAGGATTTTTTTTTCTTAATCCAAATGGAGATTGTTTCACTTCTTCAAATTGGGTTAGTAATTAGCAGAAGCAGTACAGTGAAAATATAAAACAATATGCCCTGCTTATTTTATTTACAGTGTTACTGCTGTGACTGCACATAGCAATTCTGAGAACATCCTGTATAGAATTTGTTTGCTAAGGGGTGCTTTTTCCTTAGTGTAATGAGGTGCATTACTTTTTTGTCCTAATGCAGATAAAGGCTTGGCCTAGTGACTGCTCCCAGGTCTCTGCCCTGGGTGTGCTGCTGAGGCGAATGCTGTTCTTGATGGCCCCAGAGCATCAGGCAAGTACAGCACCAGCATCTGCTGTTGTCAATAGAAGAGATTTGAATCAGTGGCCTGTGTTAAAATATTCCCTTTCAGTTCTGGAGAAAGGACAAGACGTTGAGTGCTCACTTTCTGCACTTGTTATTGCACTTGTTATTACTTAGTCAAAGTCATTAAGTCACTAAGTTACTACTTACTGTGGATCCTACTTTGTGCAGAAGTGCTCTTTAAAACAAGAAAAGCACATTGACCTTTCTAAGAGGCTTTTTGAGCAGCAGTGAAGTCCTTTTTAGTGACAAAGTATGAAAACATCATAACTCCCCAGATTTGCTGAAACCGTGTCCTGTCATTGTATCTGTGACTGGTGTTGGTGAGCATTCCCATGACATCAGGTATCTGGAGTAGTGTCCTGTCCTGTCAGTGTCTCTCTATGTACTCTGGAGAGTCCTTTCTTTTACTCACTGGTCCCTTGCTTCAAGCAGCTGAAAGAATCAATTGCTTAATCATTCTGATGTCCTATATGTGACAAGGGAGGTGGCAGTTTCTAATTTTATTTTATATAAAAGGTTGGATTTTATTTAAATGTAATATTTTACATAGTTTTTTTTCACATAATATATCTGAAGCAAACCAGCAGTGCATTTTGATTTCTCATCTTTTAGACTATCAAATTGTTTCGTGGTCTGTTTAGTTTCTATTACCTTTTGTTTCCAGGTAGAATTTGCTCAGAAGTTTCTTCCTGAAGAAGTGGAGAACTTGGCTGTGTGGCAGCATGTGTCCCTCAGAGCCCTGAATCTTGACCTTAGGACACAAGTGGCATCTCAGCTGTGCATGGCAGGGCTTGCACAGTGCTGGCAGTGGCTGAACAGCAGCTGTGCCTTGGGAGAGCTCCCACCTGTGGTAAGGAGATCTGCTTGTCTTTGGAAAAATGTTTGAACTCTGGGTTTTCAAACTACAAGGATTCTGTGGCTGTCACCTCGATTTTATTTTTCAGTCTGTTGCACAGCTTTTTTCTGCACCTAGCTGGCATATGCATAAGCAAGAACTCTCATGTTGTCTTCTTGTAGTATGCAGCACCTTAGGACCTCTGCTGTGACAGTGGAAGTCGTGTGATTCACCAATTATTCTAGTTGTTGTTTGCTCTCTAGGTGAGGAGATGAATGTTTCCTCAGAATTTCTGATTTATGCTATAACTTAGCATACCGTTACTCTTCAATTTTAAAATCCTGGCTGGTTTTATGCAGCATCATATCTGAAAGATGCTCACTGGTCTCCTTGATGAGGGAATGTGAGAAATCAGAGGCTTCCCCATGAAGTGTCTGCCTCCAGACTTCTCCTGACAGTGCAGCAAATGACCTGCAGCGTGTGTGATATTCACAGGAGTAATGAATGGTTTCCCTGCTCTGGAAGCTTTACTGGCTGATGTCCTGCTGGATTAGCTGTTCTGTGCAGCTGACACAGCTCTTTGGGCTTCTTGCCATCTTGTATCATTTTAGATGTTTCATATGAGTCTGGGGTTTTGGGTTGGTTTATGTGTAGTTTGTTTTGGTTGATCTTACACATTTTTTCCTCCTAGAACACTGCCCTTTCTGTCCTGCTGGCTGCCTGCAGCTCTGCTGATGACACTCTGGAGACAGAACTTAAGGCATCTGTCTTGGGAATGTTCAGTCAGTTCTTGTCTTTTCTTCAGGCTAAGCAGGTAAGAGAATTTGCTGCTCCAGTGGTGAAAACATGTATTGGAGAGGCTGGTGCTGTTTCCTCAAGTTGTTGTTACTCATTTGTTTTACTTGGATTAGACTGTGTCAGTAAAGCACAGTGTAAAAGTGTTCCCCATCTGCTCTCACCTGTTTTATCTGTTGGACAGACATGAGCTCTGGGAAGTTTGAATTTCCTGAATATTACATATTTTGTTCTTTGTTACTCCATCTGTTACTCAGTGTCACATTCAGACTTGATCAAGGAGAAGCCTGGAATAATCTGATTTTGATTCATACCAGTTACAAACTTAGCGTATTTTAAGCATTCATTAGAATGTGAACAAAACTCAGGGTGATTTGATCAGAGCACAGCCCAGCACATGCAGACACACAGGGCTAATAACCCTCCTCCCAAGGAGGTCAGGTAATGTGTTTGTGACCATGTACCCGTTCATGGCTGCAGCTGCATAAAGGAAAGAAGAAAGGATTGTCAGGGTTTTCATGCTCCAGATGTAAAAAGAAAATTTGAGAGTGGGAGTGAAGAGCCAACACTGTGCCCCCTTGGAGGTCTTTTCCAACTTCAGCCATTCTCTGAGCACATTTGGCAACTGAAAGTGAAAATAAATAGTTTGGATAACCTTTAGGTGCTTATTTTAATGAGTGGTGGAAGGAGATGAGACTTGAAGTTTCCACTGAGTTAAGAAATATTACCCATAAAAATCAAAGAAAATGGTCTTATAAAATATGACTACATAGAAATATTGATACGATTATTTTAATATTTCCTTCTTCTGCTTACAATCCAGTGTGTTATATGTGTGAAGTCAGGCTAAGAATTTTGGAATGCTACTGTAACTTGACATTCTTTCCTAAGTAATTATTCCATGAGCTAAATGCAATATTACTGGTATCTTGTGCTTCCTTCAAGGTCTCAGATGAGCCATGTCTCCAGAAGACACTGTGTTTATTACTTCACCTTTTGGAATTTTTCATTCAAGCATTAGATGCTCAATTGATTACCCAGGTAAAAAAAAAAGTCCCCAACACTACCTTATGAATAATTCACTACATGTAAATAAAGTTCTTTGTGATTTGTTGAAATCTCAAATGAGTTATTTCATGGTCTAGCCTTCTCTTGACAACAAAATAATCTTCCTTGATTACTTTCCTGGCCTTTAAACCAAGCACATGGCATTTTGTTTAACACTGCTTTTGAGAATGCTTTGCCTGTGTAAGATACTTGAGATATATGGATGTGCTATAGAGAGCATGCTCATTTCTTTCTAAAATGCACCCTGCAGCTTTATCTTGGCCAGTTTTATTGGAGGTACAGCATTCCTCCTTCAGGTTTCTAAACTCCCCTGTCTTTGGATTTAAGGATGAGCCTGCACAGTTTTCACCTGCAGTCTGTCTAATGGAGCTTTGCTGGTGTTTGTCTCTTGCAGGTGTTTCTACTGCAGTCATTCCTGCTCCAGCTGGATCCCCCAGATCATGTCCGTCTAGCAATGGTGGATTTTCTGTCTTCCATGGGAAAGGTGTTTGTACCACAAGAAGCACAGGTAAGTGTAATTGTGGCCTTAGTGAAATTATCTTGTCTTTTGATAAAAAGATATGCCTTTTATTTAAATACACAGTTAAAGGCTCACATTCCTTAAAAACATACATGATTGTGTTGGATTAATAGTCTGCAGCAGATTTATTTTTCATCAAGAGGTGTTGAGTGCATGCAAGATGCTTGGAGGTTCAAATGCCAGTCCTTTCTCACTGGTGAGAAGCAACGAGAAGTGAGAACACAACATGTCATCTCCCTCACAGTGGTTCTTTAGCCTGACAGGGCAATAGCACTCTCGCATTTCCCAAACCTGTCCCTCAGTCTTGGAGGGATTCTTTAATAATAAATCACAATGGTGAGATACACACAGCTAACTCTTGGGAACTGATGGATGTTTGTTCCTGTTGCAGAGGCAGGTTGTGCCCCAGATGTCCTGTCTGTTTGCCTCTTTGTTGGCTGACCAGACCTGGCTGATTCACCAGCACGCACTGGAGGCATTCACACGTTTTGCAGAGGTGAGCAGAGCACAACTCTGGGTGCAGGCATTTGACTCTGTTAACTTCTGTTGTATAGAAGTTCTCCTGTCTTAAATGTTTCCTGCTCCTCACTGCACAATCTGGATCTTAGTTACAGATGCACATTAAAGGTACTGAGGGCTAGTGCAGTTGGAAGTGATTTCAGGAGCTGGAAGTGAAGAAAGATTAGGCACTGGTTGCTTAGATTGGTTGCAAGAGGGCAGGGACTGTCACAGAAACATCTACTTTGTTCCCTTGTTTACATGAATGTACTGAACAACTAATAACATTTTTGACAGGAAACAAGACATGAAGATGTTGTTCCTTGGTGCCTTAATTCTGAAGAAGCTAAGAACAAAGTTGTTAATTTTCTGGCTAAGGTATGTATATTGTTTAACCATTTTACTGCTGTCTTAGTTGATGCTGCACATTTGCTTTGAGCAATACACAACGTGGGTCTACACTTGCATTATCTGCATGACCATTAAATAACTTTAAAATAAACTGTCTGGTTGAACTTTCCTACTTTTTTTAATCAGCAGAATTAACAACTGCCATTCTTATGCATATTGCTCCTTCAGTACTTCCAACTTAAAGCATTTATCCTCCTTAAACAAAAAATACTTACTATATTACACTGTGATTTTTGAAAGAAGTTACTTATTAAAAAGACAGGATTTGATCATTTGATTTCCTTCCCCATTTCTCTTGGATCAGTTTCTGAAATCTAAATTAACTACTGTGTGAAACATCTCAGTCCCTTTTGCAAAATAGGAGAAATCCTTTTAAGAGCAGGTGGCTATTGCTGCACAATAGGGACACTGGGAAAGAGGGTGCAGCTGTAAGCTGAGGCAGAGCTCTCTGGCTGAGCAGCTTTTGGTAAGCCAGTAATTTAATAAAGAACTGTTAGTTGATAGTGATGCTAATCCAAAATTGTAGATAACTTCAGTCTTCTGATCAGGAGACTATGTGAGAAATAATATTCTTTGAACTGCACATTAAAATGTCTCTCTCCCTCCCTCCCTTTTGTTCTGGAATATAAATTGAGCCTATGAAGGTTGGTAATGCTGCCTAGGTTTAGTAACCTCTCCTGGGGCCTTCTCCATAGACAAGGCAGGTGGAAGAGACAAGAGAAGCACGAACAGACCGCCTGAAGCAAGAAAGGATTACCTGGAGTGCACAGGTTTTAAAAGTGGATGGAGAATTGGAGTCAACAGGAGAGGTAGTTGTGTTTCCTTAAACTATCTGGGCCCTACTGTTAATTTCTGTCATTTCTGGGGAGTCTCTGAAAAGGCTAAGATGGTCTTGCTGCCCTCCATGTTCTGAGAAAAAAGGTCACACATGCACTCCCAGCCCTTAGGTCTAATGGTCTCACTAATGGTCTCTAGTGCCTGCCAGGCAGCAAGAACTCTCATAGGACAAGGGCATCTTGCAGCTCTGTTCCACCTAAGGGTTTCTTGCATTTGGATGAAGACTGATCCCTTAAGTATAGTACTGAAGTGATGTTCCATGTTTACTTAAATCTGCAGCCTGTGGCCAAAAGAGCCTGTCACCCTGCCTCTGAGGAGCAGTACAAGGCAGCAGTAGGCACGATGGAGGGGACAGTGGAGGCTGTGAAGCTGCTGCTCCAGAAAGGGTCCCCCCCAGCTTGGTTTGCCGTGAAGCTGGAGGCTCTGCACACAGCAATAGCCACCCTCAGGGACAGCTTGCGGTAGGTGCTCCACAGGGCTTGGGGACAATGAACCAGCCTAGCTCCCTGGTGGGAGGGAAGAGGTGCCTTTGTGCCAGGAGTGCTACATGCAGCAATGTGCTGCAGTACTGCTGGGGCTTGGTTCAGGTGCCAGAATGGACTGAGGGCTGCAGTGCTGGCCTGTCCTGCATAGCCAGTGGCTGGAAAGACTCTTGGAGTGGACAGTACTGGATATCTGAGCTGTGGGTTTGTATATTGCTTGTTCTTCTACTATGTGCAGATAAACATTTCATGACATTATGTTCTGAATACTGAGAAGTTTGAATCTGTTGTAAAAGTAGCAGTTACCCTGTTCCTGTCACATACAGGTGACCAGGCAGTAGGTGTTTTTATCTTTATTTTAAAATACACTCAAGAATAACAATTTAAGGGTCTCTACTGTTCTCTGAACATACACCTCTGCTGTTGGTTCTACTCCACACTAGGGTGATCCTTTAAAAATAATCTTTATTGGTCACAGTTAAGAGCAGAAAGAACATGGTGCTTAAGCAGTTTGTCATTCATTCATTCATTCATGTCATTCATTCATTCACTGTATGATTCCTAGCACCTCTTGTGCCACTGACAGAACTATACAAACAGAAATAAATAAGTTGAATAAACTATACATTCATCCTAAAATCATCTCTTAGCTGAAAAGCTAAAAGGCACCATTTCGAAGGGCTTTACTTTTCTGGGAAAATAGCCCAACCAACCAAACCAAGGGAAGAAGGCACATTAACCAAGAAACTCAGTGTGACTTTCATTTATTGTCAGCAGTTTTTCAGGGCAGGGATGAGTTCTGGAACAATCTCTTACATCACTCTTGGCCTCCAGTAGCACATCACACCATCACCAGCATCACACTGCCCTCTCTCCGGGAGCAGTGGCAGCACCACAGCTGGGCATATTGCTCGAGTGCAGGCTCACCCCTGCAGCTTTTGGCACAGACTGGGAAGGAGCATCCATGGCAAGAGCTCAGGCCCTACGGGATGTCATGGCTGTGCAGCAAGTGCCTGCCTTGTGGCAAAAGCAGCGCTGAGGTACTTTATCCATTGTACTGGGGAAGCAGCAACTCCTGTCACAGGATCCAACACACCTTAAATCACCTTGGCCTCCTTCAGAACTGTTACCAGTTTGTATCATCTTCCCAGTTCAACTCTTCTTCACCCCAACCTGTAGCTTCAGCCTAGAATCACATAAAATTATCAGCATTAAGGCATGTGGAATGTACTTGTGTGCTCAGCACAGCCCCAGGAGCCAGGCAGGAGCCTGTGTGGCTTGTGATGGCAGAACATTTATCCACAATGTCAAAAGCCCAAAAATGAAGTGTCAAACTACCAGAGGAATACCTTAAAGACAAAAGCAGACTTAACAGGGACTCCTATTTTAGTTTTTACTTCTTGTATCAAACTCACTTTTCTTTAAAAAAGAATGCTATAAATTAGATGATTTCTTTCCCCCTAGGAAAGAGCTATTTTCCTGCTGTATTCTAACACTGTAAGTTTGATCTCCTCCTGCTGACATAGTAGTGACTACTTTCCCCCCAAAATGGGGTTGGGGTCATGACAGTGCTTCTGTCACAGGACACTGTGCCATTTTCAAATGTCATAAACAACTTCAGTTTACAGCCCAGGCTCCTCTCCCTATGCTCCCTGCTATTCTGGGGTAGCTCTCCTGAGGCTGAATGAGCAAAACAAGTTGAAATCAACACCTATTGCCTAAGGGAGTTACATGCTCAAGTGGGAATGCTGCCTCCCCTCCTAGGAAACGGCAATGGTCATTGGAGTCTCTGTGATTGGGCTACAGGGATTTATC
This sequence comes from Erpornis zantholeuca, assembly GCA_013400515.1. Taxonomy (NCBI): domain Eukaryota; kingdom Metazoa; phylum Chordata; class Aves; order Passeriformes; family Timaliidae; genus Erpornis; species Erpornis zantholeuca. Next base: position 647,344 of record VZTN01027959.1, read on the forward strand.
TACTAACTTTAAAAAAAAACCAGTTTTGTAACCCCCCTGTGTCTCTGAAATAAAGAAATGTTTCAGCTATTCTTTAATGAAAACAACACACTCAAAAAGCTTTACTCTGTAATCCAGAAGTTCTGGTTTCCTTGGCCTTAATTTACAATGGCATTAGGTTGTCTAGAAGAGCCAGGAAAAATACTTCAGTCCCTGAGCATTCTCTGTGCCTGAAAGCCCCTTCTGTTTGAGCATGGGACCATGTCTGTTCAGCAGCCTGGATCCAGCCTTGTTTTACCTGTTTGACAAATGAAGATTCTCCTTAACAAAACACAGAATTCCTGCATCCAGGATACAGCAGCACAGAGTAAAAGCTAGAGCTAAAACTCCTTAGTACTTCTCGTAGTGTACAAATGGAGTCAATTCCCTCGCTGTTTCCTAACAGTGCTCTCTTTGCTGTTTCAAGTGCCCACTGAATTACCTGGTGCCTGCTAAGTTGTGTCAGTCAGAGCTCAGCACCTTTTATTCATAGGTAAAGACTCATTTGTCTGGCTGTGCTGCTGATTCCCCCTCAGGTAACCCACCCTCTAACTGAGGAGCCAGCTGTGTGCTGTGGAGCCTCTCAGGGCTGCAGTCACCTAAAACCTCCCTGCCTTGAGCCTCTTACCTCTATCACATCAGCTGCTGCAAATTTGGATGAAAACAGCACATTCTGGGAGGCACCTTCTCTGCTGGACACCCCACCCGAGTGAGTGGGAACAAGTGCTTCTGTCCTCGCCTCAGGTAGAATCAAAAGAGCGGTAGAAGGTTTAATGTCTGGGATCATGTCAGCAAACCAGTCCAGCTCAGGGTCTTGCATTGGTTTCCTCTTCACTTTGATTGTGAATTCTTCTCCCAAGCCAGACTCTGATGAAGACTTCAACCTTTCCTGAAAGGTTTTTGGCAACACAGTTTCACCCAGTTGTTCTTCATGGTCCCACTTATCATTGCTCCAGCTGTTCCCAGGGCAAGACTTTGTGGAGGGACTCAGGCTTTTGAATTCTTTGCTCAGTTCATGGGTTCCTGGCAGAGGCCTCAGCCTTTCAACTGCATCAGTGTGTGTCACAGTGAGGCAGTTTCCTGACGACGGTTTAGGACTGGGGCTCCTGGGCTCAAAGTCATCCCAGGGCTTCTCATCTATATCATGATCAGCAAAATAAGGTCCCACACTGCCCTGCAGCTCCTGGGGCTGAATCTGAATGTTCACAGTTTTCTCAGTATCTGTCTCCTCTGGCTCACTCCAGTCTGGCCACTCCTCTGCTGGTTTTTCCAAGGTAGTCACAGAGCTTCTGCTGTTCCCCAATGTATTAATGCTTCCAGGAATTCCATTCAGGGGGGGCTGAGTGCCTTGCTCACCTGTGGAAGACAAAGGTGTTACATACCCATTTAAAGAGAGCAAGTGCAGGCAGAGATGGAGTCATGTCTAAAACTTCTTGACATCACAGGGAACAGCTGGCATGGGAACGAGCTACTAACTGATTGGAAGGAAAGCTCCTCTTGGATTAGAAAGCAGGGAATTCACCTCACAGCCCTGGGGCAATACAAGCTGATTGCTAATAAGCAACAGGTGACTCAGAAAAGGCCATGGAAGGAAACAGAATCAGCTTTGACTGTCAGAATGGGCTGACCTGTAAATGCAGAGTATCTGCGATCTGTGTGAGGGGTGAAAGCACAGCACAGAATCTGCCATAAGGAAACCAATTTAAGTCCAGGCACCCAGTCTACATAGGTCAGCTTCCCATAACAGCTATTCCCTAGGATGTTAAGGATCACACTCCCCTTCTTTCACTGTTGCATTCCTTGGTTCACTAAATCTTTCAGATCGGCACATGGGGGAAAAGGCACATCTTTTCAAGCAATACTTCATTGGTAAACAGTTGACTTCTGGAAGGAAACACTAGGGTAGGTTTTACCTGTCTTGGAAGCCAGGGGCTTGTCTTGTTGCACAGGAAGCTTCTTGACTGGTGCGTTTGCAGAGCTGGGGAACAAGCTGGGACTGGTCTTCAGGGGCCAAGAGGTTTGGTTTCTCTGATTGCTCACACTGTGACTGGGGGAATCTGCCAGGATAAAGGAAAAGAAAGGACACAAGTCCACAAGGTGTGTTGTCAGTCTGAGCTGAACTGCCTGCAGCACTGGAATGTTCTTATTTGAACACTGAGGCTTGGCACAGCAATCTAACAGCTGCACCTTCTGATCCATATATAACACAATACTCCTCTGTTCCTGCTGCCTGCAGCTCTTGCCAGTACAAAGTTATGGCAACTGTACATGGTCAGTTTTTGCTGAGATGTTCTTTCAAGAAATACACAATGAATAAATTGATTATGATCAGAGCAGATGCTCTAAAAATGCTGTCTGCCACCTGGCTGGATCCAAAATCCCAACTGCATCACAAATCCCTTGATACCTTATACAAAATCACGGCACTTGCTCACAACAACTACAAGCATAAGCAAACTCATGACACTACACCAACCCCCTCCCATGCCTGGGCATGGGCACAGCAGCTTCCTGGAATGGGAGTCTCTTTGAAGGCCGACTGACAGCTGCCCTTATATCCCAACCCGAGGTGAAGTGGGTGGTGGGCAGTCAAGGCCATGCATTGGAGCCGCCTAAGGCAGGTGTGTTTCCCTGGCCCAACGACCTTGGCAAGTACCTGGTTGCAGTTCATTTTTGGGAGCTGCAGGGTTTGATCAGGACTGGTGATGATTTGCCAGCACCAGCGTCAGCTGTGGGAGACCCGGTTGCCACCACTTCAGAATGGCACAGTTTGGGCCAATGCTGCATCTGGTTCCACAGGGCTCATCTGTATTCCCAGCCAGCTGTGCCTCCTTAGTCTAGGCATCATCAGTGCCATCAGACACATGGCCCACTGGAAAGGATTGCAAGGAACACACAGAACCCACTCCCTCCCCCAGGGCCCTTCATAAAGGGCACATCCTGTAAGGGGGTTGAGCAAAGAGCTTGTTAAACCTCATGTGCTGGGGTTAATCGGGTCTAATTTTAAGTATATTTTGAATAATAAACCTGGTTTCAGTCTGCAATCCAAAGTGGTTTATTTACTACAGTCTACTAAAATAAATAATGTAAAGAAACTAATGCAATGAGCCATCCATTGATTTTAATGAAGGGTGGTAGCTGCCAGTACACACATAAACAGGAAGCAAACACTTAAACTGATCTCTGTCATGTATTTAATTTGGTATCCGTGTGTCTAAAATTGCACAAATTCTGATTTTCTGTTATAAATAGGCTTAGTTTCAATATCCAGACAACCTTTCCCTTAGTACACTTGGTTCCAAGTTATCTAGCAGGTGCAGGGGCTACTGTCTCCATTTGCATTAGCTGAAAAGCCTCCAGAGAGCTGATAAAATAGGGAAGTTCGTATTCCTTTTCCAATCTATGAATAGAAATTGGGGGAAGAAGGTGAGATTTACTATTTTTAAAAATAGGAAGGACAGAGGAAATATTAAATAACTGCCTATATAAGTCCTCTAGAAAGGCAATATAGTTTTTCCACCAAACACAAGCACACACACACACAATCTTCTTTACTTACAGGGATTCATAAAGGAAGAAAAGGTTTTGTTTTTCCCCCCATATATTTCCTATATTTAAAATACTTTTATGTAATTCTTCTTCTGTTATCAATTCTGTATCTGCAAATAGCACCTAACTTAAAATCCTAGTTTGGCTGCAAATTAGCTTTTTTTTCAATTAACCTGTCACCAGCAACAGATTAATCATCCAAGAAATTCTGCCTACACTTCTTGGACAGGACATCCAAGCATCCCAAGAACACTCTGACTGTATATTTTACCTTCTGGGGAGAGATCAGCAGTTTTCATGAAACCTGGTGCAGAGCTTTTGAAAATCTTTGTTCTTTCTCCACCTACAACCACTTCAGGCCCAAGCAGGGAGACGAGGACAGCCAAGCTGTGCAGCGTTATTGCCACAATGGAGTCACTGGTGTCCCGCAGGCCCAGCAACACCTGCATCAACAACACACTGATGTTACCACAATAGAAAACTCTGCTTTTGCACTGCTTTCCTCTTTAAGTGTTACCTTTGCAGCCCATTTAGTTTCTGATCCCCTACAGCTCTCAGTAGAGACTGGATGTGATGCCATAAAATCAACCTTCTACATTGTGCTACAAGCTAAAGAGGGTGCATCCTATTGGCTGGATGGGGCTCTGAGCAACATGATGTAGTGGAAGGTGCCCCTGCCCATTGCAGGGGGTTAGATTAAATGGTCCTTAAAGTCCCTTCCAACCCAAACCACTCTGTGATTCTGTGAAATCCCATATTCCAGGATACAACACCCATTGGTCTGCTGTCCTTAACCTGTGGCAGTATGATGTTCTTCAGCTCCTCCCGAGAGAACAGCTCTGCGTAGGCGTGGATGTGAGACAGCAGCACCATCCGCACATGCTCCTCGTGCACCTCAAACAGCTTCAGCAGCACAGGGATCACATGGGCCTGGAACAGGGCTGGCGACAGCAGGCAGCTGGTCTGGTTCTCCCCACTTTGCTCTAGGGAACAGAGGTGAGAGTGGGAAAATGCTGCTTCAGCCACAAGAGACAGCTCACCCAGAAGCTACTGAGTGGTGACACCAGGATCATTCCTAATTCTCTTCCCAGCATCAGCAGAGCAGTGCCAAGTACTGCAAAGGAGGAAGCATAGATAACTGTCCTTTCCAGTTCTGTATGTTACAGTATTTGTTCTGCTTAGAGAAACACCATTATTCCCTTGATTCAATGAAACAACTGTTCTGAATTCAATCCAAACTTGTCAGTAATAATTGTGATGAGGAAGTATTTAAAGGTCACCTTTCTTTGGGCCCAGCAGATGAGGAAGAAAACTCTTGACAGCTACAGGTTCTGCAAACACGAGCTGATTGAGTAGGAGAGGCACCAGCCGTGATGCTATCAGCTCCTCTGACAAGCCAGCCACCCTGTCCAGCAGGAATCTACATTCCAGGAGACAGCAATTAGTATCAAGGAAGCCTTTCATGCATTTATGCCTGTTTCCCTTAATATCATTTCCCCTTTTTGTGTCTGACTCATCCAGAGACAGTGTCCCACTGCAGCCTCTCCCTCTGTCTGCTCTCTGACCTACACAGAGAAGCCTCTGCTCGTGCCTGAGGCAAAGATAACACAAGCCAGGAGTCAGAGCCACATCCTGTAAAACCCCACACCCGGATCATGGGCTGTCACAAGCACATCCACCTGGCACAGGAAGCTGCTGGAGCATCAAACTGCCTCAGAGCTGGCATATCCCATGAAGAGCTACAGTCAAAACTGCAGTAGAGAGTCTTCCTCTCACTCCACACCCTGGAGCATCACAAGAATTTTCCTACTGCTTTGGAAAAGGCTGTTCTACCTGCCACACAAGGGAAGTTTCCCTTGCACAGAGGGAATCCCATTTTGAAACCACTTCCATCTAATGTGGCCAACAGAGTACTGATTGGGTTTATCAGAGTTCAATTTTATGCAACTGCTCGTCTGTCAGATTTTCATTTTTAAAGTATCAATTAACAGTTAGTGTTTTTTCTCTAGGCTTGGAGGAGACATGGGGAATGGTGCACATGCTGTGAAGGCCTCTCTGCCTGATAAAAGGGCAACACTCCCCTGACTTTAAGCAAAGTGTTCATTCCCTCCTTCAGTAAACACTACTGACACAGAGATAGTGAGAACCACTGAATGTTCCAGCTAAGGATCCCCGTTCTCCTCTTACTTCCTCCACTTAAACCTCAAATTAATGAAAAATAACTTATGGTGATCACAGAAGTATAAAACAGGCAGGAAAACAGCTCTGTGAGAACACTAAGGTTCTTTCATATGGAAGAAGAAAAAAACTCAGCTTCTCCACTTTTCAGGCCTATATAATGCCATGATTACACAGAAGATTCCCTGACAGAAAGGTTATTGGGGATCACAACAGTGGAATTTACTGCAAGATGTTCCAGTACTGCAGCCAAGACATCCATTACAGGCAACAGCTTTACTCTTGGTGCCACATGATTAATTCACCCAACAAGTCTTACTGCAAACTCTCTTATTGGCAGCTGCATCACTCTGGAGGCTGGTGAGCATCAGGATGATGCAGAGCCCAGCAGGGACTGCTCCTCCCAAGCACCAAACCATTCAGAAGGAATTGGGAAGCAAAAAGGTGAAGAGTTTCCTCTTTGATAGGATTGTTACTTTGGCTGGAGCACCCAAGGTGTTACAGAGTAAACAATGTTGTGCCAAAGCCATCAGAATCTGCCACCTGAGGAAGTACCTCTGGCCATGGGCCTTCCCAGGTGCCCCCACAATCCATTTGGCAGAAGTATGTCTGAAATAAGAAGCTTCCACATTATGGTTCCTTCACTTACTTGAAAAATTCAGTTTTCTCCTCCTCAGACTTTAGTGTTAAGGTCTTCAGAAAATTCACAACTTCCAGAAAATCATTCCTAAGCACAAAACCAAAATTTGTCAAGTATAATCCTTACTGATGTTTAAACCACCCACAGTGAAGAGACTGCAAATCCCCACCATTCCTTCAGCAGAGAGAATGAGACAGAGAGACCCAAGTCAAATGCTGGTGGATCAAGAGTGCCAGCAAGGAGGTGACACCTGAAAGCTGCTGCTCAGCACCTCATTAGGAAGGCTGGTAATATTTCCTTAATTTAAGGAGCCTTAAGTCTGCATTCTCATCTCACCTTTACAAAACTAATGCTTTGCAAGACAGAAATAAGCAGGATCAAGACCAAGAGAGGCCTGACATTTCTGAGCTTACCTGAAGAACTCGTGAGACAGTAAGCTTGACAGTGGTGGACGACACTTTGGGTCTGGATTCAGCAGTGTACAGTGCAAAGTTTCCTGAAAGCTGGAGAGGGTATCTGCTGAAACTGAAATCCAAAGCACCTACAGTTAGATTTCTCTCTCCATACTGCACAAGATACGTTCCTCCACCCTCCCCAAAACTTATTTTTAGCTCTAATTGATAGCAAAAGTGCAAAAGGAAGCAAAAAATTGTCATTTCCATTTCTCTTCCTAAGGTGCCTGGCTACTGGGCCTTCAAGGAGTGCTAGTGTCCTCCCAAGAAACTTCCTGCTGCCTATGCTGGAAGTGGCAGCCCCTGCTCAGCTGTGGCACTCAAGACCCACATGCCACATCTATAACCCTTGGTGAGGCAGGACCAAAGCAGTTTTGGGAGTGCTTGTGTCACAGGGGCTGGTGACCTCCAGCCACATCTGACCACGTCCAAATGCAGGAAAAGGGGAAGACAGGAGAAGCCAAGGTCTGCAAACAAGGAACAACACTAGCCACTGAGCCCACAACACTCCTGCCAGCTGCAACAAAGGTGAAATGTTCAACCACACAAGGAATGAACCACAGGGCCTGTCACCAGCAAAATAAACCAGTGTCATTCTCACCCTGATCATTGAGAACTGTCAGGAGATTCTCAACTGTCGTCCCAAATGCATAGGCATCCCTCGCGTGCCCATAGCTGCTCGGCAGAATTTTGAAGTCTGCAGACTGAAAATAAAACATTAAAAAACCCCAGCAAAGCAGGAGGTTATGAAATATTTGGTGATTTCCATGAGTCTTTATTCCTGCCCCCCACCATATATACTCTCCAGTTCTTTTTCTAGCACTAAAGCTCCACTGTGTACCCTACAAGTAGAATGTGCTTAAAAACCTCCACTGGGGAATTTATAACCCAAAGGAGCAACTCCATCATGATGGAACAACTCCCCGATGAATGCAGGCAGTCAAGAGCTTTCAGCATTTTTATGGGAACAGGTGATAATAAGAGAGCAGAAGCGTGCTCCTTCAGCACAAGCAGCTACCAGGATCCTCAACAGGTAGGAAGTGACTAACAGGTAGGAAAAGGCTGTGGTGAGAGTTACACAACCATGGGACCACAGTGATCTGGACAATCTCAGCAACTACTCGGTGATTTTTGGAAAACTTTGGTGATTTAGAAACAACACAGTGTTTGAAAAGTAGTGTTACCTGTGCCTAACACCATTCCCAAACCAGGGATGGGACAGAGGAGGTACAAAAGGAACAGGGGAAACCTCAGATACTACCCAAGAGCCACTTCCATGCCATTTAGGCATAAGGAAATATAATGTGAATGAAAAAGTATTTCCTGACCATGACGTTTTCCTTTGAGGCCAACAGGAAGCTCCTTGAGCACATGCTGTCACTCACCATCTCCTCGCAGGGGATGCACGACTGGTCTCGCACTGACTTCACATGACAGAGGAACTGGAAGGACAAGAGGGGGCCATCAGCTGCCTTGATCACCCCTCGGTGCCAAGGAGCAGAGCAGGTTGTCCCCATGGGCCAGGGCTGGGGGGTGGCAGCAGCTCTGCCCCTGCCCCTTCCGCTGGCACCCAGGGCAGGCTGAGCCTGCTGCTGCAATGACTCTAACAGAGCAGACAGCAGGAATCAGACCAGGAATTGTTCTTTCTGCTACCAAGCACAAGCTGTGCCACCAGCACAAGCTACAGAGGGATTTAAATTATTTTCCTTAATGACTCATTTCAACCTGAATCTTCCTGCTTTATGAAAAAAATTTTTATCAGTCCAGAAGAGCAAAGATTTCTCACTCAGCAGCGTCCCTCAGAAAAGTTGCTGTGTTTGGGCTAATGGAGGATTAATTTGTGTAGACATTGTAGCTTATAGTTACGGTGTCCTTGGAGCAAAGATTCAGGACAGAGCTGAAAGTAAGCCAGCACATTTAATAGCAAATCCAGCTATGTGGAAGGACTTGGGCCTTCACATTCATAGATGGCCTGGTTCCACAGGCCAGGAATCCTCCCCTGGGCATCCAGGGCTTGGCTCTTACCTCTGGGGTGGCTTCACTGAAGTTACAGACTGTTTCCATTCCTCCCAGCTTCCAGTGCCCATCCTCACTCACAAACACAGATGATAAACAGACATTGTTATGTGTTAGGTTTCCCTAAAACACAAAAACCCAAAAAAGGATAATTGATTCAGGGGATAGATGAAGATATAAAATCTTAATCAGCATTAATTAGGTGCTGCAGGGGGCTAAGGAAAAGCTGCCAAAAAGCACACAGTTCCTCTGGGATTTTGTAGGTGACCAGCAGGTGCCAGGCAGGAGGGCCAGGGTTTTAGAGCAGACAAAGCTCTAATTGTCACAGTCCTTGCAATGCAACTGTAAATACAGGGGAGTTCTCCAACAGTGAACACAAAACCCCAGAGCTACAGTCTGAGCCAGGATTTACCTGCAGTCCTGGGCAAACACATAGTGCCTGGACAGGGCAGCAGTGACACCAATCTCTGGAATGGGGCAACAGCTGTAAACAAATGCCAAGGCCAAGCAATCCCATTTCCCTAAAGCAAGAAGTACTGCAAGCAGATCCATGAATTGAGAACCGCTTGCCCCCTTATTTCCACAACATTTTCAATTACTCTTCCTCCTCCAAAGCAGCCAATTTTAGCAGTTTCGGACTACAAGAACGGTGGGGCACACATCTTTTTGGGAGGAATCTGGAAAGAGTCACCCAGACAAGCCCAGGTACAACACTCTCCTGACACATTTCATCCATCTCCCACCAGAGCCTGATTATGCTGCCAGGGGTACCTACCCTGTCATGGAGGAAGATGAGTGCCAGCAACACATCGTAGATCCCTGCACAGATTTCTGAAGCAGAGAGCATCTCCAGGACCATCTCCAAGGGCCTCACCCGCTCTGTAACCAGGTGGATCCCATTGGCTTCCACAGTGCAGGAAAGGAAGCGCAGAAGGCAAGGGTGGCGCAAGGTTTTCAGGTGCTTCCAGAAACAAAGGAATCTGTTAGACCTCATCTGAGGCATCTCCTCCAGCTGCAGAGCTTAGTCCTGCCCCCCTTACCCATGTTTTCTCATGGAATTCAGACAGCCCATCCCTGCTCCTCACCAAGCACCCACCAAACTTCCTCACTCACTGCAGAACTTTTTATAATACAATGAAACAGAATCACAGAGTGGTCTGGGTTGGAAGGATCTTAAAGATTGTCTCATTCCCTCCCTCTGCCATGGGCAGGGACACCTTCCACTATCCCAGGTTGCTCCAAGCCCTGTCCAACCTGGCCTTGGACACTTCTAGGCATGGGGCAGCCATAGCTTCTCTGTGCATCCTGTGCCACCGCCTCACCATCCTCAGAGAAGAATTTCTTCCCGATATCCAATCTAAACCTACTCTCTCTCAGTTTGAAGCCATTTCCCCTTGTCCTGTCCCCATCCACGAGAGCAGAGCCCGGTCATTCCCTGATCCTGTCTCTCCATCTGTCTTGTAGGCTCCCTGCTGGCACTGGATGGAGAAAGTCTTACACAGAATAAAATGCTTACTCATAATAAATATGGTATTTTGGATGGGATTCACCCAAGAAAGACCCTGACTTGCATCTATAGGAAGAGGTAGCACCCTGCGAAGGCAGGCAGGTAGGCACTGCTGTCTGAACATTGCTGTTCATGCAGCATGCAGTGAACTTGGCAGCCGCCTGCCCTATGGCCAGGGTTGGCTTCCACCTTTTCTCCTGCCCTCACTCCCAAGGGTTTGACCCCTGTTAACCGATTCCTACCCTTCCAATAAATGGAGGGACAGCTGTGGCAATTGTGTCCCATGCACACTGCAGTACCTTGGCAGCTTTATTGACCTTATCCTCATTCTCCCGCTTGTACACAAACACGGAGGCGAGTTTGCCATCCTGGAGCACGGCTGGGTAAATGGTGTGGCCAGTGGGCAGTGTGAATGGTGGCTCTTCCAGGGTGTAGCTCTTCAAAGCACTGTTCTCCGAGCCCATCCCTTGCACAGGTCCCCTCCTCACCACAAACAGGCTTTGGGTGAAGGAGGACTTCCTCTGGATAGATTTCCTTCTGGCAGGCGCTGTCCAGTTCACCTTCAGAGCATTTTCTGCAAAGAATGAAAGAGCCCTGAAGAACCTTCTGCTGCCAGTATCCTCTCCTTGAGTTTAAGGACAAGAATAAAATCCCCGAAGTTTACTTTGTAAAGAAAACCTGAAGTCCACAAAAGAGCTTGGATCAACAGGTGAGCAGCTCTCAGCTGTGGGGCTTGGACTGCACTGGCACCTGTGTCAGCATCACCAGCAGCTCTGACACAGTGCAGCATCCACAGCCAACATCTGACCCGGCTACCAAGATGAGATCCACCAACACCCTCAGCCACACAGACACCCACTCCAGGGGTTTAACTGACATTAAGCACAGTCAGCAGTTAGGAAGTGTGACTGCCACACAAGGAGCCTCTAGCCTTAAAAACACCATTCCTCAGTTCTCCAAGCCAGATGAGATTTCAGTGAAGGAGGAAGGATTACAAAATGGATTTCAGGAGGTTACCTATAGCCAGGTACCCTCCTCCAGCAGCATGTTTTCCTCCTTGATTACCTTCTTTCCATGTGACAAATATTCCTTCTGCCTGCCAACCCTTCCTTCCTCCCACAGCCTGTCAGGAAGAGGCTGACACAGATTTTTGTGCTGTTTCCTCACACACAAAACTGGTAAAACAAACACACTGATTGCAGAGGCTCTTTTGGAAAACACTGACCCAGCACATACTCAGTCATCAGGCTTGTGATCACAGGCCATGGGCATGACCTGAACCTGTCTGCACATGGAAGTCAGCAAAACCTTCATCAGGAATCAGAAGGAGAGAGCAAACCCTCAGTTTTCAGGAAAAGTGGGGGAAAATTGCCCACCCCCAAGCTTTGTTTTATACAACTGGAGAATTGCTTTATTGTGGTTGTTTCCAGACATGACCAGAGGTTTCAGGAAGGCAACAACACAAGAGTCTCCCAGCTCCCCAGCAGAACTGTTCCACCAAAGCTGCTGCTCTGGTCTCCAGTGTCACCTGTGTCTCCAGTTAGGTCTCCCTCGAGCCCTGAGGTCAGAAGTGCTCAGGAGAGAAAGAGAGCTGGTCTGATATGGTTTCCTGGCTCCTTTAACCTCTCAGAGGGTACCAAGTGACAGCACAACAACCCCTGCAGTCCAAAATAGGGGGGAAGAAGGGCTTTTAACTGAGCTTCTGTGTCCTGATCCACCTAAAATCTAAACTGAAATTAACTACAGCTTCCTCATTCTCTCCCGTCTGGTGTCAGGCACAGATCTAGACTTTTTCAGCACTGATTCCTTTAATGGGACCTTTTAAAAAATAAAGGGAAAGTTAAAGAAGTCTAAACTGCAGCTGCCCAGCACTACACAAGAGAGGCTGACAGGTGAAAACAAAACACAATGCAGCAATAGCACATGTTTCTAAACTGTATTTTTTTGGTGAACTCGCTGGCACAAAAGCATTCATGCTGCCCCCAGACAGAATATTCTCCTTGCCAGTCAGAATCTGGGAGCTTTGCCCTGGTTGCCCCAGGTTAGCTCTCCTCAGCTGTCTACGAGGCAGCAGCTGCTGCTCCTGGGCACAGCCAATGCATTTCACTGCATTCTGCTCTTCCCAGCTGTGCCTCATTTAGTTGTTCTACTTCAATGATTTCTTGCTCAGATTTTACTCAGGACACCTGAAAGTATCTGGGCTGACCTGATGCCTCAGGTTCCTCCAAATACACATGGACATACCTAGCTTCAGAGATACCCTCAGTTAGGGAACAGAATCACAGAATGGTCTGGGTTGGAAGGGACTTTAAAAGATCATCTCATTCCACCCCCCTGCCATGGGCAGGGACACCTTCCACTAGACCAGGTTGCTCCAAGCCACATCCAACCTGGTGCTGGGCACTTCCATGGATGGGGCAGCCCCAGCTTCTCTGGGCACCCTGTGCCAGGGCCTCCCCACACTCACAAGGAAGACTTTCTTCCACACACCTAACCTAATGTTTCCCACATTCAGTTTGAAGCCATTCCCCCCTTCTCCTGTCACTACAATTCCTGATGAAGAGTCCCTCTCCAGCTTCCCTGTAGCCCCTTCAGATACTGGAAGGCTGCTGGTTGAGGTCTCCCTGCAACATTCTTCAGGCAGAACAACCCCAACCCTATCAGCCATAGGGGAGGTGCTCCAGTCCCCTTATCAATTTCATGGCCTTCTCTGGACTTGCTCCAAGAGCTTCATGTCCTTCTCATGCCAAATATTGTAACACCAGTCATTCTCAGGCCTGTGCTCTACCTGAGTGCTGCTGTACTACAGTCAGCTGCAAACGCACCTCCCCTCTCCAGAGAAGCTCCTCTCGGAGGCGCCCAGCAACTCCCAGTATCAAACACTGAGCACCTCCAAACTGCCAAGGGACAAGAGCAGCCTGTGGAACCCCGAGCTTTTCAGCTTTTTTTATGGCTATTGAAATTCCAGCTGGCAAAAGTATCTGCAAAGGTCTATGCCCAGGTGTGGCTACAACCCTTCGATGAACTCTCCAGAGCTAAAATAAACCATTACTCATGCAACTATGAGTTAAGAGCATTAACCCTTTTGTGTCTTATTTTCGTCAATTTGTAAACATGAACGTCAGATGTAACACACAGGACACCCTGGGACAGAGAGGTGCCCAGCAGGGAAATTTAGAGGAATTGGTAGCTAAGTACAATGTGGATTTGCTACCAGAACGAGGTGGAATTTCAATTTAGCTTCCTTGTGGAGTGAATGACAGCTGCATACAGGGTATTCACCTGAAATACACGCCGAGCCCTGGCACTCCACGGCTCAGAGAGGCAGTTCCCGGCTTCCCAGGCGCCCTGCCCGCCACCTCCCACGCCAGCAGAGCCTCCTGGAAGTGCTCTCAGAGGTGCTGGGGGCTTTGCTTCCAAAGGTAGAAGTTTCCCAACGTGACACCTTCAAATGCCCACCCGGGACCCTGAACAAGCAGTCCCTCGCAGACAGGTGGGAGATCAGCAGCCTCCGTGGGAAGGAAGCTCGGTTCAATCGCACTCCCCCAAGGCCACTCCAACCCTGGGCACCGGGGAGAGCAGTTTTAACACACAGGCTCCCCAGGAACACCGGGTAACGCCGGCTGCGGGAACAGCACGGCCAGAGCCGCCACTGCGGGAGCTGCTCTTTGCCCAGGAGCTGCAGCCCCGCGCACAAGCTGCCCGCGGGTCACACCCGGCCCGGGGGCGGCAGCGGTACCGCGTCCCCAGCGCGGCTGGCAGGGCCCAGCCC
>VZTN01027959.1:661585-695801 GCA_013400515.1 Erpornis zantholeuca
GGCGGCCGCAGCGCCCTCACCTGCGCGGGGCGCGGCCCGCGAAGCGGCGGCCGCCATTTTGGGTGAGGGCGAGTCTCCCTCCGGGCACCCTTAGAATCAGGGAATCATGGAATCGTCAGGGTGGGAAGAGACCTTTGAGACCATCTAGTCCAACCGTGCACCCAGCACTGCCACTGGAACCGCTAAACCACATCACCCAGCGCCAGATCCAGACGCCTCTTAAACCCTGGGCACCGTGTTCCAATGCCTGACCGCCCTGATGGTGGAATTTTTTTCTCTAATACCTAATCTGAATCTCCGTTGTTTCAGCTGGGCAATTTCCTGTTGCCCTCCCACTGCAGGCCCGGCAGAAGAAATGGACCCTACTTGGCTACAGCCTCCGGTCAGGTGGTTGCAGATAGCGATGAGAGCCCCCCTAAGCCTCCTCCAAGCTCAGCACCCCCAGCTTCCTCAGCCGCTCCTGACGTTTTCTAGACCCTTTACGAGTGTTGTTGTCTGGTTCCTGCCCCTCAATGTCCTTTTTAAAGGACATCTTAAAATATCCTTGCCCTTCCCGTGCCCTGCTCAGGTCCGCCTGCACCCCAAGTGCCCCGGGCCGCGTCCGGTGCCACCTCCCCGCCAGCCCGGGAGCGAGAGCGGCAGGGTGCGAGCGAGGCAGGTGGTCTGACACTCCTGCGTGAGGGGATCCATTTAATGCCATTAAAACTAATTGCTCTCCGTGCCGCGGCGTAAAGTGACTCCGGGGAGAGATTTCACGTGAGTGTTTTGGACGGCGGAGCGAAGGTTGAAAGGAACGACTCCAGAGCGGTGGGAGGTCTGGGCTTTTCACACGCTATTTTCATATCGCCGGTGTTACTCCAGTTTCCTGCAGCACCAGGACGTGAGGATGTGGTTTGCTCACTCTGAACAGCAGCACAACCCAGCCCCGTGGCCTCGTCTAGATGCAGATTTAATGGCCAGGGCAGAGTGTTTAACACAGGTGGTCTGAGCTGTGCAAGTGCCTTGGCTTTCTTTAGTAACTCAACTCTACTCAAATGCACTAAGTTTTGTACTGTCAAATCCAGCATGAACTGTGTAGAGTCCGTTCTTTAGCAATATGATTCCCCCCTCCATTTCTAGTGAAGCTTTCCAGTGCTTGGACAGCATGGATGATCCCAGAGACAAAGGTCTGTTGGATGGTGTCTCATCTGTTCCAGGATCCCTTCAGCATAGCTAAACCACAGCTCTGTGGATAGCAAAAGGGATTCCGTCAGATCCACACCCAAACTCTGCTCAGTTGAACCTCACCATCTGTTCAGGCCAGCAAGGAGAGAGGATTTCTCCTATGACCGTACATGGGGAGGGCTGTTAGGTGGCACATCAGGGTTAACATGGGGACACAGTGCAAGGAGGAGTCTCCTCCTCTGGCAGGATATGCTGGTAGATGGATCTGGTGCATTTTTAGAAAAGTAGAAATATGATGGGAAGAGCAGGGTGCAGGAAAGTAAAATGGATCATAGATAATATGACATGTAGTATGTCACCCATTACAGGGTAATATAATGCACACAGGAAGAGAATCTAAATAAAGTTCAGGTACACCACCTCTATCTCTCAAAGGCAGGAAAGATCGAGTCTTTGGCTCAAATGCGACAGACACCATAAAAGATCCTGGCCCCAAAGTGCAAACTAAGGGGAACTGTGAACATTACTCACGTTTATTAAACAAGCATGGGTTTCTATGTCCTCTGTGTGTGTTTGTGGCAGGGCAAAGGCAGAAGGTCAGAAGATATGAACAACTGAAGGTAAAGATAAAAACTTCTTAATAAGCAGGAACTGATTTCTACTCACAGCACTTGGCTTCAGCTTCAGGCTACGGTGCGATTCATGTGTCTGTCACGAAGAAAAAGCAAACTTTGGCGGCTCTGCATCATTTATGGTTTATTTCCTTTGCTGGGCTGCCTTTGTGGAGAAGCATTCCTTCCCTTTACCTGCTTTTCCTGTGTCATTCCATTGTTCCGCACAGACTGAAGCGGCACCGAGGGGCATGCCCTGCTTAGGGCCCTGTCACCAGGTGCTGCACAAAAACCCCAGCTGGGCTTCTGCCCCCAAACATCATCCTTTGCCCTCCCTAAGCACAGCCAACGTGGGCTCTTCCGGAGAACAACCCAGGATCTGATGAGGGATGTGTGAAGCCCACTCCTTGTCAAGGGCAGAGAAGAGACGGGGAACTAGCAGGATTACAGAGCTCCTAGCAAATGCTTCATTAGTATTGGAACTGGTTATTTAACTGGTTATTTATTGGGCAAGAAAAGGTTGGCATAGTGGAGAGACAGCCGGTAACTGTAGAGGGGGACAGAGGAAAAATCCCTTCAATGGAGTAGAGCATGTAAGGTCTAAAGGGACAGCTAGGGAGCACTGTTTCAGAATCCCAGAATGGTTTGGGTTGGAAGGGACCTTAAAGCACATCACATTTCAACTCCCTGCCCTGTCCAGGGACACCTTCCACTAGACCAGGCTGCTCCAAGCCTCATCCAGCCCGGCCTTGAACAGCCCCAGGGATGGGGCAGCAACAGCTCCATTCTGTCCAGCACAGTGGTGCAGGTGGTCTCAGTATTGCTGGGATGTTCCCCAGCTCATCCTCTTCCAGCCCAGCAGGCCTTTAGGAAAGGCAGGGGGGAAAAAACAAGGCTGCAGTGATGCTCCTAGCTGATGCCTTTTCCTGTGATGTCCTACTCCTGCATGGCCACGTTAATTACAACTACAGTACAGTAGCTTTTTACTGCTAATCATGTTTCTCAATTTCTTAATGAACAGAGA
The DNA here is from genome assembly GCA_013400515.1 of Erpornis zantholeuca. Taxonomy (NCBI): domain Eukaryota; kingdom Metazoa; phylum Chordata; class Aves; order Passeriformes; family Timaliidae; genus Erpornis; species Erpornis zantholeuca. The sequence continues at coordinate 664,385 of VZTN01027959.1, forward strand.
AGTGGGTTTCTTTTTTTAGGGGACAGGGAGCCCAACGTATTATTTCCAGCTCTGGAAAAGTCCATGTTTTTATTCAAGTGGGTGTCCAGACCAACTGGCTGCAAATGTGCCTATGAAATGCATGCAGGGGAGTGCAGTCTCCCACTGTCTGTGCAGCTCCAACACCCCTCCTGGCACCTCAGAGCTCTTTCAGAAGAAAAGAAAACCCCAGAACCTTAACCTGAAGGAAAAAATGATCAGATCACAAGAGCTTCAAGGGTGACATGAATTGCACCAGCTTTGTTTACTTCAGGGGTTTTGAGGATGGTCACAGAAGAAATGGAGGTTGTCACTACTCTCAGCCTCCTGCCAGGATGAGTGGACAGCTGAGTTACCAATGCTGTACTACAGGAATTCCATTAAAGAACCTGCCAGAGGGGCCCAAAATGTCTTTTATCTAAACAGAGCTTGTCCTGCTTATTCCAGAGGAAGATACATCTTGTTCCTGGTTTATTTAATCCAGAGTGGATTAAATTAAACAGAATCACAGCAGTCTGATTTCAGAATGAAATGCACATGTTAAACTCTTAGCAGACAGCTTCACAACCCCCTGGATTTTTGAAAGACCTTGAATCAGGTCCTCCATGAGCTCTCAGGGATGAGAGTATTTGTTTACTTTTGCTTTCCTCCACTCTGTTGCCCTGGAAAACTCCTAAATACTGGTGTAGTACAAATAATAATTTAACACAGTATCTTAGGTGGCTGCATGGAGCAGATTGCTCCCAGAAATGAGCCTGTACATCTGCATAAACCTTCTCTAATAGCTACCAGACGTAGGAGCTTCTCAGCCATTGCTTATTTCATTGTGCTATTAACTTTACAGCCTAATTATATCTAAAACACTTGCCTAACCAAACTCATTAATTAATTAGCAGCAGGCTGGGAAACAGAATACTCCTGGGATGGTTTGGGATTGCTGCTGTAGGGAAAGAAGAGGAGCTCTGCAAAGCCAGGGAGAGAAACTAGGAAAAAAAGGACAAAAGTTGCAGATGTTGCTAAAAGCAAGCAGATCTCTCCTCACCCTGTTCTATGCAGGATACAGTATCCAGGGACTGAATCCATAAATACAGGTAATTAAACAGGTCAAGCTCTCCCGTCTTCCTCTGACACCCACAGGAAATGTGATATAAATTGAAAAGTCTATGTACTTCTATCTTTTTTTCCCTTTTCTGGCTCAGGAACTGTAATTAAAGGGAAAATCAGCCTCTCTCCTGCCTTGAGAGTGCAGTGGCACAGCTGGTTTTCATCTTGGCTAGCAGGCTCTGTCCTCAGGCTACTAAGTGCTGAGTAATTTTTACCAAGCTCTGTTTGCAGATAAATGATGTTCTCCTCTTAGCTGCTGCCAGGCAAAGCTACAAATACTTGATTTTTTATTCTTTTCCCATAAACTCCTAACATTGAATACTAAAAATGCAGCCAGAGATTTTTCCACTGCCATTTATTCTCAGCAAGGTCACAGCTGTATTACAATTACAGACACCCACCCCTTTGCTGGAGCTCCACTGCAGCTCCTTGTTAACCTGAAGCTTCCAATTAAAGGCTCTTTCAGTTTCATTGATAGTTTGCATATACTCCAAGGACCCACTTCATTTTGTTTTTCCCCCAAAACACATTCCATGAGAAGGGCAACTGCTTTAAATAACTTAACACTAATTTCTGGAAACGCCTGATGAGTGAGTGCCAGTCTCAGAAGAAAAGCCTGAGTGTACAGTTTGGGGAATTTCTCTCACAGCTATAACTATAAAAATATCTGAAAGCTTTTGACTAAACCTGGCACAACCTCTGGGCAAATCCAGTGTGGGCTCAGAACAAAGGAAAGAATCTAGAAAAGTACAACACTGGAAACCCATTACTGTAGTTCACGTTTTCTGCCATGTTTCTCAGTGAGATCTTATGTGTTTTAAGAAACTGTGTAAGAATTAGTTAAAAATTGTAGAAAAAATAATTTAAAAAATACTACCTAATCTTGGCAATGCTGTTCTTCCACCTACCTCCACTGAGTGAAGCCCCCAACAAGAAGCCAGCACAGTGACAAGGCTGAAAACTGGTAAGAAATACCATGGCTAATTTTAGATTCATATCCAGTCATCCAGCTTGAAACACAGGGAGTAACAGGGCTTACAGAAGTACCTGCACACTTTGTAAAGATAACACAGGGTTTCAAAACAATTTTAATTTCAAAGGTATTATTGAAGTATAAGACTGAGCATTGGTCAGCTTCCTTAACAATCCCATGCCTTTGAAGATCACCTTCCCAGCAAAGAACCCAGTTTTATGGAATTACTGGTGACTGGTTTAGTAGGATCAGCCCCTGATTTAAATCAGCTTTCTGTTTAAGCCGTAAATGAGGGAGGAAGAAGGAGAAGAACAAATCTGCAAATCAATAGGCATTAACAAAAGAAAAAGGATGAGCTAACTTTTCTTTTAAAAAGTGAAAATTTGAACTGCTGCCTTGGTAGCTGAGGGCATTTTCATCCCTTTCTTCTGTCTGCTACAGTGGGCATGCACAGCTGAAGAACAGCTTTAGCCTGAATTCCGTTTGTGGATTGTGTTTCAAAACATGGCATAAAACAACCACCACATAGGGAGTCCAGCTTGAAGGGGTCCTGGCCTGTCTCTGCTGCTCCATGATCCGTGCTTAGATCCAGCTTAAACCCCAGAAATGAGCAGGACAGGATGCATTTGTGTTTCCAGATAGGGAAGCTGAGGTAAAGGCTCTGCCTCTGGATTCTGAACCAAGGTACAATGTTTCTTTCTCTTGCTGCCCCTCAGGATGGATGTGGCTGTCTTCTCTTAGCCCAAAGAACTCTGTTTAAACACTAGGGTAAAGGTATTCTGTTGTGTAGTTTCCAATTTTAAGGGTTTTCAAGCATTTAAAATAGACTGTAAATGTCTGAAGCTCCATGGGACTGAATCTGTGCCATCTTTCCATTATTAAAGTGTTCAGACCCAGGACTGGCCTTTGGTCCAAACTATGTGTCAGGGCAGTGCCAGGAGATGCTGGGGCTTAATGGTGTTCCTGTGACTGAAGTGTGAGAGGGAAACAGTCCACATTAAACACACTGCACATGGAGTACTTTTCTGAAGTGCCTTGTAAAACACATGAAACATTGGTTAGAAACACATTCACCACTGCTGACCACACAGGTTTTTATATTTAATAGAAATTAAATTAGTAGCTTAATATACATAATGTGACACTTTCCAGTCCAGTAGTTTCCAATTCCTGCTTTCAAGTAACAGTTACTGTACAAAAATAATAACAATGAGCAACCAAAGAGTAAACACTGTCACTAACATACTGGACCCAGAAAGGCTAAGTTTATGTGGAGCTACACATGCCAAAGGATACAGAGTGCTGGAGCCACTGTGGTACAATCATGCATTACCAGGGGACAGGCGCTGCTGGCCAGGCTCACCGTGCTCCGTAGCTGTAGTAGTACGGCTCATCCGGCCGGTAGCCGTAGGCAGTCGCTGGGCGCCCGGGAACCCCCGGGGTCTGACCAAATCCATCCACTCCAATGCTACAAAAAAACAAGGAGAGAGAAACTGCAGGACTTTGTATAGTAGGGAAGGCACACCAGTGCTTGTGTCTCTAGTTCCTGCCACAGAGATAGTTTTGTGAGGTGACTTTGCAAGACTTGTTCCCCTTCTGGACACAACTTCCCTAGTGGGAAAAGAAACGCTGCAGAGAAATCAGTGCAACTCCTGTCAGGGAAAGGCTCTCGGGCCCAAGAGGAATCCCAGAAGAGACAGAAGTCTTCTCTTCCCTCCTTTCATGGATTTACTGCCCAGGCACTCATTACTCAGTGTCTCCCCTCTGTACACTGAAGTTACCATGTCCTTCAGGCTTCTGGCAAAGTCTATTGTAACCCTGCCCTACACAGCACATCTGAACAGTCCCATTCCCTGCCTTCAGTTCATTTCTGATGTGCATGGAGAACACCAGATAAAAGTGAGAATATCCAGCACAGCAACACAATTCAGTAAAAGATGGTATTTCTGGTGGGATACAAGACTGGCAGCCAAATGATAGAAGGAATTAATCACATACTGAAAGGTTATGTACTAATGAGACAGAATAGTTAATTTTTCATGCAAAACAGCATCTTTTACACCTAAAAAGTCCCACAAAGAGTTAGATATTAAAACACAAGAACTGCATAGGGAAAAGTGGCACATACTTCATGTTCAACAATAACTCATGCAGGAGGTAGACGAAAAATGAGCATTGCCTAAGACACTGGATTACTGCCTTTTCATGGCTATGTCACTTCTTAGCTTCCACTTCAGTAGAGGGACAAATGGAAAAGGATCCTGATTTATTGTCTGACTAAAGATGCATTGAAAGGAGCTGAACTTCCCCTCTGAAGACTGTCAAAACACAAAGAACCAAAGTGCTTTTGGAGTGGGGAAAAGCTGAACCTCATTACTGCCAATTATCCATATGGAACATGAGTTATGCAACAGTCAAGGCTGGAAAAGAATGACCCCTCTAGAAGATGTACAATGGGTGGGCCCCAGGCCCTGGCTCAGCAAGAAGCTGGCACTGCTCAATTGGTTGGACTGAAAGGGCTCAGCTACATGGTGGGGACCATGTCCATCACTCTGTCCTCACAAAGGCACTTTCCTTGGATTGTATCTCAATGAGGTCCTAGAGTTGTGTGTCTGGTTTCTCAGGAAACTAGTTCACTTATGGGATATTCTGATAGTCAGGTGAAGGTAGAAGGTCTGAGGATGAGATTTGTCCTCTGAGAGAGAAGGGACACAATTAATAGCCAAGCTGCAGAGAAAAATCACTGTTTTACCTGGATGTATCTTGAGAAATGTATCCTGAAAGTGCTTTGCATTTCCACATCAGCCCATGTGTATCTAAATTGGCAACACCCATCTCCTGACTCCTGCACAGAGCCATCAGCTCAGAGCCATCAGACTTTACAGGCTGATTAGCCCTTCAGCACAGCAGAGAGAAGGAGTGTTGCCTTGGTGTATGCTGCAGCGGTGCAAAGCTCTGTGAACGCATTCCTCTGGCTCCACACCTGCCTCTGGCCACCCATTCCTTCCTGTATCCACTCCCAAGTCCTATTACCCTTTTTCAAGCCCATTAGGAAATGAGCTGGTGACCTCTGAGGCACCTTCTCCAGATGCCTTCTTTGTACCTGGCAAACAACAGCTTTCTCATTATCAGGCCTGAAGCTTTGGAAGTCTCTGAAAAGAAGGGATTAAGAGAAATCCTGTTACTTTGTGTTTATCTCTCATCTCCAGAAACCTCAAATTGAGCATTCACCTTAGCCAGTCCCTGCCTCTCTTCTGTCACTGATTTGCAGTGTGAAAAGGGATTGACAAACAGACCTCACCCAGGCTGCCCTTGGCTGCAAGTGTCTCAATATCGAGTCCAAAGCTCTTGTGAAAAGCCAACAAGGACAATCACGAAGCTGACCAGTTTGTTTGGCAGTTCAGAAAACAAACCAGTTAACAAACTACTATAAACCAAGGCCAATTCCTTAAGGGTCTTTTCAGTGCTGCCAGAGCCAGGAGTTAATAATGCACTAAAAGAAGGCATAGTGGGAATTGGAAGTGCAGAGTCTGGTTCTGTTGTGCTTCTACAAATTCCCAGTGATAGCACACATGATACACTGCAGAGAAGCAGGACCCTTTAAAGCTACCTTTAAACTCAGGAATTTCATTGTTTTTTTCCAAAGATCCTTAAATATCTACAGTTGATTTAAAACTAAGAGCTATTTTAACAGAAAATGCTTTTCTGGGTTTATATTTCTATTATGTTTTCTCTGACTATAACCATGTTAGTTGTGGATAATACAAGTTAGTTTATAATACAAGTGTGATAGAATAGGGACTTTTTGCATTTCTGCAAAGCACTGAAAAGGTTGTTCTGGAATGATATTTAGGCGAGTGAGGAGGCTGAGGGTGCCCAGGGCTGCTGACTGCGTGTCAAGCTCATAGCAGCCATGCCTTGGCTCACAGTAGTGCCATCCTCAGGTTTACCGTGGCAAAGCAGGACGCAACAAAAACAGGATCCTGAAACCTCCCCTGAACCCCTTTATACACCCCAAGCTAAACCACCACGGGCTTCCTGGGGTGAGGTGTAATAACGCCCTGAGCCACGCGGTGGCAATGAGCCTCTATCCCTGCAGGCTGAGCTCTTCCAGCCACTTCCAACTCAGTAATCCCTATTCAAAGAACATCTAAATGTATTTAAATTGATAACGAGAACAGGAAAAATATGGTTTCAATCACAGTCTCAACAAATCAGCTTTTTAATATTTTTTTTATAAATGTGTAAGTAATTAGGTAAAGATCCCTAGAGTTTAAACTTTGAGTATCAGTTATTTCCAAATGGTTCAGACATATGTTAGTGTCCTGAAGAAAACTGGAAGAGATGGATCAGCTGATAACTGGTTTGGACAGTCAAAAAAAAAAAAAAAAACAGAAAATCACATTAAAACACCTTGATCAAATCACTACTCTCTCCTATCTAAATATTTCCCTGGAGTAAATGAAGTCTTGACCATGCTTGAAAAAAACTGGCCTCCTTTTTTACACGTTAGTACTCTTGACGCAAAGCAGCTTTGCCTGTTTGATTGTTTGCGCTGGCAGCCTGCAGCACGGAGCCTGTTGGAGTTGAAGGGATGGGTCTTGAGCCCAGGAGGTGACAGAGGGGTAGGACAACCACAGAGCCAACACGCGCCTGGAGATCAGGGTCTAACTTGCTCCAGAGGCTGCCAGGCCAAGGGCATAACCCACCAAGGTGAAGACGGGTTTAAAAACAACTCCTGATGAATCCTTGCCCCTTCTGCCAAGAACAGCAGAAGGGGAGAGCCAGCAGAGATCGTAGTTCTGCGACTGTAAACACTTGTTGGATAACGACTGGCCTGAGATTATGATTTGTGCTATGTGTGCTCAGATTTATACCAGCAATCAACTTCAAGGCTTGCTCCTAGGAAAAATGTGTTGTTGGCCTTAAGCTACAGCATCTACCAGGAAACTCAGTGCTCAGCAGAGCAAGCACCAGCCTGTCTTCCCTAAAGACAGTAACACATAATTATGCTACTGGGGCAACAATACTCATCCCTGACAGTATTTCTTCTTCCCAGTATTCGCTCCTATATAACTGGGTATGCCCAGCAAAGTGCATGCAACCTTGCAGTTGTAGAGTGGCTATGGATCACACAGCATCACAACAACCCCTGAGATAAACGGCTCAGGCTGCTGCCTTAATCTTCAAGTCACTGCAGGCAGTTTTGTCTCACAAACTGCACATGCGCATAGAGAGTGGCGCTTGCCACCACCCTGGCACAGCACAACTCCCCTCTTGTGCAAAGCTCAGCCCCACGCCTGGGGCTCATGGAGTTACTGCTAACCTCAGTTGCTGGTTCATTTTGAGACCCTTTAAAATATGAACTGTGTATTTTACCCCTATGCACTCTCTTAATGATTTGTTTTTTTTAGACTGAAATCACTTCCAGCCATCAGTTATACTCGAGGTCTCTACACATGCACTTCTCCAAGCACAAATATTTCTTTTTCCTATTGGTCTGCCAGCCCCTGTCAGAGCAAATTTTACTTTAAACTAAATGCTGTGATACTTAAAACCTCTTGGATTACTCGGGCTGCTAGTGTGATCTATGACCTTCCCCAAATGACAGCTGAACTTTCCAATTTGCTTGTTCTGCTAGGGAACCGAGGAACACATGCTGAAGAGGAAAATGTTCCTGATGTGCATGAGTGAGGAGAGATTTCTTAACAGCCCTGCTTATTGATGCTTGCTGATTAAGAGCATCCAAATTAATATGCCCATGTAGGATCTTAGGTGCCCTGACAAAATTTAAGATGTAAATTGTGTCCTTTCTCTCAAGAGGAAATGGAAGCCAGCATTCTGCTGCATCCACAAAATACTTTCCTCCTGAATTCCCTCCTGCCCCTAGAGTCTCCAGGACTAGATAGGCTTTGTGGTATGTCTGGAAGGCTCTGACAAGGAGCACTCCATCGGGAATCCTCTGCTGGGGTTCCCCCCCAGATGTCTGTGGTGTTCCCCAGGGCAAGGTACCAGGAAAGGCTTGTGAGCATGGTCTGGGCTAGGTAATTAACACCTGGGTGCAGAGTGACCACAGAGCTCTGGGAGCTCCCCTGACGCTGCGCACCCCAAGCCTGTCCACACCAGTGTTCACACTGGTACCAGTGCTGCTGCTGACAGGAGCTCTCAAACCACTGCCTAATTCCTAGATACTAATTCCTCCAGCATAAGCAAGGCCTTGGAAAGGCAAGTCCAGTATCACTGGAGATCAAGAAAGGCAAGACTGCATCACTTTCTTGGTCAAAAGTAAACACTAGAAATCCAACTGAAAGCCCCCCCAGTAGGATGCATGGATCTTGGAGTGATCCCAGCAAGAAGCACTGCCTGGGAAACAGGTCTGTCAGAGACATGAAGCACTATGGCACACATTGCACCAGAGTGTGCTGTGAAAGACAGTGACTGCCTGTGTAAGTCAAAGAACCCCAGGAAAACCTTTGAAGGTGAAATACTAGTTTAGGAGTTCATACTTTAGGGCCAAAGTTTCATTAATTTCTGCCCAAAATTAAAGCACTGTGGAATCACTGCCCCCTGAAAATGAACTGCGAGCTAAACACATTGAGTGCTTCCACCAGAGCCAAGATTTCATCTCCAATTCTATTTATTCTAAACTTTTTCTAAAACCCTGTCATTCTTCCCTCCTTACTCTGCATCAACAAGCCCTTATGTCTCAGAGGCTCTCAGCTACTCTGTGGAGATACAAGTTTTATAATCTTCTTAAAAATAAAATCTATTTTATTTTTAAAAAATCTACAGACTTTAAATTCTGTAGATCCTCTCACCTTGGTAGGACCAACCAAACACTACTTGCAGTTGTCAACTCATCAGCAACCCTACCAAGTCCTAATGAAGGAATCGCACCAAAGCTGTCCACAGGCTCCAGTGAGCTGCTGGGAGGGTTTACATGCAGGTGTAAACAGGCAGCATCAGTTGACAGACATGGCACCTCTGACCACACCTGCAGCTTTCCAAAACTCCTCCTGAAGATTAGAGAAAGGGGTTAGAACCAGAGGGGTTCCAAATATCTTTCAGAAACCTGCTATCAGTACAGTTCATAGCAGTCCCGCTGTTTCCTCTGTACCTTCTCCCCCTGGCTATTATGGTTTTGAAAAATCACTGTCTTCACTCCCAAGCATCTCCACCTCAGCCCAGGCAGGCACTGAGACTTTCAGCCACACGTCACTGGAGTCCTAAATTTTCTCTTCCATTAATCTACTCATGTGTGACAATATAGTTCCTATCCTGTATTCCCTTATAAACTCTCATGCCATAAAACTCTGTATTCCACAACGCTGTATCAAATTCCTGTGTATAACAGACAAAACACATTGTGTGTTCAGATGAATCCTGAAGGTTGTACTTTTCCCTCAGGAGGTACCAGAGCCATAGGAGTAGCACACCAGTCTCTAATCTCAAGACAAGCACAGCATTATAACCTGTTCAAATGAGGGGCAGTTTACTGATTATAACACCTGCCAACAAGACACACAGAAGTTTGCCAGCAGCAAAGTCCATATTTCTTCTTTCATCTCAGTGGGTGTTTTTGTTTGAACTGTTGATGAGTGCCAGTCTGAGATAAGTGCAGTGCAGGCCAGTATAATCACAAAGGGGATGCTCAGTCCTGTCAGCCCAATTACCAGACTGGTTGGTGAATGCTGCAGTTCCCTCCCTTTCTCCCTTCACAGGTTTCCTCTGCACAGAGACCAAGCATGGAAAGGCAGGGGGAGCTGGGGGCATCCAGGCCTTCACCTGTTGCACAAGCAGGGATTAAGGCACAGTGTGCATCCAAGCACAGCAGGTGGGAAATAGTTCTGAATTCCATAGAACACACATAGACGTCCAGCTTCTAAAGTTATCTGAAGGTAAGACACATTTAGCTAATCCTTTTTGCAGGTACCAAGGAACCATCACACTTGAACCAAGGCTAGGAGCCTCTGAAGCCATGGACTCTGTGGCCTTTCCACTGATATTCCCTGGCAGCTAAGCACCCCATTCTCCTAACACCACCATGACAGGGTAAAGGGCATCAGAAAGGGGCACAAAGCCTGTTGCTTTTTCCTTGCCTCAAGTCCAGTGATGTAGGAGATGATCCCATTTCCTCCTATAAGCCAGCTACCCCTGGTTTTTCTTCACTGGCCATAAATTTTCTGTCCTTCAGTGTAAGAGCACAAACCATGGGTTATGAGGAAACTCCATAGAACTGAGAAGCCTTAGGAAAAAGCAATGTTTCTTTATATAATGTCTTGTAACTGTAGATTCTCCCACTGCTGATTATGACGTTAAACTATAAACCACCAGTCTCTTAAGTTCTGTCTCCCATGACCCCAGGTTTTTCTCCCCTATCCGTGAAGCTCTTTTTTCCATGCTTTCTATTCCTTAAGCTCAAGTGGGAGGGGAGTTTTGTGGCAGGAACTCTGACTGTGCCCACTGCACAAGCGACAAGTCCATCTCTACATTATCATAAACAATAATGTCCCTTAAACAGTAATACTGTATCTGTTCACAGGACAGAAAATATCCAAATGAACCTGTGCATTAATACTTTAGCTCCTCTGTGCATCATAATACAGCTTTTATGGATATGATCATGTCTCTCCTTCCATGTGATCCAGCTTTCTTCAGTGTACTTAATGACTTAAAGTTTCCAATTGCTTCTGGACTCGTTGCCCAGTTGTATCCCAGCACAATACTGCTGTTTCTCCCATTTAATTACAAACAAATGCAAAGCTGACAATGATGGAGAAATGAGCACTGTGTCTTCTGTGTCAGGCTCCAGCTATGCACCAAGCAATAATCATGCCAAAATTCACTGGGGGAAGGCAGCATTAAAAAAAAAGTATTTCCCAACTGAGTAGTAGGAAAGCACTGAACCAAACCCAAATGACCTTGCTTTGCCAAATTCAGTGCAGGCCTTGCTTGAAAGCTGTAGCTCCTGCCATCCCTGCTCTGCAAACACAGCCTGGGATTTGGCCTCTGTTTCTCGCTCTGTCAGTTACCTGCTGTGTGATCCTGCAAAAGTTGCTCCTTTTCTCCGTGACCTCAGTTTCCCATTGAGTAATGGTAGAGAAAACACCCCAGACATTAAAGACAAACTACAGTAATGAGAAGACTCAAATTAGACTGACATAGACAGAAAAGACTTTTGCTTATTCTCTAAAATCCTTTAGGAAAAAAAGATTATTTCTGCTCTGCTAGAAAAGCAACCAATCCCCAACAGAGCCAGGGGTCAAAACAGCAGCTCAAAAGCTGCAGCCATGTTGTTTCTTTGAAGGGCATCGGGAGAGCTCCTGTAGCATTCCCGCAGTCAGGCTCACAGCTCTGCCACATGGACAGGGAGTTTCTCTGTGATTCTCTACAGAATTTCTTAAAAGGTCAAGTGCACAGACAGAGCTGGAACGGAAACCAAGAGCTCTGCCTTTCCATTGTAAGCCTGACAGAAACATCTCCTGTGCTCTTGGCTCAACAAGTGTCCAAACCCACTGATTAGATACATCAATTTTTTAAGAATTAATTAGGAACTAAAATAAATTTTAAAAGCCCCAAGGAACAGGCAATAAAAAGCAAGATGTCCTTTCCTCCCCCTCTCTCCTTGCACAGTCCAAAGTATATGTGTCAACTCCATAAACTGAAGAGTACGTTGCCTTAATCTAAACTAGTAATAGGGCTGCTTGGGACGCTTTCACACCTCTCTTTTAATTGTCTCCAGCAAGCTCAGCGTTAAGCTGGGTATAGAAGCTTCAGGTGACTGTCCGAGCAAAATAAGATCCTGAAGTTTCATAGAGATGACTGGAGTCACTGACAAGATCAGGATCTGCTCCAAGTCTTCCACTAGCCTTCCCACTTCTACACAGGAAGTGTTCCTTGCTTCCTGTGCTAGCATACAGAGCAGGTCACTGAAAATGTACTCAAAGATAAGCAGTAGAAGCAAAAATGCAACTTTTTGGTGCCCTGCACTGAAGTGCTTTTAGCTTAAGAATTTTCCCTTTAAATGTTTATACAAACTCCTCAAGCCCAAGCACAGCCACTCAGTTCTGTGCTTCAACACAAATGGGGACAAAAGTTCCCTGTTGTGCACCAATGCCTGGAGAAGCCAAAGCAACAGGTCACTGATGACAGTCATGCTGTCTGCAGGGCAGCTTGGTGTGGATGAGAATCCAGATGCTGGAGGGAAGGAGGGAGGGAAAGTCAAGAAATCTGTTCTGCTCTGACTTCCAGCTGCAGCCAATAAAAGTTTTCAAAGCCTTTTCTGAAAGTTAAAATGCTGAGGGATTTGCAGTGCTCACACACAGCAAATGCAGTTGGAGCATTACTACTGATGAAGAAACTTTAAATATTTTTTTACCACCACAGACGATTGTCCTGATTTCAAACACTTTTATGTATCAGCACAGGGCCCTAGTGAAATCCTGTCAAGATCTATCCCAAATCAGCAATGATTTTAGTGTAAATCAAGAAGAAAGTAAATATCAGTGTCTCTTACTAATTTTTTTTTCTTAGGAATAACAGTGGATATGTCAGGAAACAAGGCAGATACAAATACAGACAAGGAATGTGTTCTTGGAGATCTGTATGTTGGAGTAGCATTATTATATTAAAAATTCAACTTAAATTAAACAAATGAAAAATCAAATGTTTCCAGACCAAAAAGGCTGGTCAGGGAGTATTGGAAAAAAAAATTTAAAAAGCTCAAGACCCTGAAGGCAAATAAACTCCATAAGCTTATTTATTATTTTTTAAATTTCAGAGTTCAAAAAACATCATCTTAGTTTTCCAGAGGAAAAAGGGTGTGTCAGTCTTTGGAGTTGGATGGCTGACACCGATACACACAAAATCAGAATAAAATTTTAGAAACAAAACAATTTTAAGTATTTGGCAAAGAAATTAATTTGATATATTATTTTTTATGCTAGAGATTTTTTCAGAGCACATGTTCAGTTCAGATAATAACCACAAGAAATATCCCACTGATATATGGGCCTATTAAAAACTCCTCATTTTAAGTTTAATTTTGAATACTGTGAGCATGCTTAAACCCAGCATACAAAACACCCCTCATTTTATTACAGTTTTAAATCTTTCTTCCAGATCTGCCCTTGCAACCACTTGTCTTGATAAAATAGGTCACTTGAAAAAGGAAAGCTCAATAAAATGAATTACAAAACCAACAAGATTAAACTGATTGTGCTGTTTTTGTACAGTGCAGCCGAATTCTGCAAATATGCTGCTGGCTGTGGTTTGGCATTTAACAGCATGTGATCAGTGAGAAGGAGGAAATTTTATTCTCATTAACTGTTGCAGATTTACTGCAGTGAAAAAGGGCTATGTAACCTGAGAAGTGACAGAATGGAAAGATCAAAGCAGCAGTCTGGAAACTAAATAAACCTTCTGGCTACTTCCTGCAAGGAAAATTCACTCTGGCAATGTAAAACAGAGTCCAGTTAAAAACTACTCTCAGTTTTATGAGCTGTCACAGCAGCTTGAGTGGTTTGGACCAGTCAAGTTTAGAACATTATATTTCCTTGTTTTTGTCTCAGATACTTCTGTAAGCAGTTTTATAGTTTCTTTTAATTTTTTTTATTTTTAAAGAGAAAAATAAAATTCTTTTCTTTTGGTTGAAATCGAGAAGGTCACAGCTAAACTCATTAAAAACAAGCAGGTCTTCATTTGCGCATTCCATTCTCCTTTACTACATTTTATTATTTTACTTTGAGATTTATAAGCAATGTACATTTGCTTTAATAACTCTTCCGCATTCTGTTCACTTATTGTTTAATATAAGTGCAAATCAGTTTACAGAGCCCAGATGGCTTGTAACCAGGGAGCCAGTCTATTCCTAGTAGCACATCTGGAGGGACCGAGCAGCAGACAGAACGTGGGAATTAATTAATGTTACATTTCAGAAGAGACAGACCCAGGTTTGGGGGATTTTTTGGTAAGACATTCCAAAGGACTTGAGCTCACTGCTACAGCATTCTGGTATTCTTTTAAAATTCTTAATAGCCACCTAAACCATGATGGCCAAATGAGGCCAACTGCAGGTGGAATATAATAAAACAAAAAGCAACTAAAAAATGTAAAAGAAGTGACTGCAAGAAAGAGGCCCAAGTATCCAGCATTCCATGAGAGCTGAAGTGCATTAAAACCTCAATACTTACTCTCTTCCAAAACAGCAACTGCAACTTGCTGAAAAAACTGTGCCTTTAAATATTCCCCAGCAAGCTATTTCATCTCTCACACACTGGTGCAATTGTTGGGAGCAATTAAACCCCTCTTACAGTAAATGAAACAAGAGCAACCTGATCCTTCCCGGCTCCAGACCACACACCTTGGCGAGGTGGTGTGGTCCGGTCACTGGGGCAATTGCAGCAGCACTCAGGAGAGCCCTGCCCTGCTCCCAGCTCTGGCACCTCACTTTGGATGAGTGACTTCCCTTCTCCTCACCTTTGGTTCCCTGCCCACCTTGCCTATCAGCTCTCAGGGACTGGGCTGCATTGTGAGCATTGTCTGTGTGTGGGGGATACACGCAGGGGGAGCTGCTTGGGAGCTTCTCCTGATACTGCCTAAGAACACGGTGACAACAAATAAACACCCAAGCACATTCAAGAGTTGCTGTATATCAAACATTGGATATGAATAATATTGTCCTTTTATGGATATTCTTCAATTACAGCCCTAATTCTTCAGAGGTGCAAAAGTTCTCCAAACTCTGGGAAAATCTCATTGATGAATATGGGCCACAGGGCAAAACCTGCATCCTCTGGAATAATCAGACACCTGGTCTTCAAATATGCTCCAGTAACTGTCCCCAGAATAACAGCAGAATTTGGTCCGATACATATTAGTGATAATTAGTGATTATATGATCAGGCTGCAGCATTTCTATGTTCTATGAACAAGGCTTTGAGAAGACAGTATGAAAAAAATAATGAAGTGACAGCTAGCAGGAATATGACCACTATCCAAAAAAACCAAGAAAAGGATAGAGAGAGCTCTAGTTGAGTACTGGTACAGAAATTAATTACTGTAAGACACAAAGAAATTCAAGCTCACATTCAAAAGCTCTTAACAACGAAGCCTTCCTGTTCTGGAAGCACCACTGCCACATTTCAGTACTGAAGGAGAACAGCTACACACTGAATTTTGATTTAGGCCATCATTCAAGCATGACCTGAAGCAATCAAGTGAAGTCTTCCAACAAGCCTGCCCCAGACTGTGACCAAAACCCTCGAAAAGGCAGCAGTTATCAATTCCTTATTGTTATTCTTTTAGATGCAAGCTCTCGGGTTCCAGGGGTATATAGCACCTGTATAGGTACTGAAGAACAAAACAACTTCTCTGCCTTATCCCCAGGAACAGTGTAGGCTGTACACCCAAATGAGAAGTGTGCTTTATCTCAAGCCATACAGAGCCTTACTACACATTTAGTGAAACCCTCCTGACCATATTGACTTTAACTTCTATAAAACTAAACATGTAGGCAGTTAGGACAAAAGAAAATGATAAAAAAGGTGACTCTGCTGCCACTAACAACATTTTTGTGGGATTTAAAAAAAATACATAAACCAACCAAAATAAACTCCCTTATTTGCTTCCAGGAACTTCATTGGTTCTGGGCTTTTCTTTAAGGCCTTTTCAAATTCGTTTCAGTGGGATTTACAATTTGCTAATACTGATGTGTGATAAACTAATAAAACCTGCCTGCAAGGTTATAGACCCAATTTACTAATAAAACCTAATTCAATTCTCCAGGGAAATGCAAATTAAATAGTGGCAGAAGCAGAGTACAACTCTGCTGAACACATTGCAAAAGCAACTAAGTTGGGTTTTGTTTTTAAAATAAGGTTTAGTTATAGAAAGAAGTACTGCACAGAGCTGTAAGAAACATCACTATGGTAAAATGGTTCAAAGTAGAATCATATTGTAATAGTAATTTATACTCATTTATGTTTTCTTTCCATTAATTAAAGGATTTTATACTCGCTCTCCACCTCTAAGGCAGGGAAGTATTACTGCCTCTGTTCAAATGAGGAGAAAAGAGATGTGGGTACCCTCAGCACAGACCCCATGTGAAAATGTTTTTTGTCTAAGGAGCATGAAACAGTTTGTTCTGCCACTGACCCCTGCTACTGTCTGCTAACAGAGGGGTTTTTCACCTTCAGAGGCAGCCTGCAAGATGGCGCTTATCTCCTGAAAGGCTGGGAAGGGAATGTTCCAGCTTCTAAACAAACTGTGTTAACTTTACTGAAAATAGAAGATGGATGAGATGGATGTCCCTGGCAGGGTCACCAAGATCGCCAATTCCTTCAGTCCTTTCCTTTAGCAAATCTAATTGAAGATGAAGATCTATATGGAATAGAGCTATAAATGTCAATGTAGGATGCAAGTTACAGGTACAACCTGTACAGTTTAAAAGCATGCTGATAATCATTCACAAAGTGCACATTTGCAAGCACCTGCTGTAGTTCCTGTACCTGACCCAGATGGGAGCTGTTCAGCTGTGCCTCATGACTGGGAATTCACACCACAATGCAGCAATCAACAGGAATGAAAGGCTACAGCTCTAGGTTGTTCCACTATGAAAACTCCCATCTGATTTTCATCAGGGTTTGCAAGTAAAGAAAGGCTATGGATATGACCATTCTTGCCATTCAGTTTGCAAGCACATGCAGACATTACACATGGTTAGCCCAGCTAGAGATAAGCCAGGTCACACTAGGAGTGTTCCCTGTGCTCCCACCAAGACCCACGGCCAGGCATTGTTTCTATCAACCCCAGACACAAGAGCCTGGCTGTGCACACTGGAATTTGCCAACACCAGCCACAGCCTTCCCTGGGGCCAGCACAGAGCAGCCTGCAAGGGCCTGGCTCCAAAGACTGAGCTCACAAAATATCTCAATGATCTGCCATGGCAAAAACAAGAAATGCTGCTACAGTTTTAGGCTGTAAATCCAGGCAAGAGTAAAGATGTTCACCAAGGACAGAGACAGTCAGTCACCCCATAAAACTGGTTGTGTTTGACACGCCAAACCTCACTGCTTCCTGGGAAGAAGCCTCAGTCAGATCTGTGTTGGGAAGAGCTGTTGAGTGCACATGCTGGGAACAGCACACAGAAACGCCTTGTCTCAGGGAAAATAAGGATTGTGCAATGGCAGCTCTGCTACATTTTATAACAAGGTTAAAGGATCCTGCACTGGAGAAAACTCCCTCAGGGAAAAAAAACCCAGTTCTGGACAGCTCTAGCATTCCTAACTATTAATCTTTGCAAAGCTACAGACTGAGAAGATTTGAGAACTCTGATGAAGATACTAACCAAAAACCTGCTTTTGCACTCAGAGTTTGTATTGTTACCTAGTTGTAGCTGGGAAAGGTTAACAAGTGGCTTTTCCCCAAAGCGCAAGAAAAATACTGTGGTTATCTCTATTATAAAGTATTTAGCCTTCACTATTACGTTTGTGTCTTAAGAAAGTAATTAGTCTCCAGAAGGTGATTAAGAGTTGATAAATGACCACAGATTCTGGAAGATGTCTTTCAGCTGGTCTTTATCCCCTGCAGGTCAGACACTAAGCTGTCATCACATCAGGCAAAGGTGAGGGATTTTTGTTTGCCACAATCATAAAACTTTCACTCAATATTAAGACTTATCAGAACCAGAAACCTTGAATTCAGATTTTAATAAGGGATGAAAATTTCAAATCAATGCCTAATGCCCATCTGCTTCTGAAAGACAGTAAGATGATTCAAAGCTGGTAATATAATCACAAAAGTCTTTTCCTAGCCAATGAAAAAAACCTGGATACAAGCTGTCAAAACAACCTCCTCAGCCACGTATTTTCTGCAGAATGGAAAACATACCTTACAGTCTGTCTGCATTCTGGGCCAAACCTTTGAAGAAAACAAGAGATGCTGTTTATGGACTTTATCACTGCTCCTGTGTATGTTACATTCTGAAATAATTCTATTTATAGGCCTCATACGTAACAGTACAACTCCACTAAGAATATAGTTCTTATAGGGATAAGAATCTAGGGATAAGAGCTGTAAACTGAAGCTGCAAAACACACAAGCTAGACCACCAGAAACAAAACATTTCTCAAGGTGGCACTATGAGAAAAAGGGCAGCTTCCCAAGTCTTCACTTTAGTGCTGCTTCTCCTTTATGATGACAAATAACAGAAATAATTATCAGGATGTGGACATGTCCAGAACAACAAGCATGCAAGCAAATCTACAAACTGAATTCAGGGCTAGATACTTTAATAACAATTCCCTTCAAAGTTGTTCTGTACTTCACAGTCCAGGAACTGATCATGTGAGGTGACATTCTCAGCTCCTGAGAGTAATAATACACGAAGTTTCAAAGGAAAGGTCCAAGAAACCCCAAGAAGAGAAGACGGTGTCTTTGAAAAAAGAGCCTCTAAGACACTCCACCTAATTCTCCAGATCAACAGATGTTTTTACTGCCAGTGCTGTCACTTCATCCTTCCCTCTTGAAAACGAGAGGGGAAAACAGCCCCAGTGTGGTAACCCAGTGAATGCAGATGCTTATCCATAACTCAACTTTTTAAAATTCCTGTTCTGCTTGACTTCAAAAAAGCACTTCCCTACCTGCCTAAGACTGTGCAGCAGCTCTAGGTACGTAGGTCCAGTGTCTCCTGGGACAAGGACTCCACAACATATGGTTGTGGTATCCCTGCTGGATCACAGGAAAGTCAACCACTTTTGCAGCTGCACCTTCAGATACAGTTGCTTCTTCAATTCTCCTGATTTTTCCCAAATGAAACAGTGTAGAATTGCAATGGCAGAGGGTGCCCAGGACCTCTGCTAAAACACCATCTTTCTGCCAAGGAAGTCCATGGTTCTCACTGGCTGCTCAGTTGGGCACCAACAACAGTTCAGCACAAACTCAGCTTCTCAGTGATGCACAGGAACTAAAAACCTGTGACTTTCTGGATGATTTGTTCAGCCCTCCTGGAGGCAAGGCTAAGTCCTGATCCACTCTGAGCACATTGCAGGGACAGGAAATAGCTTCAGAGAAATTAAAGAGGTAAAATATCCTCATTCTTTGTCATAGGAATGCAGAAAGGAGAAGAAAGGATTAAATTATTCAAGGTTGGGTAGCAAGAAGTCAGCTCATGGTTGTTACCTACCTCAAAATTCACAGGGTGGTCTTAAATAGCAAAGGGACTTCAGAACTCACCCCATTGCTCAGCAAAAACTGCTTCTATTATAGAACTGAAAAGACTAATATAAAAGGCAAAGACCAGAAGATACAGACAAATAAATATCTAACAAATAAAAGAAATATTACAAATGAACAGAATAAAAATATGTATTTACTCATTATTAGCCATCTCTCTTTGAACTTCCAAAACATGTTACCATTAACTGACTTGCTAATTGTATATGAAAATCAGCAATACTTCTTGTTAAAAAAGTTTCTGAAAACATATTCAAATATTAATAATAAAAAAATGAACGATTTTTATAACAAAAATCTTCATTTATTAAAAGCTGGAACTGGTTAAAAATAAATCCTTGACATAAGGTTCTTGTTAGCTTTAAACTGTAAGCATAAAAATACCCTAGAATTATGTTTTGGTATGGCTGAAATGTACACTATATAACACATAAAAAGTGCCCTGCCTTGCTGCTATTATTTTTAATTAGGCTCCCTAACACGTATGGTTTTACCTTCCAACACCACTTCAAATTGGGAGAAGGGAGGGTCTGACGCTCCAGACTCATGGGACTGGCAATTCCATGGCTCATGCCTTGGAGCACTAATGCATTTTACATTAGGTCTGAGCATCAGGAAATCCTGGCTGCTGGCGCCAAGCACTTCAAACCCATAATGACACACATCTGAAAAGTCAGATTCGCCACTCAGCTGCCAGTATCTATTCTATCAAACAATTCACTCCTGCTCTGCTACAAATAACACAGAACATTTGCAGCACTCCACACTGTTTCCAATTAGACTGTGTGTCTGGACTGCAGTTAAGTCCATGGAGCAATCACATTGAAAGAAGTCTTCCTAGAAAACAGAATTCTAGTGAGAAATCCAAGTATTTCCAGAGGCTATCATCAACGCGGTTTTTCTGTTTTCTTTCTTGAGGTGAGCCTTCAGAATGCCTTGAAACATGCAAGAAAATTCTACAAATACTTAATTTAACTAGGTATACACCAGATGTATTTTGCTACTTATGTTAATTAGAACACAATCTGATTAAAAAGCAGCTTACTATTGGAGTTCCCTGATGAGGGACCACAATTTGAAGACTAAGTCATGTGCCTTCACTTTTAACCAAGGACACTGAAGATGGTTTTGTTTCCCAGATGAAAGCCTTCTGGCAAAACAAGAGTATCTTGACTCGGGCTTTATCTAACTTTACTGGAAACAAAGGACTCTGCAAGGTCTACCCTACATACCTTTCTCCACACCTCCAGGTGGGCTTGAAGACTGTTGGGAGCACATACCCTCCAATGTTCTGGTTAACAGAGAAATACCACCTCGTGGGTTGTGTGTCTATTCTGAAGTTAAAAATGGTGAGTCACATACTAGGACCCCAAGAGCAGCACAGAGCTCACACTTACCTCAGTTTCTCTCCTACCTGCAAGCTTTGCAACAAAGGTTGCACATTTGGAAATGATCAGCACAGGCACCAGCATCCCCTTCCCAAACACAGACTCACACTACTCTGAACTCAATACTTACTGACTATAAGTACTTACTTTTTCTCGAGTATCCATCTCAAATCCTGCTTTTTTTCCCCCTGAGTATGTTAGTTATTTTGTCCTTGAAAATGTTACTACCATTCCAGCCCTTACTCAATGTTCAGCTTTTTGGTGCATCCCAGGTAGAATAAACCAACAAAAGTAACGGTCCACTACACTTGAACAATTATAAGAAGCCAAAGCAAGGGAGGAAGATCTTTTTTGCTTCAGTTGTACATATTGTGAATAACTTACATTTTACAAATGGTGACTAAAGTTGTTAGTGGTGAAAAGAACATGATTCCTTTGGAAAGAAACAGCTTCAGCCCCAGGGCTGGGCATATCCAGATAGCTGGATCCTGTTAAAGTGAATGCTGTACCTTGACTATCAAGTGTTTGAACTGTTTCCTGCTAATGATTGCACAGAACTCAGGCTTTGTAAAAGGCACTTCCTAAATGTTACAGCATCAGGATTTATGAAGATTTCATTCTTGGAAATGAGTCTTTTCTATTTTGAATTCATGGGAGAAGTTTACTAAGAAATTCAAATTGGAACAGCTTGAGAAAGAGAGGTCTTTGACCAGAGGGGAAATTCACAGAAACATCTCCCAGAAGCCAAGCTGATGCCTTTTGCTCATATAGCCCATTTTCAAAGTGCCCTCGGGAATCTAACTGAGAATACCTTGGGAAGACTTAGGTTAATGGAAAAAGACCAAAAAACTTCAAACCTACAGAAACAGCTTTGGCAGCTGAAAGACTTCTCTTAAATTTAAGGATATTTGAAACAAACATCATCTGGGTAATCAGCATCTCAAGCCTCTCTTTAGATGTTTCCCAGTGTCTGAAGAGTTCTTGAGTAGTTGTCATAACAGGTAGTTAGTGGTGTGTTCTGTGTTATTGTTCTACTCTAGAGCTTTTAGAAAGCTATGATGTATTACAACATGTTAGGCTGTTAAAATACACATGTGACTCAGACTACAGACTAGAACTGCTTTTGCACTGTAAATCATTCCTACTGCTATGGGGCAAAATTACTGAGCTCTACAAATGAAGCCCTATAAAGAAACCTGAAGAGCTATTGTTGGATGATAAGAATTCTTTACTTAGAGCAACTTACTTGCCAGAGAAGGGATGCTGCCCAACCAGGTCTCCATTCTGAAGCTGGTAATCCCCAAAGATATCTGGACTCACTGCTCCGTCGGGGACTATCAGCCCATCTGGAAAAACAAGATACAGTGACTTGTAAAGGAGCAGGACTTGAAGGCAAGTGGGTAAAACAACCTGTCCCAGTTTATTTTAGCAATTCATTAGGAATTTACCTTACAGCATTTCTGTGAGGAACAAAAATCAACAATAATGCTGAAACCCAGCAACTTTTGAGTACTAAAAATCCTTACTGGGACTCCAAGGAGCTTCAGCCCACTGCCCTGAAAAATGCTGTACCTAAGAAATATTCTCTTAGCACTTCTTCCTTAAGCATATAAAAGATATTTCAAGACAAATCTTGTCTTTCCCATCATCAAAGTAAGCCCAGAGAACAATGAAAAAGGTAAAACATTAATCTGGGCCAGCAGCATAAAAAAAAAAGCAGCAAAGATCTTAATTGTTCAAACTCCACCCTGCACCACTGTATCTCTTCAAACTTGTTAAGAAAAACATGAAAGTGACTTCAAACCTATTTCTTTTATCTTGCCCATCTTTTAAGTCTCAGACCTCTTTCCTACAAGGACAGGCTTTTTATATGATATCCTCTCAAGAACACAGGTTACAGGTTTTTTTGTGCTTCCTTTACATTACAACACTGGCATGTGAAGATGCAGACGTTTGTAAAGCCAGAAGTATTCCTTAAAGGTTTCACATGCTCTGCTTGCTTCCTGAGGAAAAAAAAAATCAGGAGCTAACATCTTCCTTCTGTTACATCGGTGTAAATCCAGAGAGCATCTTTGAAGTAAAGTCACTGAACTGACCCCAGCTGAATAAGAGCCCATCTTAACTCTGCTGTTGCCATTCAGAAAAAACATTTCTTTTTAATATTAAGGGCACAGTTCTTACTTGGTAATTAGTGTTAGGCTCTAATCAGATAAAACAAGCTATTTCATTAAAACACACCCTACATCAGTTTGTCTCCATTACTATACGAAAACGATTCCAGACCTATAGTGCAGAAAGCACCCCCATAAAACCAGGGCAAAAACAGGTACATTCAAACTGGTACATTAGGAGTTTAAGAGAGGGAAGAAACAGATTCCTAATGACTAGGAAGTTACAAATGCCATTCCACTTTAAAGAAAGAGAGATAAGATCCAGGGAGTCACAGGCCACCTAGCTTAACCTCTGTGGTTTCAAAACTACTAAAACTGCCTGCGCAGGAAGCGGTAGAAAGTTACTTACAGACACAAGGGCTTAGAGATGATGACTCTGGCATTCAAACAAATCTCCCTGTGCTTTATGAATTTACCTGATGTTTTTTGAAGATAATATAGTGGCAAGTGATAAAAGGAATAGAATTGACACATCCAGATTTCTAACAGACATTTGATGAGGTGCTACAGAGCTTCATTTAGAAGGTAATACCTCATGGGAAAGTGACTGAATCCAGGGCAGCAGATTGCAAATGAAAAATGCTAGCCATGATCAGACCACATTTTAGCAGCATCAAATTGCTGTACATGACTATGTTCTAACTGTAGACATGTGTGTACAGTATGTGAAGGAGTATAACTTGACAAGCAAGTGATCTGGCAGGGATCAGTATTCCTGTCTCTCAGCATGTTCAGCGGGACACAAGTGCCCTGTGACATCATACAAATAGAAAATGTCCAAAGAAGTGAAAGGAAAGTTGAAATGGCCTTTATTAACACTTGTGCCAAATTTTCCCATCTCACCACCTAGTCTGTACACTGCACTGAACTGAAATGAGAAGGACCATTATCACTTTTATACCTGCAGCACTTCAGATCAAAACCAATCCATTTAAGACACTATGCATTTTAAATAGTCAGGCTTGGTTAAAACTTCCTTGAGAGCCAAGAAACTTAAAAATAACATCTGTCTTTATATTAATAAAGCAAGCACTACATTTTAACTCTGAGGCTACTGCTACCACTACTTAAAGTGTCTTCAATCAAGAGTGTTAACAGTTAAACCATAACACTCAAGAGTTATGGGTCACATGAATTTATAAGAAAATGAAAGCACATGGATAGCATCAGCTGCATAAAATGTGATTACACAGTTAAAGGACATCTGTTGTTATGTACATTTCAACATAAATTAGGTTATGTACTTTCAGAGCAAGAGAGACACTGAGCTCAGGAAGGCAACTTCAGAGATTCTACCACATTTTACATGTAGATTTAAAATACTGTGCAAGAGAGAGATCAGTCTGTCATGAAATAGGGAACTTGTCTTGCTATCAGTGAGTTCAAGAACTATTGTGGTGAAGGTGGGACTGGTACTGAGTGTCAACCATCAGTGTAGGTCACTTCTAAAATTATCAAATTGAAATACAAGTATTTCATTTCTGACTGCAGAAAGATTTGCATTTCTGGTGGGTTTGGGTTTTTTTCATTAAGTAATGATCTTCAGAAACCCAAATCCCTGCTCCAACTGGTACATTAACCTGTAGCCTTTTAAAAGGAATATTATGTCCCTTTTGAGATGCCACATTTCAAAACCTGAATTCTATAAAATTGCGGAAGCACAAAATTACTGACACTTGTTGCAATGAACCTGAGAAGTGAATCTGAATTTTGAATAGAATAATTCTTTTTAAAAAGGGCTACCTTTAAAAACAAAAACACATTTCAAACATCTGCAGAACATATCATTGGAATTCTACCTTTCTTTCCTGGTCAAATATCAATTCCAACACAAAAAATCCCTTTGTTCAAATAACATTAAGCCTGTAACATAAATGATTAAAAGCCAGGAAATTCAGTGTTACTGGTGTCACTCCATCTCTAGCTCCCACTATTGGAAACAGAACTGTCCCTATGAAATAAGCAATCAAGACCTGTAAAGGGAGACCACAGGAGGTGTACCTTTACCTCAGGAAGCCCCGAGGAGGTGATATAAGAGAAGGCCCTTATAGGGTACAACACTTGGCTCCCACAGCCAACCCTGTGGGTTCAGCAGAGCAAGATAAAGCTACAGCATCCAAAAGGGAAAAATATGACACTAAAGAGGCAAGTTGCTGTGGCTGACATACGCAATCAAAAATAGAAGAAAAAGAAGCCTTATGTTCTGACATCCTTTGAGAACAATATCTGAAATGCTACTGAGATCTTGCACAATTATTTTCTTGCAGCAACTATGAGTGAATATTATGAGATTTAGTGGTTTTCTTTTTCTCATTACTCTTCCTGCAAATTCATCCAGAGTCACAGAGTTCTGTGACTCATGCTTCATGGCAGAGGAGTGGACACTTATGTGGAAAATGAAAAACACAAACTCAAACTCAGCAATAAAAAAAAAAGCAAACATTCATGCACTCAGTTATCCAGGAATTTGAAAAGGATCTAAACCCACAAGTTTGAGAGGGTAAGCCAACTCCTAGTTACAAAAAGTTATGAAGACATTTATCCACTGGGCAAATTATTTCATGATTGTCTCCTGCAAAGTTTTTTTGAACCTCCCTCTGAAACAGCTGGCAACACTGGATTAGATAAGTCAGCATTTACAGAAGAGATTCACACGGTTCCCTAAAACCTAGACAGACAAAATCATACAGATAGATTGGTTTAAAGTCACGGAATGATGGCCTCTGCTAAGGAATCTACAAGTTTGGTGTGACTCAACTAAAGTCTTTCATCAATATCTGCAATAAAAATCCCACTACACAACTAACACAATAGGCAGACAAAATTCAGCATAAGTCCCACAGCTGTGAATTTAACAGGGATGAGAGAAGGTTTTTGTTTACAGAGCAAGGAAGCCACAGACACAAGAAATAGGTGGGAAGAACAAGGCTGGGCCACCTTTACTTGAATCCATTGTCTTAGTCCATCAGCTCTCTGAGACAGGCCTACTCATATTCCTGCAGACCTGTAACATCTGTAAAATCATGGATATACATTACTTAATCCATCATTAACATCCCAACAAGGACAAGCCCATGCCTGGCTGGCATCAATGCTGCTCCCAACGACACAAAAGGGGACCTGTCCTTCTGGTTTGAGTCAGGCCCAGCTCAAGCTCCCACTCCAAATGCAGAGGTGGCAATCCCAGTGTTAAATACTGACATGTGCTGCCTTACCTGCATTATAGTAGAGGTCAGGTCTTTCCAGAATATCCCCTTCATGGATGTAGGGCTCAATGGGATCATCACCANGCAAACATTCATGCACTCAGTTATCCAGGAATTTGAAAAGGATCTAAACCCACAAGTTTGAGAGGGTAAGCCAACTCCTAGTTACAAAAAGTTATGAAGACATTTATCCACTGGGCAAATTATTTCATGATTGTCTCCTGCAAAGTTTTTTTGAACCTCCCTCTGAAACAGCTGGCAACACTGGATTAGATAAGTCAGCATTTACAGAAGAGATTCACACGGTTCCCTAAAACCTAGACAGACAAAATCATACAGATAGATTGGTTTAAAGTCACGGAATGATGGCCTCTGCTAAGGAATCTACAAGTTTGGTGTGACTCAACTAAAGTCTTTCATCAATATCTGCAATAAAAATCCCACTACACAACTAACACAATAGGCAGACAAAATTCAGCATAAGTCCCACAGCTGTGAATTTAACAGGGATGAGAGAAGGTTTTTGTTTACAGAGCAAGGAAGCCACAGACACAAGAAATAGGTGGGAAGAACAAGGCTGGGCCACCTTTACTTGAATCCATTGTCTTAGTCCATCAGCTCTCTGAGACAGGCCTACTCATATTCCTGCAGACCTGTAACATCTGTAAAATCATGGATATACATTACTTAATCCATCATTAACATCCCAACAAGGACAAGCCCATGCCTGGCTGGCATCAATGCTGCTCCCAACGACACAAAAGGGGACCTGTCCTTCTGGTTTGAGTCAGGCCCAGCTCAAGCTCCCACTCCAAATGCAGAGGTGGCAATCCNGTTGTGCCATCGAAACTTCTCCGTCTGGATTTTTTTAGCCCATTCCTCATCATATTCCTGTTAAAAATCACCACAAAGTGTTTTAGGATGAGTTATAGACAAAGGTGGTGTAAATGAAGGAAATGGCAGGGGAATCCACCATCAGCAAAAGATGCAAGTTCAGGGCCCAGTGACTTAAATGCCCTACTCAGTTGCATGCTATTTGAACAAAGAAGGGATTTTGCAAGCATTGGGCATTACTCTGATGCAGCAGTACAATCTTCCCTCCATGGTTTGGAACTTTACACCATCCAGAAAAAACTCCTGCTTTGAACAGAACAGCTCCATCATCAGTCTCCTCATTTGGTTTAATTAAGAAGACTCAATTACTGCCAATCTTCAGGAGATTTTTCATAATTAATTATTAACACTGGCCAAATACCCTGCACATCTTCATTAGATGAGCATTTACTAAGACAACTAGTTACTAAAAAATATATTAAAAATAGACTGTGATAAAACCAATAAATTTATTTTATTTCATGAGCTCCAGCAAGAATTTAATTTTCAACTTCATGTCAAATTTTATGTATAATGTTGAACAATGACAAAAATGGTATACAACTAAACTCTGAGAGGAACTTCTCCAGAAAGTAAAAGTAAAACAAGAGTAGATACCAATCTACCAATCTGAGTAAAACAAGATATAGATACCAATCACTACGGAAAACCATGCAGGCATCAAATTTCAATCTGGATTACAGCCTAATTGCACTCAAGTGGTGTGATATTCCATATAAAGGAACATCAGGATGAAGTGACACAGCCTATGGTCACTGCGATCAGCTATTCAGAGAAGGATCTTCTAAACAGAGCAGACTGTGTGGGTTGGCAATTACCACATAGGAAACACTGACCCATGGCTAATACTCAGTTCCTCAGTCCTACTGGGCTATCTCTAGGAAACTCATCAACACATGAAATCTGCAGATGGTACCAATTTGGGAACAGTCACAAATTATGCACCATGATTAGTGCTTTTTAAAGTATTGTGAACAACATCCCTAAGCAGAATGTTTCTTCTTGTGGGACAAAATATCCTTGTGAAACACATCCCACTCCACTGTCTTCTAACCTAACTACAAAGGAGAGAAAAGTTGAAAATTATTTCTTAACTCTATGTTGGTTAACACATGATCTAGAC
Organism: Erpornis zantholeuca; assembly: GCA_013400515.1. Taxonomy (NCBI): domain Eukaryota; kingdom Metazoa; phylum Chordata; class Aves; order Passeriformes; family Timaliidae; genus Erpornis; species Erpornis zantholeuca. The sequence continues at coordinate 692,494 of VZTN01027959.1, forward strand.
AGACATTCCTCAGAGATCTAAGCTGGAATAGTTTACGGCTTTAAAAATCTCTTTTACTTAGCCCTGAACAGGAAGACGACACACAATTAGTGACAATGCCTCGGCTGCGGAAGTGGTAACTTCTTAAATTGTTCCTGCTAGACATGCCAAAGTAGATCTGTCTACAACCAGAGGCCATAAAATGGCAGAGAAGGCAGAATAAACTGGCTTAGTAGCTCAGGTTAAACTTCTGAAAGCCCTATAGTCTGAGGTTTTAAACTGACTTAATATTCAAGCAGCCATGTCTTCACTGCTATCATAAGTGTTCCATGGGCAACACTCTCTACCCAGTGCCTTTTCTACCTCTTGACTGGTGGGTAACACAAAAACCAGCTGGCCCTGCCAGAGACTTCTCTGACATTGCCAACAAGTATCTAGAACATACAAGATTTCATTATTCTCAATTTCTACAACTCCACCTCTGATCAGCACTAATTCCTAGACCTTGCTAACTCCACTCCTCACCATCCTGGCACTCCTCTTCAGTGATCCTGTCCAAAACTTGGCGTCCTGCACAACTTCCATACCCAGAGCAGCTATCACCTGTGGGATCTACAGAAATTCTCAGTGCCCAGGGGCCCCAAGCAAAATTCTATTTTCTGTCTGTCACTAGTACAGCAGCCTTAGGGAGGGAGAAAAGACAAGACAAAACAAAACACCCAAACCACCAAAACCCAACAGACATACTTACACCTCATACTGTTTGGAAAATAAAATGTCAGGCTATTTCTTGATTTCTTTTCCCCCCCATCTCCACTCTTGATTAAAAAAAAAAGCTAGAAGTAACAGTAAAAACAAGTTCTTACAGGAAAAAGCAAGCTCATCACTGAGATTTATAAACTGACTCATTAAAAAAAAAAAAAAAAAGACAAGGGATGACTTTCAATGATGACATCTGACCAGCATTTTGAAAACAGCTCCCTTGCTGCATCTGCCAGAGCTAAACCCTGGGCTAGCTATTATGTCAGCCTCCAGCAGTCGTGAATTACTTACAAGCTTTAGAGAAACATCTTGAACTGCCAGAAATCATACTGTCTTAAGAACACTATTCCCAGAAAGCATGATTGCAAAGAAGTGGGAGGAAATAAACAAATTTAACAAACAGCAAATAAGACTAACCTCTGTGAAAGCTGTTTCCCTTTGACATTATCCCATTTACCTTTAAAAGTTCTCAAATCCAAAAGGCCATCAGCTAAATCACCTCATCCCCATTTACCATCGGTGCACTTTGGGAATATTCAACTGTCTTCAAAGTTACACTCCTAAATGTACCCCACTTCCTGACATCAGACTTCCATTCCACATCACTGTCTGAACATGCTGAATGTCTGTCAGAAATAGAGATCAACTTATATCCTTCTGCAAAAATCAGTTAACATTTCTCAGAATCTAACTCATTTTTCCTTTAGATGATGACAGAAGGGCACAATATTCCTATGTATTCTCCATTTCCCACCCTATATTAAGAGGCTTAAGACTCCCAGGTATTTTTCCTCCATCACTCATGTAAATTTTGGAAAATAGGATTAGCAATTGAATAGCACATTACTTAACAACCACAATTTATCCATTTAAGTAGTCTGGGAACTTTGTTCTTCTTGCTCATTCCCAGTGAAAAAAGCAAGACACAAATATTACAAAGAAGTGACTGCACCAGAATTAGATCAAGGATTAGTTTTGTCAGGAGTTTTATTCTGGCAGCAAACACCAAAAAAGGAAGATTTGCAATAATCTAGAACAATTTACATAATCTCAGCACCAAGAAAAAGTTCATTTAAGCACTCCTAGATCAGGAATATGTCTGTAGGTTTTCCACATAATTATGCAGAACCACCGCTGGGTAAATGATTAATGGAATAACATCAGAATGGAAGAAAAGCTGTAAATGCAGGACCACAGCCAAAAGGCACAGAGAAGCCAAATTAAAGACATTCAGAGCAAAACAATTCCCTATAGCACTGCAAGTCTTCCAGTGATTATATTTTGAGCTATTATTTTTTATTGTTATTTTGTGGGGTTTTTGTTTTGGTTTTGTTGGGTTTTGATTTTCAAACACATGAAGCACCCTTTCTTTACAATTCCTGCAACAGTGAAAACCAGAAAACTAAAAATCATGGAGATACAGCCATAGCTTTGAGCCCTCTGGTCCTTTCAAATGTTAGGCTACGGGGAAAGCACTACAAGGGAGAATGAGAAGGTGAACAGAATGTGCCTATTCTCCAACACCACCCCCCTCAAACACTGCAGTCATGGTCAGAAACTTAAAAGGAGGAATTCTGAAAGCCAATTTTATTCTCTTTGGAGCTCCCTGACATCTCTGTTTCTAACATTCGGTTTCCATAAATCCACAAGTGTCATAGAAGATGTATGGCTTGACTCTGGGAGGAATGTGCCATCCTTTTTGAAGTTCTACTTCCAACTTTGTTTACTACTGAACCATTGAAATATTATGAAGCGTTAACTGGTCTATTATCAGAGTGTGTCTGTTCCCTATCAGGGTCCCCTTTGTCACTGGCTTCCGTCACACCTTGTATCTGATTAACACACTATAGGATAACACGGAGCTACACAGATCTGCTTTGTGTTCTCTCACAGCTGATGAAAAACAGATTTTCCTTTTCACTTTAATGTGGTTGCCCTTTAATTGGCTCTGTAATAGGGTTCATTTCATGTGACTCCTCATACTGAACTGAAACTGCTATACAGTAAGTAGGATGGTCATTTTGTTCAAGGCTCTTCTTGGTGATATGTTACATTCTTCATCATTTAACCACACCTAAAAAAACCACTGTTTACATGAGATATTGAATTAAGTATTTATTAAGAAAGAAAATCTTTATCTTGTCTAGTTATCCAAAAGTTAGGCATGTGATTTTAACTACGTGTCTCTATAAACCAAGGCAAGAAACACATGTTAGGGATCACCTTCTGCAGGTGTCTACCACACCTACCTTAGGGTAAGTACTGCTGGAGGGGAATTCACAGGCCAGGAAAAAACCAAAAATCCGTTCACCACTTACACCTGTGAAACCCAGACTCACTGCTTCACAATCTGCTTCATCACTAAATATATTCAGACAGAAAGCTCACAAAAATCTGAGAGCTAAAACTTACAAGGCAAGGAAAAAAGAGCTACCATTAAAGCCTTCTAAATTTAGGTGATTACATAAAATGTAGGGCAGCCCCAAAGTTGTCAGTAGAGACTAGAGAAATTTTTTTTTCCTCCCCTTTGGAGGAACGTAAGGTATCTCACTGGCAACCTGTTATGT
>VZTN01027959.1:698460-721997 GCA_013400515.1 Erpornis zantholeuca
AACACGATGCCCATCATAAATAAGTACTAAGTGCAAATTCATCTGAATCTGTTTAAACTGAGTTTCAACCTCACCCTTAATGAACATCAACAGCAACTCTGCTACTGGAGCACAATTTTCATTTCATACCTCCACAAAGCAAAAGCAGAGCCAGATAAAAAGAATTCCAGTACAGAAAATGTTATGTCATTTTACTGGTTTAAGGGGAATATTAAATTAGAAGACATTATTAATGAGTATAACAGAAAAAGGCAAGCTAGACTGTAATATTTTGCAGTGTAAATTAGGTCTTAGACTACATTAAACTTTTCAGAGAACAAGCTGCAATACACGTAATTCAACTGAAAAAGAAACTATGTATGACCGAAAAAATGCAATAAGGTAGAAAAAGGCACTGCTGCTCCTGACTCAGTAAAGTTCTCTTTGGCTATAAGATTTAATTTCATGACAGTTACTCTATATCCCAAAGGATGTACAGTCAGTACAATCCTCAAGAGGACTTGATAATTTAACATTCATTCTTTCTTTCAGTTTAGCACTTTAATACAACTGTCCCAAAAGTTTACTGTGATCCATGGACAGTTGGACAAACTAAGTTATGTAGCTAAAGGAAACCTATCCAAGAGGTGAAGACATTATCATAGTGACTGTTCCCCCAGCAGGGAACAGCCAGCAACAACCAGGATCATTGCCACATTTTCTTTTTGAAACAAATATTGGCATCGGGGAATGTAGAGAAGCTGAATAAAAGCTGCTTCAATAAAAGCTGCTAAAAGGGTAACAAGAGCCATTTGTTTGGAGAACTAAGAAATAATGAAATCTTGGCACACTTATGTAATGTCATTAATTTATTTAAGTCTAAAAGCGCTCTTTAAAAGTGTACAGTTAACTAGTATGAATTTTCAAAGTACATACACACTTTTTGGAAGTTTGATGCACAGCCTAATGATTGTCATTGTGCCCTGAAATGATTTGAAAGTTGCACATGAAAAATACTCTCAATTTACAACAGATTTAGTTATTTTAGAATTCTCTTGTGTAAAGAGGCTCTGGAAGGATAAAGAAAATCAGACCTACCGCTATGATATCCAGAGTGTTGTCACAAACCTTGCGGATCTCAGCATTTTTATCATGCATCAGGTCTATAAGATACGCTGGGGCTTCTGCAAAGAAACTGTTAAGGAGAAAAANAATAACCACAGCACCACATCATTTCTTCCCTTTATTCCTCCTCAAGGCCCTGAAAGTGCTGTTCAGTGCTTTCTGCAAGTTGAGAAGCCTCTCTCATCCATTATCTTAGCAGTCCTCATTGACCCATACCTAGCACAAAGATTTCGTGCTCTTAGGAAGGGAAAAAAAGCCAAGTACATTTTACTCAGATGGTAATATTGAATATGAAGAGGTATTTTTGTATGTTTATTTTTCTAGATTCTATAAGTTTTGCTTAATAATATGACTNTAGCAAGAAAGCATTTTTCAGATGTTGGTGCTTTATAGTTACAAAATTAGCAAGAGATGCAAATGTATATTTTTAATTTTTTTAAGCTAGCAACCTAGGAATCCAAGCAGGAGACAAAGAACAACTACCCAAATGGCTTCTCAGATATTCCACAGACCTTAAAGGCAAAAAGAACATTAAGAAGTATTCTTTGTATTGTTAGCAATGTAATCACTAACTTGCCATCACAAGGCTCACCAACCAAGNTGTCCCTGGAAACAGCTGATAGTGGTAAGCTGAACACGATGCCCATCATAAATAAGTACTAAGTGCAAATTCATCTGAATCTGTTTAAACTGAGTTTCAACCTCACCCTTAATGAACATCAACAGCAACTCTGCTACTGGAGCACAATTTTCATTTCATACCTCCACAAAGCAAAANATAATGGTGCCATGCAAGACATTTGCTTATGCTCTACATTCTTCTATGAACTGTGAATTTCATTATGATTTACAAAACAAATTCATAGAGTAAATTAGATTGGATAGCAACTAATGAGTCATCTGGTCCAGTGATCCCCCTCCTACTCCCCTCCCTGCTTCAAAGTAAACTAACTTTTAATCTTTACTATTACTCTTAAAGAGTCCCTTTACATGCTTAGGCTGCTTGGGTTTTTTCTTCAGCTGAAATAAATATTTACAAAGAAACCTCTCAGATCATGAGGCTACTGAAAGAGAAATGTAAGTGGAACAACAGCAATGGCAAATTAAGTGCTGCAATTCTAAATGTTTAATCTTTAAAAAGATACGTGTTTCCTTAATGATGACATCTCTAGTGGCTTGGTGAAACACCATCTGATAAAATACATAGATGATCTGGCAGACAAACTCATCATCTTCCTGCTGAGCTGCAAAGAGAAAAAATCCACCACAATTTCAAATCTCACAAATAGAAGCTTTTGATGCTTAAAGAGTTGTTAAGGTGTGGGAAAACCCAAATCCAGTACTCAGAATCTATCACTAATGGAGTGACTGCCCCTCCTTCCACACACAAACACCTCCCCCTGCCTTGCAAGGAAACAGCAATGTCAATTACAGCTCTTGCTTTTCACAAGTCAAACATGGCAATGTACCATTCAGAAGCTCAATGAGCGCAGGGATGATTCCAGATTTAGCCAGCAGAGCAGCACAGGAGTCATCCATGGAAACAGTTCCAATCATTATCACCACTTCCAAAACAAGGTCATCCTCAGCAGAACCTGCTAAGTCAGAAGGTAGGAAGTATTACCTCTCTCAGGAATTCTTAATCTACTGGCAGTTGTATATTTATCGGCAGACATGATTCTATTCTTCAGTGTTATGTTTTCCTACCCGACCACAAATGATAAAGGTAAACAGACTCTACTCTGAGCACTTTAAATATTCTTTAAGAGACTCTGCTTTGAAAGCCCAACCAAACTTTGTACAGACCTGGTTTTAGCTTATCCTTGAGATATGGAACCAGCTTGTATTCCTTCAGCACAAGTTCCCAGTCCAGCTCTGGTAAGGTCAAATTTGCAAGTGTTCCCAGGCATTCAATCACAAATTCTTCTTCTTCATCATTTGATACTTGAGCCGCTAAATCACCAACATATTCCTGAAGAAAATACAGGAACCACTACAAATGAATAATCTGGGTTTCTCCAAAACTCACAACTCAGCCAAACTAAAGCTAGTTCTCAAAAGAAAACTAAAGAGACTTTGCTTCTGAAATGAGGACTAATAAGGCAGTTTCAATTCCAGCTGATGAATAATCCAAGACAACATTTCAGCACTCTTTCTCTCCATCCTTTCACTTTCAAGAGATGTTTGTTCAAATGTTCCAAAAGTAGCTACTACAATTCAGAGTGTGAAAAAGCTCTTAGAAAAAAAGGGAAACAAAGATAGAGAATACCATCCTGCCTTAGTGGCAGTAATGGACTTCCTTACATAAAGATTTTAATAAATAACCACAAGTTTTCTGAGGACATGAACAGGGGAATAACAGCTTCTACTTACTCATTTCATACTGCTTTAAGACAATTTGATATTCAATCCACGTTTGAAGGGTATGTTAAAATCTCCATGATTAGAATGTTGTGTTTTCCTCCTTTCTTTTGAAAGGCTGGCTTTACAGGATTAATATTTAAATATTAAGTATTTAAAATATTCACAAATACAACACACTTGGCACAGTGGGGGAAAAAAAAGCACCAGATTTTGCCATCTATGTCTGAAAGCAGAAACTTAGGATAACTTAATTGTTACAATGTTCACTCCAGCAGCTGGGGCTTTTTTGTTTGTTTGCTTGGTTTTGTGTGTTTGTTTTGAAACCTACTGGATAAGATCTGTTTTCCCCATAGCAGGGGATCCAAACTCTGATCAACCAGCTGAGATAGCCTTATAAAACAAAACATAAATCACTTCAGGACAGACAAGAAAACTTAAATTGGACAATTGCAAAACAAACCACAGCAGTTTTCCAGAGCCAGTCTTTTCCAGGATGATAAAAAACAGGGATCACATTAGGTAAGACCTAATACTCACAATAAACTGGCTTTTAGTTGGTCCATCATGTTGTGAAATATTTCTGATCATCTTCATTAACAACGGGTCCTTAAACTTCAAAGCCCGCTTCATAAGCATTTTCAAACCATTTCCTGAAAAAAACCAAACACTTAGAAAACCCTCCAAATTAAAAAAAAAAAAATAGGAAAGTACTGGCTGATCAAAAATCAACATGCACACACACCCAAAAAATGCTTTAAGCTTTAAAATTTAAAAGGGAAAAATAAAGCATCTAGATAGAAACTGTTCCTTCTTCCATGTTTAAATTGAAAAGAAAAAACTTGCTCTGTATAAATTCTCTAGCTTCTCTGAAACAACTACTGTGACCATACATCCTGGTGGGACACTAAGTCAGATAAACAATTAAATGCTTCAGGTGTGCTTCAGACCAAGAAAGTTCTAGATCCAAACCACGATCCTAGTATTGAATGCAGTTAGTGGAGAGGCTGCACAGCTGCTGGTCCTAGCACAGAGATTTCTCTCCCCGTTCCATGGAATAAATACATTGTTATGGTTTTAAAAGTTTATTTACCAAAGATCTATACATGGGAACATACACAGATCTGAAGTACTTAACTGCACAGACCAAATCCCACTGTTACCATTATGCTTCCAAAAGATCACCCTGCCTTCCTAAAAGGTGCTGCTAGGTTGAGTTTCATTTGTACCTTTAACATAAAATTCGATCTCCCTGCTTCCCCTTCTACAGAGCTATGCACAGAATTGTGAAGTGGAATTTCAGGCCACATAATCTCTTGGTTGCAATTGTCCCTTATGAAGGCTACTAATTGACTGCAGTATTTCATAGGGAAAATGTTGAGCACAAGTGGAAGTTGGAGCTACTGAGTAATATTGTTTCACTTACAACTGGTTGTACGAAAATAATGAAACTTTAAAAGCAATACAAAGCTACTGAAAGAAATGCATAACCATCTAGACCATGAATCAAAATATTAGAACCCAAAAAAAGCTCAAAAAAAAAATTAATGGAAAGATGCAACTGAAAGACATCACTCCTATTCATTTGATACTGGCAGGTGAAACACTGATTAGCCAGAGATGGATTTTAGGCATCAGACAGACTAAAATCTTGATGTCTCCATAGTTTCCCACAGCAATGTCATCAGCCTGTTTTACAGAACTGCGAGGATGTACAAGAGGTGTGGGCATCTCCCTCAAGTGTCATTCCTGCCACCCAGAGCAAATTTGAGGATATGTGACCATTTGCTTACAATCATTACCCAAATACATGCATTTCATTTTTTAAAAACACATAAATACATTTATAAATAACTCAAATATACGTATTTTACATATATAAGTATAAAGTGCTGTCATCTCAAAACCCCCACTAAAACCTCAGTCCAGTTACCTTCACAGATAAGCTGCACATTTCTTTTGTTGGCAGCAAGGTTAATACAGAAAGAAATAAGTTCCAGGTCAACTCGTTCATCAGGACATGCAAAAAGCATCTTCATTAACTGCCAAGACACACAAGCACACTTGGGTCATTAATCTTTCCAAAGCATTAGAAAAGCAATGTTATGATATCAACTAGAGTACCTTTTCTAAAAATTAATATTCAGCATTTCTACAGGAACAGTAAAAGTTACAAAGGTCAAGGGCATGATATGTATAGTTCCATTATTAAGAGATAACAATCCTTATAAAAGTGCCAAAAATGGCTATCACTCATCACCTTAAATTAATTTGGCTTAGTTACATTTTATTGCTACCACTGAAATTTTTGTTTTACTGGTTTTCAGTATTTGTGAATTGATAAATTTGTTTTGAAAGCCTAGATGAATTTAATACAGGAAAAAAAACCCTCAACTTAGTTCCAAGGAAAGTCAGATCGATATCTAGTAGTTTAATAAAATTATGACTCTAAACTTAAGTGCAAAATAATTCTATTTTGCTGTGAGGTTACTCCATTGATAAGTAGTTTAGCTGTATCTGCAGCACTGTTCTTTATCTTTGCAGCTTCCAGCTAGAGCTGAACACTGCCACATCCCAAAGACTCCCCAGTAGTAATCCTATTCTTCTGGTAACATTAATGTAAGTAGACAATCATCTATAATCCTGTTCAAACTGTTCAGCAAACATCAGTGAATTCCCAGGTGATTCCTAAAGCTCATAACCTATGGATTGCCATCATTTTACACACCTGGCCCAGTATTGTCCATTACATCACAGGCTGGCTATCTAGGCTCATTTGGTTCAATAGGAACAGTTTTTGAAATGGCGTTTTAAATAGATGAACATGACTAAAACCCATTTCTTTTCCCTCTGGTTCCAATCCTGGCAGACAAGCTGCACAACTTCAGGGCTGTGGGACATCACCCTGCTTGCTTCTAAAACCCACTCAGTTCATAAGACATGTTTAGATTATAATGCAAAATAGTGTGATGACAAGACTGAGATTACTGGAAGAGGAAACAACTAAACCTAAAGAGAATATAAGGTACAAAAACTGTCGCTCAGCTTGTCAGAAAGGGGTGGGAGGAGAAAAAAGCAACAAATAATAATTAATTTTAACAATTAACTAATCCTTAAATATTTGTGTGCTTGCCCCCTGGTGGAAAGACAAGTTTGTAATGCATTAAATGCCAGAGAAAGTAGGTGAAGAATTTAAAGAGCAGAAAATAAAAAGGAACAATAGGATTGCAGGAATTCCCTCCAAAGTATTTTACTCCAGCCATTATGTATGTTTACCTATTATCAGACAGAAGGCTGTCATTCCAAACGGACCCAAAAAAAAACCCAAATAAAAAACTACATTACAACATAGCTATTTCTTTCCTGAGACTTTCATGTACTCATTTAAAAGCTATCATTGATTTCTTCCTCCCTTTCTTAAAAAGTTAGAATCAGATTTTCTAGGTTGTTTTAAGAACTTATAAAATCACTACTTTATTAAATCCTTAAGCCTGACAGTCACATAAGAGGGAATTAACAGAGAAGAAAATTGCCACTTAACAAGTAGAACACAAGCATTCAAAAATCACCCCCTGCAACTCTTCTATTACAAAAGCTTTAAAAACAGATTTTTAAAACCCTAGAAATAATTTGAAGGGAAACATTCTCATTACTTACACAATACAAAATCTGTGGAAATTAAATGTTTAACAACATGGGATTACACTGTTAATTACTGAACTACTTCTCTATAAAAAGAAAAAATATATCCAGTTTCAATTAGAGCCGTTCAAATTTTAAAATAATAGTTTCATATGAGTTCCATGTTTCCCATTATGTCTTCATTTAATTTGATTGCTTCTTGTGCCACTTCAAAAGGAAGAGTAATTGCTGCCAAATAGGAAATATTAAAATTAAATTTGTTCTGCTTTTACTATGTCTATTGTCATCTTTTACTGATTTAACAGGAAGGCAGTAAAAAGACTGCAGCATGTGCAATGAAGAGGCAGTAGTGTTCAATCAGACAAGTCCCATATTGAGTATCAGATACCACAGACCAGGACTGAAATCACTGTGTCTAGACTCTCTGGCACCTGCCTTCACTTATTTACCAGTGACCAGAGGCCAACCCCCACAGCTCTCTGTTCACATACACCTCTGTCCAACCCCCTCCCCAAGCCCAGCTCCAACATCTTTGAATGATTATGCCAGAACTGCACGCCTCAGGAATCTCTCCTGAGTGGCTACTCCCCAACTCTGCTGTTTGAAGTGATGCTCTGGTTTCTGAACTTCAGCAGATAATGGCGGACAGGAGCAAAGGGGGCTGTCAAGAGAGGACGTTTACCAGCATTAAGCTGAAAAGAAGCTTAGAGATCAAAGAGGGGCCAAACAGGACAACCGTGGTGGAAAACATGTGGGCAGCTTTGGAGAACCTTGCACACTGCTCTGCGGTATAATATTAAATATCACCATGACATCATTGCCTAACCATGCCCTTTGATTGGCCAAGTTATTACCAATAAAGGCTTTTATAAGCATCTGGATGGCATTTGCACCTATTTAAACAAAACACGCATTGCTGAGGTCTAAACAAGAATGAACTGTTAATACTCACTTTTAACTGTTACTAGAGTAGCACCCACTAATTCCTGCAATCCACAAGGATGTTTACCCAGGACAGCATGCGCGAGCCCTCGGCAAGCACTTCACACAGTCACAATTACTAGAGGGAGCTGATTTTTCCAAGCGCTTTCTACAACAGCTAAACATTCATTATTGAGTATTTAACAGTCTAGATGAACACCCTTCCTCAAAAAGAGACAAACCCAGATAAGGTTTATACCACTACTGAAAAGAGATTTGGAGTTTCCTGGGTAGAATTAAATAGCAGTGAGTCCTTTTAAAACAGTAATTTTTCTTTTCCTGATGCCTTATCCACTTCCTAATGCTTTCTACCTGTCTTCCTCGATAACAATCCCAATTTTGAACATTCATGAGTAAAATTTAAGCTCTGGTTGCTCAGCTTCTTTTTGAACTGTTGGCAAACATGACCTGCGAAGCATCAATAGCCATAGCAGCCAAAGCTACTTTCCTATTTTGTTGTTTACTTCACTAAGGCTGAGTGAAGGCAGCAGAATTGTTTCCTGCTCCACTAGCCTTTGGACACAGCTCTGTAAGCACTGGGGGTCTAAGAGTCATACCAAGATTCCCTGAAAGCACATCACAAGCAAGTCCTGAGACACTGTTGCAGGAATTCGAGTTTGGGTGGTAACTGCTCAGAACAAATCAGGTCCCTTATATTATGCAAATGCCTTAACAAATAATTGCTTCTTGCAGTAGAAAAGACTGTCAGCAGGATGTTTACAAGACCACTCTGTAACATATACTAGTTATCCCCACTAGTTCTCCCCTCTCTATTATCCAAAATCGCCTTGTATGTGGAAAAACTTCACTAATTTTGTCATGAGATAATGACCAGAAACATTCTGATAACTTTCCACAACAACTTTCCATTCTGGGAGAATTTGATGTTGAAAACACATTTGGCAGGAAAGAAGATACCATGGTGCAATTCTGAAAAAGCTACCACAGCTTTTACATTTAGGCAACACAGGCTTTCTCAACTCCAGCCTCACCAGGGCTGAGAAAAAGATCAGTAAGAGAAGACTTGGTACTTTAAAAAAAACAAATCCCAAACCAACAAGAAACAAAACACATGCACACAAAAAAACAAACATACAAACAAAACCCCAAACCCCATGATATTGTCTGTGCTTGAGTCAGTGAGTTAAGTAACAAAATGCAGCCTGAAAAATCAGTGAAGAGCCTTCCACAGTCATCAAGTCTCCCTTGCTGTACATGCCTGTAGTTAGAAAAGGAATTGTCATGTAGGAACATAACCCTCCTTGGCTGGTTTCCAGTTCATATCCTACAATACTGGAGACACTGAAATTTTGATGCCCAATGGGATCAGGAAAGAATGCCTTCTATAACTGTAAAGGAAATACTTTCCACTACATTCCCTAGGGACCTGCTCTGCACAAGCTTAAATCTCTGTCAAGCATTCCTGATCTTCTGTAGGAATCTGCCAGGTCACCTGTAATTTCAGCAGTTCGTTGCTGCGGCTCAAGTGTCAGCAGCAGTGATAGAGACCACGTCACCCCTGCTTTTGCTGGCGACCATGAAAACCCAGAACAGTCCCTGCCTGAGGAGGTGCTTCACTGCGAGCAGCACTGTGGCTGTTCCCCTCGTCACCTGAGGGTGTCAGTGCGAGCTCTGCCATGAGCGAGGGACTGAGTGCACGAGGGAAGATGGATTTTATCAGCTCATCACATACCTGAGGGATACAGTCTGTGTATGCAAACATCGATTTAAAGCAGTCGTCCATGCTTATGTGGTACAGAATGCAAATTGCTACTTTTTTGTTATTTTCATTTCCTAGAAGGAGAAAAAAAAATTAATGGAAGTATTTTTAGCCGTTGTTAAATACTCAAAAGAGGGAAATAAAAAGCAGAACAATCCTAACAAACATAAGGAAAATTTAAATCAGAAATGACACATTAGTGGAAGGGTCTTGCCCTGGCCTAGATAAAGGAACCACATATTATTGCAAAGAGGGAACCAGGGCAATGGTAAATATTCCTTACTCTTTCCAGCACTTCCTTAACACCCCTTTGCAAGGAATATATTTTGTGAAAGGAATGCCTGATAATGACTGGCCATCCAGAGAAAGGCTTAATCAGTTTCCAGCTGGAAAATTAAGATATAGCTGTGGATATACCTATTGAAATAACAAGCTTGTCTTAAAGTGAAATAATAAAGGATGTACCAATGCCACAGAGTAAAATAAGAACTATCACTAAGAGTTGTTGCAGAAGGAATCCACTGCCTTCCAAGCAAATCACATTCAGATTGTTTTACTATCCTAAATGATAATATTAGCTCATCAGTGCCTCTGTGTTTCATACATGTGAAAAACTACATGAGTGTATTTTCATATTAATATTTACCAAAGAGAAATACTCTCAAAAAAACCTGGAGCAGTTAATGTGAGTGGGGCGCAAAGTATTTAACCAAAAGGTTCTATAAAATCATCTTACACAAATATACAAAGGTTTAAGAACAACACAGACAAATTTGCTTCTGACTCACCGCTCAAACCCAGACTGAGCATTCTCAAGTTCTCCTCCAGCCCTACATGAGCAGAATACTGGCTATATATGGGATAAAACCTCCATCTGAATGTTTACTTTAGTTAAACCAGGATTTAGTAAGGTCACCAACTCAAAATTCATTCACAGTTTTTACACAACTCATCAGCATTACCCCACCTCCCACTTCTATTTAAGCTAAATCAGAAAATATCTGTGTAATAATCTGGCAAACACAAAGACCTCAAACAGCAACCAACACAGTGAAATTTTCCTTCTGCATACATCACTGGAAGCTGGAACTTCTTTAATCAGCAAGGATATGAGGCCTTTATCCTAAGAATGAGGCTTTTTCAAAACTGAATTACCAAAAGAGACCCATGAAATCCCTCTGGCAGTTGCCATACAAGTGAGTGAAGCATTCTCAGCCATGTCTAAGCTAAAATCATAGCTGACCTTTCAAACCCTTCTAGAGTCTTACCTGCTTGAGAAAATTTGACTGGTATCAAAATCTTCCATACATTTAACAGCTGGAGGAAGGATAATGCCCAAATGTGAAAGCTGCTCTGACAATTATGAAAATAAAAGCATAGAAGGTACCAGTAAACAAAATGAAGTGTGTGTTATCTTTAGTGTTTCTCCTGTGACTGGTCATCTTACCTACCTATTCACTTGCAGTAACATTGTGAAAACAATAATTACATGAAAAAAACTTCCCCCACACAGAGGTAAAGGTTTCTTCTAAACAAATTTAGAAGTTTACAGAGTAAGTTATTCCTCCAAATTTCATGGGTCTAAGGAAAAAAAAAAAATCTGTTTACACTGCTCTTAACACTTCACTCCACGCCTGTATTCAGGACTTAAACACAAGATTCAAATTACAATTACACTTAGCTGGATAATGCAGGAACAGTGTGTGAAGTAAAACATAAGGAAGTATAATAGAAAGAAAAGCTCCCCAAAACACCAACAAGAAAAACTGAAATGAAGTTAGACCAGACCTTCAGCACATAAAAACTGGCAGACCATTAACAAAAATGATGCTAAATTTTACTGTTTAACCTCTGTCCTTCATGGGGTTTTTTTTCTCCTTATTTTTGCAAGTTTCATTTGTGCTAACACAAAGCATCAGCTAAAGTACAGTTTTACATTTGGTAAGATTAGCAGCTTCCAGATATTTGGCAATATTAGTGGCTTATTTTCAATCATAATAGGCTGGTATAACAGTTAAGGCCTTCTGCTTTCTTTTTTAGAAAAAACTCTTTCTAACCCCTTTTTTCAAAGGTCCAGCTGGTCACAATAACCTTTCTGATGCCTGAACACCACACCTTGGGTGTCAGTGCTAAATGACAGCACTACCTTGGTTTCAAAACTACCAAAAATAATCAAAAGTATTCATACTCTCAACCTGAACTGTAAAGAATATTTGGAATTCAAATAAACTTATTTTATCTCAATGAATTCCTAAGAGCTGGTTTTTAATGACTGGCACTTAAATCATTCTCCAAAAGTATGTTCCAAAAAGTAGACTTCATGACACACAAAAGACAGAGACAGCTATAGTTTCAAAAGAGAAGAATGGAATTTAAATTCCTCCTTGCTCTGCAGTTATCTGCAATTTTCCCTGAACTCCCCTATCCTATTGTCAATAGGGAGAACAGGGAAGGGTTAAAGTCTTTAAATCACAGACACATCTTGCACAGCCTCAGCAAGGAAGTACTTTTCAATTGTGAGTAAAACAAGTGAATTCTACTAACTTCATGATAAAAGTAAACTACAGAACTAAAGCTAAAAGAAACAGTCTACAACTAACTCCTCTTTTAAAATTTTAATGGTGTATGCATTTTCATTTCATTTTAATTTCCCAGAAAGGACAAAATTTCAGTCTGATGTGTGCAAGTTTAACTGTTTTGCTTTCCTATGGATGCACTTTGGTAGAGGAAAAGCAGAACCTCCAGACTTTTTCAGCTCTCACACAAAACAGCAGCAACTCCTGATCCAAAAAGGTCAAACATTCCAGGAAAATCAAAAGGAGGTGGTTGTTTCTAAGCACATGATTTAACACAACTGTTCATCTTGTGCTCAGTTGGGAAGGCTACACCCTGTTGGAAAGCTAACTGGAGACTAGGCAGAACCAGTTTGTTGAAGATTAGGAAGAGAACAGATAGAACAGTTAAAGAATTTTGAACACTAAGCATCACCTAGGCTGAAGGTTACACAAAAGGGTAAGAAGTGACAGACTGACAAACCTACCAATTCAATTCTCATCTTTTTACATTGGTACTTCCCTTCCAAAAATATAAACTGGCATCTGTTAACTATTATTCGAATATGTCAGTACTGAGCTTCCCTTTTCTAATTATTTTCTACTCATCTGAATGCTAATGAATTATCCCCAAGTCAAGCATTGCATAAAGACTTGGCTGTAAAAATTTCAAACCCTGCCCAGCACCTGGCTGGAAAACAGCTTTCCAATGCTTGCAAGTTATACCTTTTCTGCTATTTTTGACCACTGCTGAAGGCCACACGTGAAAAAGCAGACATTGCAAGGAAGACTTCCTTATGACTGCATACAGTAGGCATCAATTATTGCCCTAACTAGAAAAAGCAAAAGCAAGAGAAAAAAGAAAAACCAGATCTCTGCCAAACCTGTTCATAAAATCACCAAAGTTCTGGTGGGATGCCAGAAAACTGTAGCCTACAAATGCTGGTAGATTTGAGCATCAAGCTTTTTATGACTGAAGGTGGAATAGCCAAATGGCCTAAAGCACTAAGGGCAGCCCTGGAAAATAATGGCCTAGTCATTATGGATTCTTCTGGTATTTATGGCAATAAAACATGAATCATAATGAACTCATTGGATATTAAAAGTGTGGGTCAAGAGCACTTTGATAGGATTTCCATAAGAATCTACCATTAATTAACCAAATAATTATTTGAAAGTGTAACTGAATTAGCCTTAGTTCTTATACAGCCATTCCTGAGAAATTGGTCATTCCCAGCTGAATGCAGTTAATGCCTTAACAAACCAGTCATTAACTGCAGTTACTGATTCTGTGGGAATTATTGTGTTATAAAATACACTCAACAGTTTATAGAAACAATACTTAGATTTTTTTTTTTTTTGCAGCTGTAGTTCAGCTGGAGCAGATGGGATGGAAAAATATCAGGTCCCTGGGGCTGTTTTCACAACTAGTTTTCTGCAAATTAGAGAGGGAAATAAATACATGATGAGTTCTGAGTTCAAAATGGCTTCAGATTTTTAGCCTTTGAACATTAATAAGAAGCCATGTGCCAGTTCTAGGTACCAATGCCTGAATTCCATGTTTAGTTCTTACTATGGTTAAAGATCTAAATGGTACTAGTAGCAGAAGCTAAAGAAAAAAATAAGATTTCTTGATTACAAGATCAGGTCCCACATTTTGGTTCACTCTGTGAGCTTAAAATAAAAAATCCTCCATTAGCTCCATGACAAAAAGAGAAACTCCAAAGCTGTAAAACTGAATTGCCAGTCTCGGCTGCAGCAGCAGCATTCAGTCTTCAAACACTAAAGTAAAAATGAGAATATGAATTATGGACTAAATTATTTAAATATAACACTATCAGTAAATCAAGTAGCCACCATTTCTAATGGAACCATCAGTATCTCCACAACAGGTATGAAATACACCCTATCCTACCCATGTGCAAAACATTAACAACACTAAATCAAAACCAGAACACAAATGAAGATAAATACTTCTTAAAATGACAGAGTGAATCTTTATTTCACTTTCTAACACTCTAATGTGATCTGCTGCAGAATTAGGCAAGTAAGAAATGTAGATTAGTAAGAATGCCACAAACTGAGTATCAGATCTATGTACTGTCTCACCCTAATGACAGAAAAAAGCTTAATCAAGAGTTTATTCAAATGTATCATAATTAGCAGTGATTTTAAGAAAAAAACTGATAGGCATCTCCACTTACCTCTATCCCGTATCATTCCTCACAGCCAGCTCTGAAACAGCTGGACTAAGTTAGTCCATGTGTGCTTTAGACACATATTGGTTTGATTTACATATGTAAATATAAATCCTATTGGATATATCAGTTTATCAAGAGAACCTGAAAGAATTTTCAAATCTGCTCAGACTCAAGGAGACTAGACATTGTAAATAAAACATTAGGATAGTAATTACACACTAACAACCCCTCTTGTGCCACCTTTATGTTATTTGAAACTGGCTTCATACCGTAAGTGTAATTTAAAATCTCAGTGTTGCCACAGGTTTGGGGTTTAGTTTTTGGGTTTTTTTTTCCCCTTCACCCAAAGAGCTCAGTATATGCCATATCTGAAAGCTGGTTACAATTTTATTTCTAGTGAACAAAGAAAGAACTATAGTGATGAATCCTAAAAATGGACTAATTTGAGTTATTTAATGTTGCAGCACAAGACAAAATGAAGCTGCATGTCTGGAGCCTCATGCTCCACTTGCTTGCCTGGAATTCCATGCAAGACAGACTGAAAAACATTCAGTAACCACCTCAGTGCGGCATTGCCACTCATAAAGACAACCGGCACAGCCACTGAGTAATTAACACACTGCTGTATTTAGGTGTATCCTTTTTTGAGGCTTCCTTTTCCTACAGCAAAACATACCCCATCTTTGTTCCTTAGGATGGGCTATAACCAATCATACCTAAACTCACGCGACTTCACAGAGAAACTGGAAGCTGATTAGTTGCAATATCCCATATACTTTACAAAGCAAAGAGAAATCAACTGAAAGTTCAGATTACAGAGAAATCCAAGAGGAAACAAGATTATCCCTGAAAGAAGGTAAAGCTACTTCCCTTTTCTCCACAAAAGTATTATGTTTTGGGTTAGGCTATGACCAAGAAAGAAAGCAAGAGAAAGAAAAAAGAGTTAATTAGTGCTGTAACTACCAGAAACTAGAAATCAGAACAGGCCCTTAACCTGACTCAAACCAAGAAAACAGATGCTTCCAAAGTAGGTGGAAAAATTCCACGCAAAGCTCTTCTTCTAGAAGTCTCCACCCAACTCCATAGATTAAACAGAAATGTACAGGACATGCATAATTTTTGCCATTTCTGCACTGTATTTCATTAAAGTACAATTGCTCCAATTAAAATTACTAGAAAATATCGAAAATTTTCTGATCTAAACACACCCTTCTACTCTTGTTTGGAATTCAGTGAGAAAGGAAATAGGTGGGGGTTTTCCATGCTCCTGGCTCCACAGCAGAGCAGCTCAGCTCTGAATGGATAGTGCAGCTGTATTCCAACATGCTCCTGCTTGAAGGAGGAACAAACCCAATGCAAGATGCTGCCTCTTGCCTTGAGAAAGAGATGATTCACCACTTTGAAATGGCAACTAGTTTTGCCAGTGTTTTGAAGATGCTGAAGAACAAAGCTGAGGTTCAAATCTACTAAGCCCCAAAAGTGGAGTTAAATACTGGTTGAGCTTTAGAGTCTTCCAGATAGCAAGAACTGAGCTCCATACTATTCAGGCACCAATTTAAAAGGGTTTGAAGAGAGTATTATCAACTGACAAAGCATATCTCACCTGAGCAACTGCAGACATGGAAATCTACAGTTGATCTCCTGGACTGCAACAATCATTTGAGAAACTCTTAAGTAAACAACAAACTTGTGAGTTAAGATGCTTCCACGTCTTGAGGGAAACCAGAGGGTAACCTTCTCCCTTACATCTGAACTTGTAAAATCCTCAGGATCTCGACTACTCCAGTGGCAAAGTTGTTCCACATGATCCTTTGAGGCCACCCCTCTGCCTGCAGCCTTCACAACAGCTCTGGAAAAGGTGCTCCTCTCTTCCACCCTGGCCCTCATAGAGGCTTTATGATGATGTTACCATAGATCAGGAAGATTAGCAGAAGTGCCTCACCCCTTCTTTATGAAGACTTTTCCAAGAAACTAGAACTAGTTGTTTGTGTTCTGTCATGCTTCAGGCATCCAAGTTAAGCTCTGTAAAGTTTTCAGATGTCAACAGTTCAGCAGATTAGATTTACTTTTTACTGCTAAGTATTAATTTGCTCTTGCAATAAGCTAAGAAACCATTAAAAGCATTGAATTAATCAGTCACATATTGTAAGCTCCACAACAGAAATACTGGCTCAGGGGATCCTTTCCCTTCATCAGTTCAGTGAATTATCAACAGTTCAGTTCCCTCATCTTTAGATTGCTCCCATCTCTCCACCCCTGCCGTTGCTGCTGCCGTGAACATTTCTATTTTCAGCCAATGCACATGAAGTTAGATTCTTTTGTCATACCAAAGTTATCCTCTTTACTAAAAATGCCAATAATTCAGCTAAATACACACATGCACTTGCAACCAGCATACCACAGCAGTGAGTTTTCATTCATCTGATACTCAATGGAGAGACTCATCAGTATTTTGCAAAATGAGAAGTCAATTTTTCTTTAAAGTTTGCTGTCTGATCCACATTCAAGGTATCTAAATTTAAGTGCTGGGTTCTAAAACACATTGTGCACCCCACACTCTCCTTAAGTCACTCAGACATGCTTAGGTCTTTCTGCACTTCTAATAAGTTCTAATCCTTTCTAATAAGGATTTTGAATATGAATGTTAAAGAGATGTTTTTGGTTTGTGGGTTTTTCTTGTGTTGTGGTTCTTTTTGTTTGTTGTTGAGGGTTTTTCTTGTTTTTTAAGCCTTGCCCATATTCACCACAAATGATAAAAAAACTACCCTTAAAATAAATCCCTTAATAATTACTGCTTTCCAACAGACTGGTCCCTGTAGTTGAACTGTTACTTAATGTGCTTCAGCCAGCCTTTACTATAAAGGAATGGAGACACCCCAAGCAATATTCACACAAGTAGTATTGGAACCAGCTGCTGCAGAGCCACCTTAGGAAAAAAAACTTTCTCAGTTTAATTGGGAAAACAGGAGGAAGCATAAATTTTACTGCCATTAATAACTTCAAGCAATCCCGATATGACTTTACCTCACCCTGATGGCTGGACATGTGCTTTTTGTTAGGTCTTTGCCACATCTGACCCTTATTGTTTGCTCACTTGATCAGGTAAGAAAATGTATGTTTCTTTATAGGATAAACGAGGCCTATTAAAGTCAGAAAAAACACGGCAGTAGCCTATAAGAAGCTCCATTTTTCAACAGATGTGTGAAGCTCCATAATAAGTTCATTACAAAAAGGCCAAGTGAACTCATAAAGAGAGCACATCTACTTTAAGCCTTCTTAAAAAAAAAACTTTCATAAAAGGAATAGAGCATTAAAAACCCACAGCACTCCGTTAATTAGAGAGCAAAGTACTACTTGGCTTTTTAAACAGCAGTCACCGTATAATTCAGCTTGGCTGCATACCATATCAAGACTTGATTGTTAAGAAGCCCAACATACAACTGTTTGGCAATTCTTTGATTGCTCATTAAACCCAACTTGTAAAGAATGGAAAAATATCAGAAGATTTTCAGCAGTCCCCAGAAAAAATTCTGTCAATGAATCCAGTAAAGACAGGCTCTTCACTGAGGACTAAATCAGACTGTCAGTGCTACTCTCTGCTCTGGCTTCTCCAGCTTAAATGAACAAGTCAAAAAAGTCTGACTTACTTTGGAATTTGCACACCATTGCACAGCCCTTGCAATCTAAGATGGTGGCTACTAAGATTAGGTGGCTACTGCTTCTAGGTGTGCTGACATTAAGTCTAAGAACTTGAAGAAATTAAGAGCATCATGCCACGATGCTCACATTAATAAGGCAGAGAGGTTGGGCACAATCTGTGACTGGCAAAACCACAGTGTTGCTGCCTGGGGCTACCCACACTGTATTTCAGAGTGCTGTGTAACAAACACTCGTCTGCTTGGCTGAACACAAATCCACAAATCCGAACTGCTTTCAGCCACTGTAATATGTGCTGGAAAACATAACCCAGGATGTTCCTCACCACCTAAAATCTTTTTGAGATTGCCTATCTTGGCACTGTGTGGCGCTTTCACAGTTGGGTGCACAGCCCTTCTGCACTCCATGTTCCATTTGGGCTTGATTTGCAACTGGTCCTGTTTTGTGACCCACCCATCTTTTAGCTCACCAGTATCTGTGTTCAATCAGCCTTCAGTTTTTAAAAGCAGATAGTAATTGCAAGCAACCAAAGAGATACTTAAGCCTGACTTCCAAGCACAGTGGGGTTTCATTCTTTCAGCATGGCTTGCACTGGGGAAAAGAAAATGGCATTTCAAGACAATATGTATTGTGTACACCTAAGAACTGTCCAGCAGCTCTGGGAGATGAGCACACACATCAGAAACAAATGTTTGCTCCCTGCAAGGAGCCAGATCTACTCCTTTTACTCTTTGAGCAGCAACAGTTGCCACTGTAACAGCTTTTGCAACAGTCCCTGTAATTTGCATGCTTAGAGAGGGAAAACTAGCTGATGGGAGGACCCAGAAATGTCAGTACTGCCCACCACACAGGGATGCTGCTATGAGCTGCTTCTGAACAGGGGTTTACCGTGAGGTTTGCAGGCTGCCATAACCCCGACAGCAGCACTCAGCTGGCTCTGCTGTACAAACTGCCTGCTGTTCTCATGGCAAACGGGAAACTATTTGTCTCACTTCACAAAGGCTAAGAAACAACTCAGAGGCAGCATAAAATAGCATCCTTATAAGAAGAATATGAATTACAAGCTGTGCCTATATTTAAGAGAGCTGTACTAAAAGTTTTGTATTTGGTTTGGACACTTAACTGAAAAACAAAGTGGATTTGGTCCAAACAAAAAGTGAGGCGTTTTTATTCTTCCTTGTACACAATGTTTTCTTCTGTTTGATGCCAGAGCATTTACTTCAGAATCACACATCCAGGGGAAGAATTTTTCATGAAAAAGAGCAACATTTCCCTTATGTCCAACAGTGGAAAAGCTGTTGGGATTAAGAAAACAGATTTATATCCTGTTCTTAAGTTCAGCTCTATCTTTCTCCCTTTCCAAACTTCACCATATTTGGAGCAAGTCACTCCTCTACTCCACTTCCCTTGAATTATGCCATGCACAATGGGAGAACCCTAAGAGTGAAGCAAACCTCCACAGAGTAGTGTGTAGCAGGCTGCTTTCCAAGGGGATGACTGGAAGACACTGAACCTGTGTGTTCCACATTTCAGGCAAACATCTAGTTTAAACCACTTGCCAAATTCACATGAATTCTCACCTTAGGCAACTAAAATCCTATTTCACATATATTAGCACAGAAAGGAAAGACCATTCTAAACATAATTTCTAAGTATTAAAATGAAGCCACACTACAAAAGACATTCTGTGCAGAGCCTTAGTGATTCAACATCTAAAAGGTTTTCTTAAAGGATGGAAGTCACACAATGCAACAAAATCTCTTTTCGTAGCTCCTCAACCATCTTATGTATGGAAAAACCTGAATACTCTATCTTATAGGCCTCCACAGCTCTGCTCCAGCTTCGGATCTTGTATGAAGCCAAAGTTCCCTCAGCTGCACACAGCTCTTTGAGAGTCACAACATAACAAAGATCAGCTGTAGTTGATTAATTTGGGTGCCTGCAGGGAGCAAGAGGAGTCTTGTCATATACAATACTTGAGACTTGTGAAAAGAAGCCATGAAAATGAGCACAGCTCAGCTACGTGAGGAAGCAGGCATTGGCACCATTAAAAAGAAAAAGCGAATTAAAATGGAAACCAAGACTTAAGCAGAATTTCTTATATCCGTGCTTTCAACAGCAGCCTCAACACTCGAGTGCAACGGAAAGAAAGAAGATGGTCCTTCTCCATTATACCCATGGCATACTTATTCCATTCCTAAGAGCTCACTTGAAGCCAGTCCACTCCCACTGCCTACATTTAGACCTTTCCTGTTCCCAGTTAAGTGTCCCTTGGGAAAGCAGTGCATCTTCCAGAACTGAAGACTGCATCTACCTCCATGCTCAGCCCTAAACCACTGCATAACAAATTCTTTAATTCTTTGCAATCTCAACTCTCCCCTAAACACATACTACACTTAATTTATACTCATCTCAAACCTTGTGCTAAAGACTGAGAGGCCCAGCATGCACAAATGCTTAATTTCAGGAGACTGAGTCAGCACACTTGACCTCTTGACATTAGGAGTTGTATAGGAACTTGTCAACAGCTGTTGTGCTGTGTTAGCACTTGGAGATGACCTGCAAATGTAAACTGAAGGGTACTGATTTGAATAATGTGTGTTTAATACCCAAATAACCTGTATAAATGGGGCATCTGGCACATGGCTGTTTTATTATTCAGGCTGCAGATTTCATTCAGAGAGGATATGCCAAGTGATGCATTTGAGAATTGCTTGAATCACCATACCACAAATCACAGCAATGGCTTAAACAAGTAATAGACAATATTCCCAACTAGATTTAATAGTTAACACACCAAAAATAAGTATCAACCAATTCTAAAAGGAGGAGCAAGGGCAAACAGCCCATGCCTCTATGGAAAAAAAAAAAAAAAAAAGAGAGACTAAAATGGTTGAATACTTCCAAGACGAGAAAAGAAACACACAGTGAATATTCTGGAAGTACCAGCAGGACTTGCAGTAGGTTACTCTAACAGCCACTTCAGGAAGAGACCCCAATTTTAGCAACCAGTTCTGAGCTGAACAGCCTCCACACAGGCCTAGTTACAACTCTAGGAGAAAGGCATTTGACAAGCAATTCTCCCCACATTAGAAACAGACACTAGAAAGCAGATATTTAACTGGCGACTTCAGTCTGACTCGAATATTAAAACGGGAATTTCTGGGAGCAGAGACTTCAGTGATTTGTGTGGTGCCACTGCCTGGGGTGACAAACCCCCAGAAGCCTCCCTTAGACCATGGCACTATCAGCTACATGAGCAAAAGGGACAAGCTCCTGCTCCAAAAAGCTTACAAGCTGAATCAAACTAACTAACCAGATCCTCTCTCAAACAACAGAAAAGATATTTCATCATCAGCTTCCACTTCTCAGTTCACTTCAGAACCAAATAACATTGTCTTGAGGATAAAAAGATAAAGAATAGGGATTTCAAATGCTGTAGCTCAGACCAGTGCAAACATGGTTGTGGCACAGAAAGCATAAAAAGATATGAGGTCATTTCAGGATGTATCAGCTAGCTGTTATATAATAATCTCCAATAGGATTAAGGCTTCCAAAGCACTGTAAGTTTTCATGGTATTCACTAAACAGCAATAAGGCCATATTGAGGTTGAAGAAGAATTAAGAAGACAAACAATCCTAAGAGACCACAAAACTAGAGGAGAAAGCTCAGATTCACCACTGCATTGCCCTTGTTCAAGCTAGTATCTGGACATCATCTGCACTGGATTTAGCACATCCCAAAGTCAACATATTTCAGAAGTCATCAGCAATGTCACGCATCAGTGATTCACACAAGACAAGATCCTCTATTCCCACTCAGCAATCCTTAGAGCCAAAACCTACTAAACCTTCAGTCTATCAACCAGAGCAGCCTTCAGATAGTATCAGCCAAGGAACATAAAAAAAGCAATAAAACCCCCTCCTCAGAACTCCAGCATAAAACAATGATCAAATAGAACAATCCTCTGCTTTTTCCAAACTCCTCATTGTTTCCATACCTTTCCCCTAGAGACAACAAAAACTGTCACTTGTAACTGATGTACTTACATGATCTTACCACAAGACTGCCACGCTGCAAGTATAGAAATCGGTACTGCCTAGACTTAAAACTAACAAAATTGGGAGATTTCTGATCTGTCTGGACAAGTTACAAGGCCCAGCAGGTATATCAAGCTTCATTAAAAATAAATATATATATATAGTTTGTACCTCCATCAGCTAGGCTCTGTGAAGTTGATGGCTATTTTTCCTAGGTGCTCCCCCAGAATTACAAATATCATTCATGTGTCAGCTCACAGGGTTTTCAGGTAGCTATTGAAGTAATTTTTAAAGACTGGAAGATTCGTTCTACAGTTTAGGAGAACCTAGAAATAAATCTACTGGAAACCTCCTACATTTCCATTTGAACCTGTGTGTGACAAGACAATGTAAATGCTGAGAAGCTGGGAATAATGAGGAAGTTGCAAAGGCAAAAGTAACACAGCAACTTTTAGGCACGCCATATCATGATGCAAACAGCTCCACTGTCCCTGCTGAAATGTCTGTGTTAGACCAAAAGAAAACATACCCAGGAGTGCAGTGAGTTTGGGAAGCAAACCAACATGGACCATTTTACTTCTCAGGCCTGTGTCAAAGGAGAGATTTAGTAAGAGTCGAAGCGTGATATTCAGCAGGTCTTCATGTTCACAAGGTACCATTTTCACAAGTTTTTCAACAATATCCATTTCAACCTGTATTTCAAGAAAAAAAAAATCCATAATCCATCCAAACTTACTTTGGCTTCAACATCCACTATTATTGTAGCCATAATAGTGACTGTTAAGGCATTTTCATCTGAAGTAGTTTTGCTTATGCCTCTGTGGTTGAAGTCTTCTAGACTGGGTTACTGGGAAACATTGATTAAAAAAGTTTTTGAACCAAACAGTTCAGATGTCTTGGAAACATTCCTCGCAGTTGGAATACTGCAGGAATGTGGTGAAGACATCACATGCAAAACCAGATTGGGGTGAGTGAATATTGCTAACCCTGACAAGATTTCTTTAGGCACTTTTGTGCCTCACTGGTTCTTGCAGCATTGAATCTGTCGGATTGTTCTCAGTTTGAGAAAAATGTAAATATCTCNGAACTCATTTAAACTTAAACACAAGCAATCCTACAGCAACTGCCAGTAAAGACAGACCCAACCAGAAAGACAGAAAATTGGCATCCAAAATGAATTTGAGACCTTTCACTATGAATTTCAAATGAACTCCTAGACAGAAGTGTGCATGTGCTCTCAGAAGAGGCATGGCATCCTGCATGTAAATTTAATAAAAG
>VZTN01027959.1:731239-844526 GCA_013400515.1 Erpornis zantholeuca
TATCAGCAGCCAAGAGATAGCAGGTAGCTGTGGCATTGGGTCAATTATATTAGGGAAAACAACTTTATACAGCTGGAAATGTCAGCAAATCCAGATGCAGCCTGTGGTGTAACTACTCTCAGCAGAAAATGTTTGAAATGTGTCTCCACCTACCCAACTACACTGGTGTCCACTTTCCCTTCTGCAGAATACAACTGCAAAAAATACCTTTGTCCTGAGATACAGCCAAAAAGCTCCACAAACCACAGAGAAGTCTGTGATGGGAAATGAAGAATCCAGTTCAACTACCAGCCTTGCAAGGACATAAAGCTACAGAGCAAACAAGTATCTCTCCCTGCTAGAGAGTAACATTTTCCATAAGAGTATAGCAAAACTCCATTTATGACTTTAGGTTTTTTGAAGAGACCTGGGGTTGTTCCTCTTTAACAGTACCTTGACACAGATGTTTCATTACAGTATGTTCTCTGTTCTTACAAGGTCCAGTCTTGCAGGACAGAAAGCTTATGGCAAATCTATTTCTAAAGAATCCAGCTCTCCCTCCCCACCTCCAAATATATTTCTCCCATATTAAGATCTATCAGGAGATGCCAACAGCAAACACTCAGGCTTCTGACAGTCAGAGCTCTGGTTAGTGACAACTTAGTAATATTTACAGATATAAAGAAAAGGATGAGTAGACAACAGGGGTTTGGTAAAGTTTTACAAGAATAAAGCTGGACTAAGAGCTCATCACTGCTGAAAGGACTAGATCTTGCCATGTTTCCCTGCTCCTGGCAGTCACCTTGGAGTTCAACATGAGGGCTCGTCAATCCCTGTCACAGTCAATTCCAGCAATCCAACAGAAAACTCTCCATGTTTTGGGGAGAGAAAGCTTTTCAATGTGTAACAGAACTAAAATAGTCTATAGAAAAGGAACACCACCTCCTATTTATCATCAGGGAAAAGGAGTGAAACCTCTTCCTTCTGGCAACAGGAAACCACTGATGAGCCTAGCAACCAGGAGAGTCTTAGCTTAAGACTGCCTAAACTGTTTAAGGACTTCCCATATTTAATTTTTTCCTGAAGAGGGACAGATGGGTAAACTGAACAACCTACAGTTGCAGAGACTTTCTGCCCTCTCACACTGACAAACATCCTCTCTGCCTGAGCTATTTCTGAGCTAACGAAGTCACAAATCAATACACAGCCAAATTCCCTCTCTGAATATCCTAGCTTGTGAAATATTTGAGGACCTACACTACAATGTACTCCCCAGCCACTGAAGTTGTTTTTCATTTGGAAAACATTACATTCAGAATGTAAGCATCACAAGGTAAATCTTCGTTTACAGAAAAAACACCTCCTCTCCCTCAAATCTACAAACATCTTTTTTACTGATTTTCTACACATCTTGAGTCTATAAACCACATCATAAAACATTAAAAACTACAAACATTATAACGAATAGAAGGAGCAATGCACTGGGAAGCTCTCATGCATATCAGCCTTCACATGAACTTTCACTCCATTGCTTGCTTTGTCAACAAGAATGCAATCAAGGTTTAAAAGAGGAAGGCCTTTTCTACAGACAAAAGCTGGACAAACTGAGCTCACATAACCAAAGCTGGAGTGTTAATATTCTTTATTAACTAATTCCTTTAGAGGGAAAAAGGAAAAGCAAACTACCCTAATGAAAAGTGGGGCAAATGGCACACGTGGGTAAGGCTGAAAATCTAATAACAAATCCCAGCAAGTCAGACTTGGTGGGAGGGGGAGTGCTCATGGAGGATGACAGAAGGAAACGGGCAACAGAGGAATACCAGATTTTCACACAAGCCTGGTCACATTAAACAGCACAGCAGGTAGTTTTGGGTTTGTGCTCCCAAAAAAGAGAGAAAACTATTCTTGTGCAGGGATGAATACAAAGCACAGATTCCTCCAAAATCACATAAAACAGACAAACTGAACATGCAAGACTGAAAACAGGCACTGCTCTAAAGATACAGCTGTTGATTTAATTAAAGGTGGCCATTTGATTTTTACCCATCATAGCACTGTTATGACAGAACTAATATTCAAAGATTATTATGAGGGTTTTTTCCCCTGCACTGTTTCCAACTATGGGTCTTAATATCTGGCATATAAGAGAAGAAAAAGCAAAACCTAGACAGTCAAAACAGAAAATTCTGCAAATACTAGTAACTGGAAAGGAAGTACAAAACAAGAGAAGACCAGGAACTCCTTAGGATTCAAGACATGATGGATAAAACCACCTGCATGATAGGAGCAAGTGACATTGCTCACACATCGCATCTGAAGAGAGGCCTAGATGACCTGGCATCTTTTGGGATTGAGTCACTTTTCCTCTGAAACAACTGACAGAGATCCTACAGTTGCCAACTCAGGCCCTATTCTTTAGGCTGACTGGTTTCACTGCCAAATAGACAGACAAACGGCACCATTCATTCATCACATTTATAACATCAAACCCAGACCATGCACTTTACACACCACAGTTACCTCCTCCATTTATATCACTTATCCCACCTAATCTGCCACGACATAGTCTTAAACTCTCCTCTGAATCAGTCCATGTCTCCCAGCTGCTCCCTGAACCTGGCCTTACTGTCTCTTATCCCATCCCTGATCCCCAAATCAGCCACTTGCCCCATCCCAAAACCTAATGCACAATGACCCTCCTCACTCATCAAATGGCATCTGTTCTCCTCTCAATTTGCTGTCACTTTAGTGTCTGATCCCCAACTCACCGTAAAATGCCACCACAGCCATCCCCAGACCAGAGCACCCCTCCAAGCTGCCATCTTCCCTGGAGCAGCACCCATCCCATCTCTCTGCCTACCCTGCCTTTGTAACCTTCACTCATTCTTAACCCTCCCAATCCTCATCCAAGTCTTCTGCCCAACAGACTGGAGCAGGTTGAGGGGGGACCGCCTAAACAAAGCTATCTCCCATTCCCAAACTCCTCACCCATCTTACCCACCACATCACAAGCTCCAGTCAGCTTCTAAACCAGCCAATTCGCTCCCAATTACTCCACCCACCATATCATCTCCCCTTTCAAAACACTCTCCATTGTCACCTCCCCACCAATAATCTCCCATCCATCCCCAAGCCATTCCTCACTACAACCAGCAACACCTCAGCCTCACACTTCACCCCCTCTCCACAGCCTCTTCTTGTCCCTCAACCAACCACTGCCCACTCACCCTCCATCACACCCTCAGCTCCTCTATATTCCCCGGAACACAACCGTCCATTCACCCCTCTGCAACACCTCCCCCAACACCTGTGTCTCCCACCCCACAACCTGAAGCATTCCATCCCTCAGAACATGCTGCCGCGCCTCAACCGCCACGATCCTCCCCACCCCCTTCATCCCCAGCACGAACTGCCGCGCCTCGTGCCCATCCTCCCCGGTTACCTCTTGAGGTACCGGGCGTCCTCGNGTGCTGCCCCGCCGGGCCTGGCTCCTCGGGGGCTGTTTGTGGGATCAGGAGATGAACGGGAGAAGCTGGGTTTTCTCTCTAAATATGTACACAAGAGTTAAGTTTCTAAACGTTAGACGTTGCGAATCTGGGCGTCGATATGATCAGCCATGATTCAAGATGGTAGAGACTTGTCCGAGAGTAAGAATTGATCCGCACTCAAGCTACAGTGGAGGCAGATGGGTTGGTACCCTTTAGTTAATCTTCTGTATTTATTTAATGCTTATTGTTTTGCAATTGATATGCATCACTGCCATCTCCTGACAAATCATGAAATGGGCTTTCAATTAATCCGGAAATTGTTTTTGATGAGAGGTACTTCAGGACACTGCGAGCAGAAGGAGTGAGTACACTTTATGTTCACAGGATCACAGCATAGCTGGGGTTGGAAGGGACCTCTGGAAATTATCCTGGCCAACCCCTCTGCCACGGCAGGGTCACCTGGAGCAGATGACACAGAGATGCATCCAGGTGGCTTTGGAATGTCTCCAGAGAGAAACTCCACGATCTTCCTGGATAGCTTCCTCCATCACCCTCAGTGCAAAGAACTTCTTCCTCATGCTGAGGTGGAACTTCTTGTGTTTCAGTTCATGGCCATTGCTCCTCATCCTGTCACTGGATGAGGACACCATCATTCTGAGGATGCCAGACTTCACCACTGAAGACAGTCTGGCATCATCCTCTTGGGATCTGCCTTTGAGATATTTATGCTAATTGATGAGTATAAATCTTCTCTCTCTTCTCCAGACTAAACTGTCCTAGCTCCCACAGTCTCTCCTCATAAGAGATGCTCCAGACTCTGTGTGCAGTATTTAGAGGAGGATTGAAGAAGGGCTGTTGTGGTGTCCTGGCCTGCCCCATTATGGCCATCTGAGCTGGTCACTGGTCCTCAGCAGCAGCTCTTGGCTAAGCCTAGCCTTAAGGCAGCCTTGGTATTTTGAAACGTAATCTTCCTTTTGGGTGAGCAGCACTGCTGCTCAGCCACTGACACACAGAGAGCACAGAGATGATACTGCTGTAGCTCCAGACTCAGGCAAAGTGGCTGCAAATCCAAAATCATGTTGGAAAAGTTACACTGTACAGACAGCACCTGAATCCTCTGTCCCTTTATCTTGTTTCCAAGCCTCTCTAAAGAACAAGCAAACAGCATCATATCCAGGAGGTATCAGAAATTATCTTAATGGGCTGTAGTTTTCTGGAGTTCTCTTTACTGCCCCATAACATACAACTGAAAATTCTGCCTACCCAGAGTCATAGGGGTAATACAGAAATAAATAATAGACGACAAAGCTTTTGCTTTTATTATGGCAGAATGTTAAGCATAAATACTTAATATCTACTGATCCTATTAAAGACTAAGAATTTTTATACTTCCATAGTCTGTAACCAAGCAGAATAAAGTATTTTGTGGTATCCACACAGTGCCCTGCCTTTGTTTTAACAGAAAATGGAAAAAGAAAGTACCCTGAGAAATATGAAGTGTTACCTTAGTGCAATGAATTTACAAAACATTGCTAGAACACACCACCTTTGTTACTATGCATATTCTATTTTTATCACAGTAATACTGTCATAGAGAAAATAAATATAGCTACCTAATCAGAATGATAATTCTCCAGTGATTTCAGCAGCGCTAGATAAGCATAAACCAAATATTAAACTCTGAAGCCATATAAATTTTCTGATATTTACTGAGCACTAGGTACCTGACAATCTCCATTTATTTTACCATTAATTTCTCTGGTTTATCTGGTCACATATGCCTATGATGAAGAATTGTTGTAGACACCTATGGAAAGCAGGTCAAAGATTACAAGATGAGAATGATATAAAAGAATGTGAGACCTGAAAAATATGAGTAAAGAAACATTTATTTCAGTTAAGTGTGCCATGATGTTTGGGCTAAAATTGGCTGTTTGTCAGGACCTGAAGGGACAGCAGAGCCTGTCTCAGCCTTACAGAGTCCTAATGAAATACCTCAGCTTTGTAGGGATTGAGCCACCAGAACTGCCAAGATCAGATCTGTTGGTCAGTGACAACCAGTTGATACTAGGTTTAGAAGACCACATGGCATAAACACCAAAACCCATGTATTGCATGACAGATTCTTTTAAAATTAAATTGTAGAGCACATGCTGCCTGAGGTTTTGTTCTACAGCCTTGCCCTGAACTTCTGATGTTGTTTCCCTTAGATCCCTTACATCCCTTTCCTTATAGTCTGTTGAGGTTTATGGGATGAGACTATGGAGATGCTCTCCCCTGCATGGTAGAAATGCACGTGAGGAGGAGGAAAGAGAGGATGGTATTTGAGGTAGAAGGGTGATCAAGTTGCAAGCAGAAGCTGGAATGTACAAGATTTTTGTGTTTCTACTTTTTTCTTTTGTTTGGCTGATTTTGGAGTAGTTTGGTTTTTTTCTTAGAACAGTTGTAAGAAATATTGTTCTGGAGTCAGGTTGAAGAAGAGATTTTTTGTAGTGAGGGAGGAAGGTTGTGAAAGAGCATGGGAGTTGCAGAGAAAATCAGAGTAGGAAGAGAATGGTGAAGGAAGCTGCATGAAGAGAAGTTGGGCAGCAATGAAGCAGGTTGGTGAAAAACAAGGAAAGGTAACTGTGGAGTGTTCTCATATGGTATATGTATGTATGGGTATATGTATAGATATAAGTATATGGTAGAATAAGCACAGATGAAGTAATTAACCACATTTTTATGCCAAAAATCCCAGATTTCTATTTTCTGGTCAAGTTGCAGGCAGATGTTATGAACCAGATGGACAGAATACACTCAGTGAAATTGAAACAACACCCACCACATTGCCTCATAGTAAACCTGATTTTATTTATTCCTGTTTGTTTTCTTATGACTGAAAAGTACTGATACTAGCAGTGATTTTTAAGTCAAAAAAGATGCAATGAGCCTTTGGTATATGACAGGATGTTGAAAAAGCGTTGGGACTGGTTTCTTTTATATCACTGTTAAAAAAAAATCAAAATAACCAACACTGTTTTTCTGTAGCAAATGGAATTGTTAAAAAGTAGTAGACTAATCTCTTGTGTTTTGTGGTGTTTAGAAACCAAAGCAACCCTGAAATTTGCAATCTGTCCATCAAAGATTGCATCTTGCTCTCTGGAAAAAAAGAATTCAGTGGTTTTTTAGGGAAAAATTGTGAATATGGGATATTTTCCTTGACCTTGTAAAATGAACTGTGCATAAAACTCCTTAAGACTCTTTATTAGTTAAAGTAAAGTAGAGCACTCTGAAAGGATGACTTCCAGGGAAACATGTTAGGTGATTAGGCTGTGCAGCTCAGTGGGGGATGGAGATGATGTTGTTCTGATGTGCTGTCACCCGGTAAGTGATTGAGGAATGGAGGTAATAAACCCTGGGCTTAAAAGTTTATACTGGGAGGAGGAAGTGAGACAAGGCAAAGCAAAATCTGATATGCAAGGGAAAGTCTGGCTTAACTCTTCTGGATGGAATTAATCTTGGAGCACAGATCAAGGTGATTCTTGAATGCCTTTTTGATCAGCAGTGACGGGGACATCTGCACGAGACCTTCTCATGCATTTTGGAGTGACACATGATCATGCTGGCAAATTCTGGGTGCTTTTGTTATTCATGAACATGAGACTTCACAAAAATAAAAATAAGATTCTCCATTAAGAGCTTGATTTGTATTTTACAATATATTTAATCCAACATTGAGCTAAGTAAATGCATCAATTTGCAACTCATTCAAACCAGGGAAAAAAATTACCTGTAGGTTTTCCTTGTTTCAGATGTAAAAAGAAACATCTAAAAATGTGAAAAGAAGCAGACTTCTTTAAAGAGTTTTCTTTTAACTGTTCACTGTAGAGCAGAATGTGCTGTTTTCTCCTTTGGCCTTTTGAAATTAGAATTGCTGCCTTCCATGGAATTGCTCTTTGATGGCCTTGTAGCTCCTTCTGGAGCTGGAGTTGTAGTAACGATCGACATGGACTTCCAGTGCCTGACTTGAGACCAATCCTTTAAGACGGAATTTTGCTGAGAGAAAGAGTGTGTTGTATATTTTCACAGCATCTTAGAATAATGTAGGTTGGAAAGACTTTTAAGATTGAGTCCTAGAATAAACCTAACACTGCCAAACCACATCTCCAAGTGCCCCACCTACCTGTCAGTATGTGCTAGATGTGTATGTTCAATATTTGTGATGTACTAGGGTTTGCATATTCCATTTCTCCTAATTTTCTGGCAAACGTCTCAAGAATATTAAATATAGAAGTGTCCATTCAAGAACGAGCAGATGGCCTCTCTCTGTTCATGTCATCTTGTGACCCCTAATGACAATGGTGGGGATTTCTTGTGCAAAATCCTAGTTCTACTGAATTCAGTGAGAGTTTACCACTGACCTCAGTGGGGACAGAATTTCACCTCTTAATGTTTATTAGATGCAGCAGGCAGAAGGCAGACTCATAGCTATAAAGGCTGTGACATTTTATGGTTCTGACTCTGCAACCACTCAAGCACATGCTTAATTTTGCCACAGTAATAAAGTTAAGCACTAGCTAAAGTGTTTTCAGGGAGGGGTCTCTTTTACACTTGAACAAGTCTATATTTCATCATATACAAATCAGGAATTTCTCCCCTTCAAAAGGAAAAGATTCTTCATGTGATCATCAAATCGTTTCTACTTTGCACAACAATAATTGCCTTTTTTCAGTTTTTGTCCAAAAAAAAAGCAAAGGGAGAACAAGGAACGAGTTACCTCAGCTGAAGTGATATTGCTCTGGCAACATTTGACTTAAATAATTTCAAATGGATTCAAGAGGCAAATACCAATTTTTCAATATTTGTTCTAAATACCTCAGAGAGTGGCTATTTTCTTTTAAAAAGTGAAAATTTTGCTCAACACTTTACAGCCAAAATCTTTTTTGTTAAGTTTTTTAACTATCATAGACTACACCAACATTGTTTTTCGTATCAAGGAAAACTCTTCTACTTTTACAGGTAGCAGAATTTTTGTACTTGTTTCCACCTAATTTTAGCCGAAGCACATAAGGTATGTAGCAGAGTGGAAGTACAAGGAGAGGCATTCAAGCTAGATGAATTCAGACCTGAAATAAAGCATAAAATTTTAGAGGGATAGCACTTAATACAGGGAATGACTTACCTTAAGATTTATGACTTGATGCTTCCCCATTATTACCAATCTTTACATCAGGAGTTTAAATCTAAGAAAGAGAATGTGGGTGAGTGTACAGTAAATCCTTTCACGGGGATGCTAATTTGTTTTATTTACATCATGGAAGGAACCAAGCAGAGGCTGAATTTCTGTTTGATTTAGTGCACTTTCCCCTTTGCCCTTCTTGGTGAAGGAAAGCCAGAAGAGCATTTGGGGCACCCAGAAGAGACTGTCCAAGGAAGATGGTGATGGTGTTCAAAACAAGGTGTATAGGGTGGCAACAGAGAGATGCAAGAGAACATGGGGTGAAGAATATTCCTTCACCCTCGCAGCTGTGCTCTCTAGGAGCCTGGAAAGAACTGGGGGAAGGAAGAAACAGGGACTGGTCTGACTGGCCCATGGGTAAGAAAATACAAGAGCCCAGGAGTTCAGCTATTGAAATTACTGCTTCTCAGGAGCTTCTGGGTTACAATAATGGAAGTTTTACAGTGCTGTTGAGCTGTGTGTTGAGAAAACAATCCCTCAGCTGTCAACTAATTTAGCTACCATCTGTAAGGTGTTTAAGCAATTCCCCTTATTTCACTTTCCCCATTTAATTTTTCTCTGTATGCTTTTACTTTATTCCACCTCCTACATGGGCATCTGTGCAGGGACAGAGTAGCACATAGGTGTGTAACTGAGGATTTTCTATAGAACTGGAAAACAATTGTCACTGATGTTCTTTGTGGGCAGAAAAGGACAATGCTGCATTACTGTAACCCATCTACAGACTGGTGGCATTTTGCTGTGGGGACCCATGGTCTGTTCCTCACATCAGTGTATTTTATATAGACAGAGAAAGAGTGAAATATGTAAATAAAAAGTGCTTTGTGCTACAAAACTCCAACATTGGCATTTGTGTAGATGTCTGAGTTTTATTTTGTACAAAACTCAATTTGCTACTGGATTTCAGATTTCAACGTTAACATATTAAAGTTGTCCTTAGTTCACCCAGTTGAGCATCTCATATGTTTCATAAGATTCCTCTGGAACCCAAGAGCATATCAGTTGTCGTGGCAAGGCATAATGAGGTGAGTTAATTAGTAGCATTCCAGCGTATCCTGGGCTTTATTGGCTAGTAGTGAAGAATCCCAGAAGAAGGAAAGCACTGTAATTGTGCCAGATCCATCCTGTGTTTCCTATAGTTTCACTCTTGAATTTTTTTATATATATATATTGTCTTGGTGCTAGTGTTCGTGGTCTCTGAAATTAAAAGCATTTCTCATAAAGGGGATTATGAGATTAAAAATATTGCTCATAAATAATGCATTGATCCTCACTGGGAGGATGACAGACATAAAACCATCAAATTACTGATGTCACCAAATAAAACTAATTTAGGAGGTAACAGTACATTTTTAAACAAATAGTGGGGATGTATTAGATTTACAAACTGCAAGAACTTTCCTTCCCTGTGTGCTCATTCTTCATTTATCATTTTATAGGAAAACCCCTAAAACTAAAAGTTAGTCTCATACAAATGTCACTTGCTAGCTTTCTTGCTAATCCAGGGGAAATATTATCCTAGTGGTCCCTGAGGTCCAATGTCTAAGTGTTGGATACATGATAAACTTACTTGAAGCTTTCTCAGTGAGATATAGTTCTCTGGAGACAGCTGTGGATTTAATTTTTCAAGCTTTGGTACAACCTAACCTCTTAAAAATAAGATTTAAGTTTCCCCTGTCAGGTCACTTAAGAGTTCCTTCTTTTATTTTACTTCTTTTTTTTTATTTCTCTCCTCTGCTACTTGCCCAGACTGTTAATCCCCAGCCTCTGGACGAAATATTTAACCATCTCAAACCTTTCATGTCTTGATCATGTTTTGGTTCTAAAGGACAACATACATACATTTGGCTTTTGAATTGTTTTAGTCTGAGAGTTTATCTAGAAAGTATGAATGCAAAGCAAAAAATTTGCAGTCTTGATAGTGTAGGTTTCTACTTCAGTTCTGAACAGAGGTGGTTTCTGCAAATTTTGAGCCACTCCTCTGTGTAAGAGCAGTATTTCACATGAAGAGGTGTGTTTATAGGCTCTGCAATCCATCTTCCTGTGTGTTTATGCTGTCCAGGAGTTGAGTTTAATCTAATTTTCTTGCCCCTTGATATTTATCACTTAGTTTTTCAGAAATGGAAAATTTAATATTCCAAGGCATGCACAGGATTTAACTGGCAAGTTCCTGATATTGAGAAACTCCACCCAACTCAGAAACAGGTTAAGGATGAAGGCTGATCAAGCCAGCAATGTCACAGACCCTGAAATGTATCTGAAATGCAAGGGATATTATACTCCTGATACTTTCACTGATCCACAAAATGCTGCTTACATCTCCTGCCCCCCCCTCATCTCCCTGGTGCGCAGACACACACACACACTCACAAACTTCTGCCAGACTGTTCCTTCTCAGGAGCTAAAGGTGCCAGAGGTCTTTCAAGGTCACTTGTCATATTTGTTCCCTACAGTCAACTTTTCTTTTTTCCTTTCAGCTCGTTTTGCTTTGACTTCCTGAGGAAATTAGTTTTATCTTGCCTTACCTATGCCTGCATTCATCAGGTCTATTCTCCCTCCCTCTTAATAACCTCATGACATGTTGGCCAAGTGCAATCACCACTGAAAGATGTGCACAGAGTCTGGAAGTTAAATTTCTAGAAGTTTGTGTGCTCTGGCTGCCAGGTAGGTGAGGGAGAGACCCGTTGTAGGGACTGTGCTGAGGGAGAGTTAAGCAGAGTTCAGCTCTTTGGCAGCAGCGAGGGGTCAGTCCCTCTGTGCACACTCGCCAGACAGACAGCACAGAGGAACTGCTGGCCAAGCTGTCCCAGAGCAGCTCCAGACTGGCTGCAGCACAGGCAGTTTCTTGTCCAGGGTGGATCTTTCCCAATAGATGGCAAGTGAGAGGAGCTATTATTTCAGATAGAAGCAGAAAGACACATCTGAAATAAACTCTTACTTTGCTCTGTGGCTCACAGAACAATATATTTTCCAGTTTCGTTCTAACTGTTCTAACTGAAAGGATGTTCACCACCACTGCTGTGAAATGTGCTGCTGTATCAGGTCAGGGAAATGCCAGTGTGAAGTCTGCCATCTGAGCCAACAGCAGGGAAGGATCCACAGAGCTCCAGATCTGAAAGTCTGGATCCTTACATCTCTGCCTCTGCAAAAAGAGATTCAGACTGAGAAGCCATGCACTGCACCATGGTGTGCCCGCAGCACTTCTTTTGATAGTTCTGTTGTTACCCATTGCATTCTCTTCATTCTCAGGGTGCAGTTTCTGTTTTGTCAGGATGTTCATGCTCCACAGGAAGGCTGTCCCCTCCTGGCATCCCCACTCTCGTGTCACATCACCAGCATGTGCCCTGGTTTTCCCACACTGGGGAACTTCATGCCTGGGTCTTCTAAGAGTTCAGGAAAATACCTGGTCTGGCTCTGTGCAGGAGCAGCATGTAAGTGCTAAGAACCAGCCTAAGCACATTTCCTACCTAATGGATTTAGGCTGTTCCCTAGGCTCTACTGAAAGTGGCTGTCATACACAGGATAACTGGGCAGTAGCTCTTTGGTCTGAGCAGATGGGTCAGTCTCACGCCTTAGGTAGGAAGGATCCAGCTGAGAGGAAGTGGAAAGGCATGTTTTTTCTGGCAGTGTTGTGTGCAGAAGGAGCTTTGATGGTGTGGGTTGCCATATTCCTTTTGCTTTGGTATTGAAAATAAATCCTTGAGAGACTTTTTACCAAAGGAGTTGCATGCCAGAGCTGAAAGATGTTAAGGCTAACTTATCTCCCACTTGCCCAGTTCTCCCTGAGGGGTTTCTGTATTGCTTTTTGTGCTGTTTCCTGAGTGTGCAACATCCTCTTTATCCCTGCTCTCCAAACCACTATCCCCTCTGGTCACTCCTTAAAACTTTCTTTTATGTGCAGTCCTCAATGGCCGAGACAGGCAGTTTCCAGAGCCCCTTCCTCCCTGGTTAGAGCTGTGCCTGCATTCTTAAACAGAGCTATGGGAGCATAGAAATTATGCACACTCACACGCACAAGGCTACAGCAGACTTGATCCTGCATTTCCCAAAACCCACAAGCCTCACCACTGAGCCAGGAGGAGATTTTTGTTAGCTTTCACCTCAAAAAGGAGCTTTACCCTGTGCTTGAGCCAACAGAGGGCAATAGACTCAAAATTCAATATTGAGAAGAAATGTTTTTAAAAGATGACTCTGAGCAGCCCAGCCCTTACTGTATCTGGAGTCACGTATCACAGTGAAAGGCGGCATTCCAGGCTGGACCTAAAACCTTCTCAAGCTCCATCAATTAAACCACCACATATGGGGTGGAAGAGACTCAGCAAGGAACTCTCAGTAGGGTTCAATGAAAAGCAGATGTTGTGGGCACAGCTGTCATGCTTCTTATCAAGAACAACAGAGCAGCCCCTGCTGCAGTTTCATCAGGAACCCTGCCCTTCCTTCCCTTCATCCTCAGCACTACTGAGCGTCCCTAACCAGAAACAAATAAAATCCTCACTGCCAAAGCATGCAGGAGTCCTCCCCAAATATTGCTATTTATGTTAGCATACTGTTTGTGGATCTCCAAATCAGGGTCCTGCTGGGACTGTCACTGTGCTTGGGACGTGATCTTCAGGCTCCCTCTCCTACCTAAGAGTGGCTTCTCTCACTCCCTTTATAATGTAATTTAGCGTTGGCACCAGAGCTAGAAGGACTAGAGGGAAAGAAGTGTGCATTCCCTCCATAGGGATAGAGCTCTGGCCAATTTCAGTTACATTAATTTTAATGTATTTACCCATAGGGCTCAGATGTGTTTTGTTGCTTTAGATGGAATTCCGGATTGCTAAATTCCAATTGTATAAATGATAACACATTGCTGCTGTGACTGCACCCATGAAAGCGCATAGGAATTGTGCAGGATATGCCCTGAAGGGTGTGAGTCATCCTGACCTACAAGCAGTGAACTCTGCTTTGGAAATGTGGTTCAAAGCAAGGGCCTCTCCTGAGACATCAGAAGTCCTATCCTCCCAAGGTTGGGTCTTTGCCCAAGGATTTGCTTTGCTCTGCATTTCATTGCCACAGAATGATTTTGCAAGACTGACCAGTCTGCTGGTGACAATGCTATTCTTGTTTGCATTTGTAAATGATAGGCTGAAACCAAATCTACCTGAATCTGATTGCAAATAGACAAATAAAAGATTAGAAGGGATATAGCCTTGCAAACAAATCAAAACATTTTGTTTGGCCTGACACAGAAATTTTTTTGTGTGTGAGAAAAGGGCAGTATTTCAGTTTCTCATCAATCCAAAGTATTTTTTTTTGTCAAATCCACAGTCAACTCAAAACTAAATTATTTTCACTGTAATAATTTTGAAAACTGCTAAGTCTAATTGGACCCATGAGTGGTGTTTAGGATTGTGATTAAGAGTTCTGGACCTCAGCAAGTCAGACAATTTGTGCATCCACTGTCATATTGCTGCTTTCCAGCCTGACACCCAGACAGGGGCGTTCACTGCTGCTCTGAATAAGCCACCGAAGCTGCAGCCAGAATAATCCAGGCAGCAGTCAGTTATAAAGGTTACCAGCTGCCATCCAACCTGCAGCTGTTGTTCACTGCCCTCAGAACTGCACATGTGCCCTCTGCCTGTGCCTCTTCTGTCGACATCATCCTGTGGTTCTCAGGAACTCTTAAAAACCTGTTGTCAAAGATAAAACAAAAAATGAATTGCTTTAACCACATCTATTCCTGACAGCATATGCCAAGAATGAGTGTGAGGGAGAAAAATTACTATAGAGGCCTTTCTATGATAAAGAGAAATCTTACAGCAGTCCTGATTGCTTGTCTGTGTGGAAATTAGATTGCATACCAAGTGTTTTGTATGCAGAACACAGTAATTTAAAGGCAAAACTGACCTTTTGTGATCTATGTGATATGTGGAGCTAGTGCACATGTTTTTATTTTTCTCTTCTGTGCAGCGGATGTGTATCATGTACAGCTCAAATCTGCAGAGACAGGTGGTTACCTACTAATATAAAAGCAAGTCCAACTCCTCTTTAAATAACCCGATGCTCCAACAAGCAGATCCACCTTGGATCTTGCAGCAACTCATCATAAGCCATCTGATACCTTATTTTAGTAATATCTACTTAGGCAGAGATCAGCTGCAGGTATTTTAACAAGAAGCCGCTCTACCTGATCCCTCATTTTAATTTCTGCTAAACCTCTTGTCGCAATACTGCCTGATCTCACGGGAAGGAAGAGGAAGTCACACAGAGGAACTATTTGCTTACCCACATAAATACAAGCACATTCTTATTTTAGACCAGAAGCTGTTCGAGCCAATGGCTGTCATACATTATGGATGTGTAGACTGTTACTTTATTACTCCAGTTTATCCAGAGGTCTGGGTCCTCCAAGGTCCCTATCACCAAAAAAAACAACCAAAAGGCTAGCTGGTTTAAACTTCAGAAAGAGTCAAATGGCCATTTGGGAAAGGAAACTAAGGTTGAGATGTGGGTTTGCTCACATTTCAGCAGTCATACCACAGGCAGTATGGGTGTCATCGTACCCATACTCAAGCCCCACACTTCTTGTTAATGCAGATGTGGGGTGTGTAGTAGTGCTTGAATTGTTCACAGCTTCTGGGTAGACTGATACTACTCCTGTTCAGAATATGGGTTTAGGAGACAGCATGAACCACTTGTGAGTTGTTCTTAGCAGAAAACATTAATATGCTGCTGTTGACAAATAAAAATATAGCATCCACTTCGTGAAAAAACCCCAAAACCAACAAACCCTGCTATTTATGCAACTTTTATCACTCAGTTCTGGGCACAAATCTGTTTCCTCTAAGCTTTGTCAGCAATAGGAAGTGCTTTGAAAGTGCTTTAAAAGGCTCAGGGCTGTTGAGACTCACCTGCTTAGCTGCACTAGGATCTGAGGACCAAGGGTGTGTTCATAGCAATTCATAGATTACAGACCTGCAACAGGGATTTGATCACATGCAGGTTAAATAGAAGTAGTGTTTATGCAGTCTTCTGGAGATCTTCACTCTTTTTGTCTAGGACAGGATTACTCTGTGTCAAACCTATCCCTAGGTTTATCTAAAAGAGTTATAATCAACATTCACCCTGAAAAACTAACCCTTGTTTTTTTCAGAACTGTTATTTCTGACACGTTTGTATTGGATGGTTGAGAATGGTACTGTCGAAAGACAAGTGTGGATGTCACTGTGCCCAACAATTCTTAGGGGTTTTATAGTGTCTTGTAAGAAGAAATCTCCCTTTGCTGAGTGAAACTAGGATTACCTCTGGCTGTTGTGGCACCCCCTAAAGCACACCTCTCTGACAGCATGAAGCAGGGAGATCTGTGATATGGATAAGGCCACTGTGTATTGTGGCTGTATGGCTCCCTTCTCCACACTGCCATCCCGGGTGGCTGTTCCAGCCCCCAGACTGTGGCAGGTGACAAATTCCCACATGTCAGCTGTGAGCTGGACTAGGGAACTGATCCTACTTAAAAGAAAAGTAAGTGTATTTTTCCAAATAAGAATTATTTTCCTTGGTGAAGGCTGGGTCACCTTTGTGCTATTCTTAAAAACTTAGTCAGATATTTGTCAGGAGGTTGCAGTACTACTGGGGATGGAGGGCAGCCCATTTGTATTTGGAACATCCAATTTCCTGACTGTGTTTCTGCCTTGCAGCGTAATTATACTGCAGACACCTAGAACAAAGAGCTTGAAAAGGGGAAGCCTGTGGACACTCTGTGTGGAGGTCAGTGCAGTCAGTAGGAAGTCCTCATCCCCTTGCCAGGTCCCTTTGCAACTCATGGGGCTTGAGGCTGTCCCACACTGAGAGCCTGAGCTACCAAGAGAGAGACAAAGGTTTTGAAGCAATGCCTGTCTCTCCTTGTCCCTTGATGGACCCCTTGTCCCACCTCCTCTGGGATGGGACATACTTACTATATACAGCCCCCTTCATGTAGCAGCCTGAACCTGCTCTTTTCCAGCCAATAATTTTTTCTTATAAAGCAGGCAGTTTATCTCTTTTTGTTCTTCTGTATTTTGTTAACTAAAGCAAAAAGCTCTTATCCTTCCCTGACTTCACCATTCCTGTGTTACCAGACAGCAATTCTTTCCATTTAGTCCCTGATGATGAGGTAGTCTGTACCCTTTAAACAGGTTAAATGAACCCAGGCA
Source organism: Erpornis zantholeuca (assembly GCA_013400515.1). Lineage (NCBI taxonomy): Eukaryota > Metazoa > Chordata > Aves > Passeriformes > Timaliidae > Erpornis > Erpornis zantholeuca. Next base: position 748,102 of record VZTN01027959.1, read on the forward strand.
TAGACAGTGACATAGACAGTCACACACAGAGAAAAAACATGATGCTGAATCAGTTGCTTTCTCTCTTTGCTTGCTATGATTCCAGTTTATTAGGACTCACAGTTTGTGTAGAGGCACATCCATGTTCTGTTTTCTGGCCTTCCTCTTGAGTGCCCTGGACTGTAGAACTAACAGTGAGGGAGAGACAAAGAAATAAAATCACCCTGCAGATAAAAGAAGGAGATTCTGGATGATATCTGAGTTCCATTGAAAGCTGAAAAGATTAGGAAAAATACAATTGAATTAAAGCCACTCCTTTTTGGAGTAGATATACTTTTACCCTGGATAAGCAATTTCCTTGTGGATTTTTTTTTTTCACTTTCCAGCACCTGCTTGTTTCAGAGGGCAACCCTCCAGGGATAACTGTGAGCCAATGCCAAGACCCAGCATTTCTCACTCCCCTCTCGCCTGCCTCCGCCCCCTGCCACACACCCCAATATAGAATTGTGGCACATTGCCACAATTTAAGTGACACTGCCTCTGCCTCCTTGGAAGCACAGGTCCTCCAGAGAACACCAGCCACAACAGCTGTCCACTTTCACAAAAAAATCTTCATCATGGCCTACAAAGCAGCACATTTGGCCTTTAAGTCACGCTGGGACAAGACAGATGAAGAACTCTGTCGGCACAGCATGTCCTTTGTCTTGCACAAGGCGATCCAAAATGACTTCTTCAAGTGTTACCTTTATCTGCTAGAAAAGCTTCCCCTGGGTGAGTAGCTGTGGGCAGGAGTGTCTGTGTGTGTGTGACTGCTCTGGAAAGATGGATCATTCAGATGGTGGAGGGCAAACATATTCCTGACAGCGAGGAGTAATAGTAGTTTTGAGAAGCCCGGCTCGAGAGAGTACAGTGCTCCATAAAGAACTATATCTCTGAACTCCCAATTCAGTACCCTGTTGTTTCACCTAAATACTCCACAGATTCTTAGAGGAAGGCAAGCGTAAGACTTCAAGAGTGAATGAGAAGTTTGGTTTCTGGCTGACTTTTCCTATTTTGCCATCATTTGAGTAAAACATGCTATGACCTGTTTGGAACTTGGAAGGACAAATGCAAAACTAGCAGAGCTGGCAAGCCATTCTTTCTTTTGCCTGATACCTGTTGTGTTGTCATTCTGGGTGTCCTTAGCTCTGGTGTTTGTATTGTTTTGGACAAGTGCTTGAAAGATAGCAATTTAAATTTATTTTCAAGAGTCTTTGTTATGCAGATCTCTGCAGCAGACTGTCTAACCTACTCCTTGTTCTCTGGGAGGAAAATGTTTCCAAAAATTTATTTATAGACAAATTTCAGTGACAGCCTCCGGTACAAAATGCCAAGAGAGTTTGGGGTTTTTTGGTCTGGGTTTTTTTTTTTTAAGGTGTAGAAAATGAATGTTCATTTCTTATGAAAATTTGACCCTAAATAAGAAACAAAATTTCTCTGTGATAATAAAGCTAAAAAGTAGATTTGACTTGAGTCTGTGTATGTTAGCATGTCATGTTTTAAGCAGAATTATTCAGCCTACATTCCATGTCAGAACTGTAGGAATTTTAGGATGGGAAGGAAGAGTCTGTGCAATCTGTTTAAGTAAATTCTTGGGGGTTCCTTTCTAATTGAATTATCCATTTAGGCAAAAGGATTATCTTACCTGTTTGTGTGAACTGTACAGATGCCAGCGATAACTGCTCTAGAGGGTAGAATTCATTAATCCTGTAAAGACAAAAAACATTTCCATGTTATCTTAGTATTTTTAATGTGGCTTTTTAAATGCAGCAATATCTGCAGCTATTTAAAATTAAGCATGGAAGATAAATACTTCTATCTCTAGTGTTAGGTGGCTGTGAACACTGGAAAGGAAGATGAAAAGGAAGAGAAGGCAATTACAGGTTGATGGAATCTCATGAAGTCTATGAAAATGTTATTCTTTCATTTGTTTTGAAAATAAACACAACTTATTAGAAACTGAGTAGGATTTCCTACAGTGTTAACTGTTAGTGTAAGTACCCCTACATCATTTTAAGTTTAGAAGGTACCATTATGACATCTAACTTAGAATGTAATGTAAAAATTCTGGCACTGTGCTTGCAACTTGTCTGGGTCACAGTGTGTTTTTATGAACACAGAAATACCTTGGTTTAAGTGTTTCAAATGACTAAGAATCCATCAGTCACCATTCAGCTGTTTCCAGGCCTAATTGCTTCACTCATAAAACTATGCTTTATTTCTTGTCTGAATTTTATTTGAATTTCCATTCCTAGCCAACAGGCTTTGTAAAATGTTCCTATCAGACCAAAGGTCCCCTCTGCCAGGCTTTTCATGACCTGACTCATTAAAACTTAACTAAACTGCTCACAAGCCTATTGCCAGCTTATTCAAATTACTTTGCCTCCATGGAAGATGGACTATAAGCCCAGCCTTCATGTGAACGTGCAGCATGTCTCTTACTCCATGGTTATTGTCACGAAGTAAAAGTGGGCATGAGGAGATGTGGAGTAGTTCATATGCTGTGAATACACATCCAGGGAACTTCATATCCTGCTATGATGTCAGGGTCTAGATAGGGGGACAGTCAGGTGGGTAAAAAATGTTTGGGTGATTGGCTCAGAAAGTTATGGTCAAGTCTTAAACTCAGTGGCATTGTACAAGGGTCTGACCTGGGACATGTCCTGTTTAGAACCATAGAATGGTTTGGGCTGGAAGGGACATTAAATTCATCTGGTTTCATCTCCCCTGCCATCTTTATCAATAACCTGGAGGAGGTGAAGGACTGTTTTATCATCACATTCAGAGATTGCAGCCAACTGGCAGGACTTGCCCACAAGCTTTAAGTCAGGACTGCCATCCAGAGGCACCTAAATACACTGGAGGAAAGAGACAGTGGGAACCTAGTGCCATGCAAGTCCACTGAAATTCAAACCCAAATGCCAGGTTGTGTACCTGGATAGGAAAAACCCTTGGCAGCAACACCACAGACTGATCAGTGTCCGGCTGGGGAGCAGCCCTGCTGGTGGGGTTTTGGTAGGCAGCAGCTGAATGTCCTGGAAGCAAAGGCAGCCAACAGTATACCAGGATGAATTAACAAAAGCATATCTAGTTGACTAAAGGAAGTGATGATCCCGTTTTCTACAGCAGTCATTAGACTCTATGTGTAGAGTCTTGAGTCCTAGTGCAGGAAATTACACAGAATGAGTTGGAAGCCCCCCAGTGTGATGAAGGAACTGGAGCACATGCCTTGTGAAGACAGACAAAGGGAATGGGGCATGTCCAGTCAGGAGACCAAATACCATCCTGCTAGTACCTACAAAAAGGTCACGTATAAGATGGAGCTAAAGATCTTCACAGTTGTGTGAGGCATGAGGACAAGGGCCAGTGGCCATAAATCAAAACAAAAGTAGCTCAGACTGGCTATAAGGAAAAAATCTTTTTATGTGTGGACAGTCAGGCATTAGAACAGTTGCTCTGGGAAGTTATACAATTCTCCATCACTGGGGGCTTTCTAAACCCAGGTGTCTAAACCCTGATAAACCTCATCTGACATCATGTCTGTCCCTGCTTTCAGCAGCAGTTTGGACCAGAGACTTCCTCAGGTGCCTTTCAGCTTGGATTATCCTGTGATCCAGCGCTCTCTGTGATGGAGAAGACAGAATGTGGCAGGTCTGAACACCTCTGCATAATGACAGTTTCCAGTTCAGTTCAGCATGGGACTGAGCAGAAATGAGCTGAACTTCTCAGGCTTCAAGACTAGAGCCAGGTATCTCTGTGTAAACAGTGTTAAGGGACTAGAGCAACACTGGGACTTAGCAGAGAAGTTAAGCATGTGCTTAACCCTACTTCTGAGTAATAATACTGAAACCAAGCCTCACATAAAATCTTGCAGTGCTGCCCACGATCAGCAAGGTCCAAAGCTTCCTTCAAACTCTGCTAACTCCACACTCCCTCATCTCCACTGCTGGGTTCAGTGGTGGAGCACTTCTAGGCATGTTTACTTAGGAGCTCAGCGTATCTGGTATCACAGCCTGTTAAGAGAAACATGTCACTTTTACAGACCAGGGTAACATTTATAAATAAAAGACATGAGTAACTTTAGGCCCTGATCCAGCAATGTACTTAAATGTGTGTGAGAGCCCTTAAGCCCCATGGACTTTAATGGGGATACTCAGATGCTGGAAATTATACACATGTTTACACGGGCTGTGGGACTCGGTGTCAGTGGGCTGAGATCTGCAGTGGAAAACTGAGATGATCCATCCCTTAGGAATATTCCTGTGTTTGAGGCATGTGGCTGTAAGTAAAATCTGCTTTGGAGGTGGCATGGTGTTCATCTTCTATAAAACAGAATTTACATGGTGCTCAGACCACAGTAGAGAGGTAGATTCTACCATGCACACAGATATTTTTCAGCTGGTGCACAAAGCAGATGTTGCATTTTAAAGGCAGCACTCAGCCAAACTGGAATTAGTTCAGTATCTTGCAGAAAGCAATTGGAGCTACAAAATAATGTTCACAAGTAAAAACTTTAAAAAAATTACTTGAAACATTTACTTCTGCCAGGGAAATTTAATTGAGGAAACCCTGCAGTCAAGAACTGTAAGTCAGTGTACAGCAGGTTGGGATTGCATTAGGTCTTGTGTAGTAAGTGGTCTATTTCTTTAGAGATTTAGACCAGATGCACTAGAAAACAACATTTTTAACTGATCCATAAGAAAATATGAGAGATAATGTTTTGAACTTTGCAGGGCAAAAGGCTCAGGTGGATAGTTTCTGTCTAGTCCACATTGGTTGGCATTCAGCTGTGGATCACCACTCTGCATCCAGACTATGTTTGCAGTGACTGAAAATTGTTAATGTCCCATGACTGGAGTGACCTTTATGGAGCCAGTTTGTCCCCTCAGCCTGCTCGAGCACTGGGTTTGCTTCAACCATCTCTGCTTGGGGACTTGCCAGCAGATTCAGCTGGGGGACAAGTGTGCTATCAAAAAGTTTCTTCTTTACTGGAAGCACATTTCTCACCTTTAATCTTGCACGTTACCTGCCCTAACACTGAAAACCTCATGTGTTAGACAGCTGCCTGCCCTGTGATGTCTGAGGAACTTGCAGCCTGCGTCGTGCTATCCTGCTTATGCCCTGCTTCACGAAGTTCACTGAAGGCAGGCTGTGTACCCATGGCAGGCCCCACAAGTATTTAATTTCCTGATGCATGAGATAGTCCCACATGGGTCATGGAAAGGGAGATGCCTCTGGCTAGGCAGGTCCTGTGATGAGGGCGAGGCACAGCTGCAACACTGACTGCCACCAAGGACACCTGGCGCTTCTCTTTTGGGGTAGATTCCTGCAAGCTGGCAAACTTCCTCCTCTCTGTGGTTCTGCTGCTGGAGCCTGCATGCCAGGTACTGCTGTGAGGCAGATCAGAGGTGAAGTTGATTGGCTGTGTCTGGAAAACTGGGTTGTACATTGGGAGAGTTGGCAGTGCTGCAAATTCCTGAGAGGGAGGAGCAACACTGAGGGAGCAAGAGGTGGAAATCACCTCTGTAGATCTCACACTGTACGAGTGAGGCTGTGGGTCCACAGGAAAAAACTTTGGACGTAATGCCACTCTTTGCATTGGCCCATGTCTTTGCATGCCCTGGGGTGGGAGACATGCATTAAAACATCTTTGCACAGTTTAATGCATAGAGATGTCCCTGTGGATGCTCACCCAGAGCTGGTTTTGAATACCAGCATGTAGAGCAGGGCTTTGGGGCCCCAGATGGCCCAGGAGGAGCTGCAGTCAGCTGGTGTGTGCATGCACGTCCTGGCAGGAATTCTGCAAGCCTGATATTGGTTCTGAGTGAGAAATGTGAGAGAACACACTCCAGCTCTGATATCCTGAACAGCATATCATCCCCATGTGTTGCCTTAGGTCAGGCTCATGCTTTGAGTAGAAGGACCCTGAATATTTGTTGTTCATGCTGTCCTGGTGTGCAGACATCCTGTAAATGCCTTTCCTTTCAATCTAGCAAAATGGGATGAATGACTATCCCTTGACAGGTCTGTTAAACCCCTGGAATCATCATTGGATTTTTATATGGAAGATCTTGCAAAGCCAACATTCAGGGATTTAGTTCTGTTCAGCAGACAGGCTGACCTCTGAAATGGAGCTAAAGAAGACACAGAGGAGACAAGATGGTGCCACTTTTGGAGAAGGATAGAGATCCCTTACTGGAAAAATCACAGCCACTGATGGAATTTTTTTCCCAGGCCCTGGGAGCCACCCTGGCCAAGCTGTGCTGGAGGTTGGCTGCTGCCCCCTTCATAATGATTTCTTCAGCTAAATGGTTTCTTCTGAGTATGTGAATATAATCAGTGGAGTGTGTAAAACTCCCAGGTTTGACCCTTGCTGGGCTCAGTGCTTCTTGCGGTATAAATTTCTCAGGCATAACATAAATGTGTAATGGATTAAAGCTTTAATAGTATCCGTTCAGCAGTTGACTTAAGCAGGTGATGACAAGAGGGGCTGGTAATGCTGCTTTTGTTGGATGAGGGATATGCTGGGCATGCTGCTTATATGTAACCCAATAACACTATTCTGTTCTGAGTGATCCTTGGTGGTAATTATTCCCCATCCTATTTCCTTTGTCCCCCCCTCATTTGCCTCCAAAATGTCATTCTCCTGCTGAGGATGGGCAGGCACACACTTATCATTCCCCGCTGAGCTTGCTTGCCCTCAATTAAATACATTCCAGGCTTATACTCAGGGCCTCTGGCCTTACTCTCATCCTCTGTGTGGAGGGCATAATTCTGGTTCCCCAGCCTGCATAAGCAAGGCATGGACTATTTAGTCCCTTCCCAGCAGCAGCTGGCAGTGCTCCAGTGGAAGTTTAAAGATGCAGTGACAAAGCACTGCTCCCTGGTCCTTCTGTGCATGCAGCTGGCAGGGAGCTTTGCCTCCCTCTTGTTATGAACTCAAAAGGTGTTTGCTGCTGGATCATTTCCAGTTCCTTGAGCACGCTGGGAACCTGCAGCAGAGAGCAGGTGTCACACTGCAAGGTGGTGCTTGTAAAGACTTGTTCCTAGTGTGACTTGGTCCTTCCTCATTGCACGGCTTTCACTGTCAGGCTTGGAGTTGTGTTTTTGGTGGAGGGTCTGTCATACACACAAGAGAATGCCTGGACACTTGTATGCACACATGAGACAAATAGGGGTGATGATTTCCAAGCAAAGTTTTATAGCCTGCCTCAATCCAAAGTTTTGAGCTGCAAAACAACTGCTTTTGATATGCTGATGCACATCAAATACAGAAAAACCCAGGCTGTGGAGGATAGACCTCAGTTATTAAAGAACAGGGCAACATAGCCCTTTACCCAGCAGAACTCACAGGTTTTAGTAAAACAGCTTCAAACTACTGATTGCTGTATGTTACCAGCAACATAGCCAAGCAACGAAAAGAAACATCCAAGCCTTTGGCACACAGGAACCTTTCAGTATATCACCCACTGATTACCTTGCCCCTTGACCTGTGACAATTTAGGACTGTCTCTTCTAGATTGTGTCCCCCCTTGTACTAGTTTGAAAACAAACCAGTGGGAGATTGCAAGTCAGAATTATAATTTAATAGGAAAAACAACAACAAAAAAAAAAAAACAACAACAAAAGAATACTACAAGAACACTGTCAGAGTCAGAATACAACCTGACACCCTATTAGTCGGGGTGGTGGTAGCAGTCCAGATGACGTGGTCCTGCTGAAGTGTTTATCCTGTAGAAAAAGGTCTGGTCTTCACCTGAAGGTCCAACAGTAGCTCTTGTCCTCTGGGAGTCCAGTAGGCAAGGGCTATCTGTGGTGCTCGAAATCTCAGTTTATATCCAGGATGGAATGCTTGGTTCCTCCCTCTGGGCGGAGCATCTCACAATGGGATGGTGAGGCATGGACAAGGCACTGATGGGCCATTAACAGGAGATAATCCAGAGGGAAGAGGCAGGGAGCACTGCCCCACCTTTTTTCAACAGCTCATGAAGATGGTAATAGAATGTACTGCAACCTAGGACACCCCTGTGTGCTCATGTAGGCCTGAGACTACCATCTGCTCCTTGGTTCAGCTTACTTGCACTGCCACAGACAGTACAGTATCACTAAAAATAAACCAGAGCAAGTGCCTCATTCATCCACTCTCTTCCTGGAGCACTTTCCATGCAGCTGTCAATAGCTGGAAAGCATATCTGGAAATCCGCACAACAGTAAGGCCAGTGATGGCAGAAATGATGGCTCTGCATAGTAGTAAATGCTGCCCACAGCTCTTCCAGGAAAAATCGTCTCCCTTGCTGTCCCTTGGCATGCTTGTTCAATTCAAACCTGAAGTGATTTTTCACTGATAGGAAAATGTAGTGTGATGATCGAAATGACTTCTGAACCTGGAAAGCACCAAATTTGCCTGAGGAGGGCTGGATGCCTTCAAGGTCTTGTAGGATTTAATCCAACACCTTTGCTTCCACCTGTTGCTTTAGAAGCAGATTTGGTATTTTGAAGGCTCAACTGAAGTTTATAGATCTTTGTCATCCTGCCTCCAGAGCAATTAACTAAGCCAGAAATATCTGTCAGTAACAATAAAACAGTGATTTATCTGCTTGCAGTGAAACTTTACGCTCTGACAAGTCAAGTCATCAATGGGGAGATGCAGTTCTATGCCAGGGCCAAACACTTCTACCGGGAGGTGCCTGCCACAGAAGAGGGAATGATGGGAGACTACATTGAGCTCTCCTACACAGACGTTGAATCCTCCCGGGAATTTCTCAGGAAGTTTGTTGGGGTGAGTCATTTAATCTCATCTTCTGCAAGAAGTAGTGGATGTGTCAAAAGTGACGTGCACAGTGCCCAGCCAAATCTAATTTAAATGGCACCATGTGTCACATTTGATTTGCAGTCACGGGTCACCAGTCATTGGGTCTAGCCATGTGTTCTGCCAGGTCATGCATCAGCATGAATACACATTTTGCCTCGTCTCACATCATTATTTACCTGTTTTACATCCTTTCCTAATTCTCCAAAGCTGCAATCAGGATTCCGCAAGGAATTCTTGTAGCTGGGTTTGAGTGAGGCGTAATTCTCAGTGCAAGACTAGGACCTTTCATGATAAAATGCTTATTAGTTTCAGAGGCAGATTTGTCTGTGCAAAGGCCTGAAGTCCATTTGGGAAACTAGCTGAGACTAAATGTCCAGTTTCTGGTTTGCTGATTCATAGATATTTCTGAGAATGCTGCAACAAAACCCCCCATCACACACACACTGGGTGTATATGGAATAAGCTACACATTAGGCAAAATATATTTCCTTAAACATTCCAGTGTCACTGAACACCTTTACAGGCAGATTACTAAAGGTCTGTAAACATCTTCAAAGGTCTGCTTTGACCTGAATTACAAGGAGATGCCAAGTGGGATTTTAAGAGCAGTATCACTTTGGTCCTTAGGTTTATGAAAATCCTGTTGAGTCCTAAATGTGTCTTTGGAAATCTGAAAATCTTTAGAAGTGTGGCTTGATGGTTTTCTGACTGCCTTTCCCTCTTCCCAGGGAGAAAGCCCGCTAAATCAGCTCAATAACAGTATTAGATGTTAAAGAATCCACAAAACTACAGCAAAACAAATTTGTTAAGTTCTCCTGCTGACAAAATGACTAGTTCTATATAATGCTACCATAGATCTTTAATTTCCTGCTCAAATGTACAAATTTGGGATAGCCAGATGACCTTTTTTTAGGCATAATGATCCACTGTGGGAAGAAAGCTCAATAGGTTAATTAGATGTTGTGTATGGGAAAAAAGGCACAGTTTAAATGGATTGGGATGGAAAATGAGTGTGGCTTGAGAACAGATAGAAATCATGCACAGCAGTGCATGTAATGGCAAGTAATGGCAAAGTTTGCTGTACCTGATAGAGGGACACTTTTGGGGCTGTGAGCCATCAGAACACGAGTGAATAGCTGCATTTTTTAATATCAACAGTCATTTGTATTAATGCTCTGGCAAAAAAGGCTTCTCAGAGCCTTACTGTATCATGCTGTCAACAAACACAAAATGTGAAAATACAAAGGAGGTTCAGTAAGGAGATGAACGTCATGGTAACATTTCTGAAATGACATTTCTGAAAATGGCATTTTCAAAAAAAAAGAAATGCAGTCGAGGCACATCCCTTAAATATTATTTAAGTCTTGTTTTAAGGACATTTGCAGATTTCCAGTGGTGCATAAGTGTGTACTCGGAAGACTTCACCCAGCCATGACATCACATAGATGCAGTTTCCTGCGGCAGGTTTGTGTCACACTGTTACACTTTCTCCTCTGCAAGACCCAAAAAGGAAAGAAGTACAGTCTGTAACAGAATTTCACATGCCAAAGAGAAATCATACTCAATGCATCAGGTGTGATGACAGATACAAAGTACTCCAGAGCAGAATTCCTACTCCTATAATTAGCCAGCAATAGAAAAGATACCCTGAATGGCCAAGATCAAACAAGAAAAAAATAAAAAAGGAACAGAAAGGAGCCAGAACCTTTTGGTAATTCTGATTTAGGTTGTTAAAGCCTGTCCTCTCTTGAGATGCAGTCAATTGATTATGCTACTTGTGGTTTATTTTCCTTTCTTACTACTGAAATTTGAATCCTGCTCAACCAGGTACAGATACTTTATGTCTTTCTGTAGCAGTGACTTTATAACAGAGCTAATGTACTGTCTTTCCAAGTTTATGGCTTTGTGAATATTTTTTTTTAACCAATAAGGTGATCAAGATAGAAAAAACCAATCTGCTTTACCCTAATATACTTTCTCTTTTTTAAGAGAAGTTTAACAAAATTGGAAAATGGGAAAATTAGTTTCAGATCACTGAAAATTTTTTTATTGTTTCACCCTCTGAAAAACTTTTCCCTTTGTTTTCAAGAGTTCAAGTCGGTTCCAAAATAATAAATGCTCTTTAGAAATGAAAAGCTGATGACTTTGGTTTCTTTTTTCCTTGAAAGTTGTGAAAAAAGAAGTACTTAGACATTTTCAACATTCTTTTCTATGTTTTTCTGGCTAAAACTATTCTCTAGATTTGAAATACCAATTTCACAGAGAGTTTTATTCATCTAAAACTTTATATTCAGGCAAAACCAGTGCTCCCTAAAAAAAATAGTTGCCTGGTTCCACTCAAATTACCCATCTTGAGTTAGTTTGGCTGGTGTGGAAATGCCACACAGTGACATTTCCCTTATATGACTGATGTTGCATACCTTCAGGTATGGCATTTCTTAGCATGATTCTTAGCACTACTGTAAACTGAGCTACAGCTTTCTTTACCATTGGAGAATTTGTCTTGCCTGGGCACATGGAAGGAATTACAGAAAGGACTAAGGACTTCACTTATATTTTAGCCTGTCTCCTTCCCAGGTGAGTCAAACTAAGTTGAAAGTGCCACTGTGCTCACATTAAGAGGTTTTATGTGTGTGTGGGCAGAACTCAAACCAAGAGCAACAGGGCTTGAGCCAACAGTGGTGTGCAGACAAGCTCGAGGCTCTCTCAGGTACAGCCATGGGGAAGGGTTATCAGCAGAGCTATAGCCCTGCATATTTATGGCAGTGTGCCTTGATGTCCATACAGACACTGTCTTTCCAAGTGCCTAATCTAGAGGTAGTGAGTAAAAAAGAAAATTTAAAAAAAAAAACAAACCAAAGAAAGCATTAATTCAGGATCAGTTGTGAGTTGTAGGTGTGTAAAATAATACAGATAGAGATCGTATTGACTTTATAGCTCCCTCTCTACCCTAAAGGCTTTTTCCCTTTCTTGCCCCCAACTCACCTGCATGATTGGTTACTTGCTGAGTGAAAACTTCTTGAAAGTGATTTTTCTCCTGTTTGATCAAGGTGATAGAAGATATGTTGTTGAAAACATGCTCTTTATTTATTTATTTACAAGGAAAACCACTGTGAATTTTATCTATTTCTTGAACTCTGATTCCTTTTTTTGTCCCGCTTAGCTTCACTGCCTTCCTTCTCTTCCAAGACCTGAAGTAGCACCAGGAACATATCCCACAGCTCTTCTATTCCAAATGAAATTTATGAGTGCCCTATTCAGCTTTACAGAATCATTTGGGGTGTATATGTGTCCTAAAGGACAGTGATTCTGAGTAATGGGAAGCAAATAGTCAGAGGAGCAGTCAGTCTTAAATTTTGAAGCCTGTTCTGGCTTACAGTTTTCACTTATACTATTTTTTAAAATAAGGAGTCTGATTTTCAACTCAATTAGACTTTTGGGAAAATGTTTGCCTTCCAAAGAAAATGTTAATACTCTGTCAAAGCCCTGAGCACTTCCAAACTGAAAATATATTAGCTGAACATAGAATTATGTCAACATTTTCATTACAAACAGAGCTGTGGTGTTTCACAGGGCTTCTCAACTGACTGCCCGAAGCTCTCGCTCCTTTTCAGCAAAGTGTGGGATCAAACTTCATCTCCCATGACTGTTCCCTTTTCTTCTTCTCAATGGTACACGGAGATATGTCATTGGAGGTCCTTGTTGTGACAAATCAAGGGAGATGAATTCCCTGTTTTGAGAGAGGTACTGTGGCTACTTTTGAGAGAGGTACTGTAGATTCTGTGAAACACAAATGTTGAAGGAGTTACCTGGCTTTTTGTCAAATTCTGTTCATGGTTTTGGTAAATCATCCCAGTTTTCTCACCAGCTTTCTTAAAGATTTTTAGTTAATTCCATCAGTGTAGACCTGTATGTATGTGCTAGCCAACAATATGGAAATCCACCTTGTAAACATCCAAGACACAGGTCCTTCTCCTTTCCTGAACTCCTTGGTACCTCTTAGTCTGGTCCTCAGTAAAAGCCATGTGCTCCTAAGTGCAGCCTGAGGATGAGGAATGGCTCCCATTTTACGGCTAACTACAAACAGGTAGTCTCTAGAGTCCAGTAGGGTTGAAGGTTTGTGGACTCTTGCACACATTAAGAGATTAATCTTCCTGGGTATACAAATTGGGAGCAGCCGCTCTGGAGACTGGTGAGAGCCCTTGAGGGCCATGTGCTCTTTCTACAGTTACTCCATGTAATCAGATGCTCAGCTGGGCTATTCATAGTCATGGCATTGACAGTGCTGTCCTTTGACCTTAATAATCTATTGAATTACCCACTGAAGCCAGGCCAAAAAAGTGTGAGTTACATGATTTATGCTTGGTTCGCTACAAAGGGGGTTCTCCCAATAAGCAGGAAGAGCAAGACTCTTCCTGGGCTTATTTCTTTTGCGAGCAGTGAAGTTGCAGCAGGGATTTTAGCCCATAGCTTTCACTTCAACACTCAGTTCCAGGGCCCAGGGAGAAGGTGTTTACATTTACTTTTAATATATTTGTTTAACAGATAACTTTGGCCAGGGGAGCTCCTATCCCACAGTCAGTGCATGTGTAGACTTAGAATTTCTGTTTTACAGAACAGCAGCAGGCTCTTAAGAGGCTTTTTATAGCTAGAATGGAAGCTTTAGGGGTGAAATACAGCTTTCATTATAAAGCTTCTTTTACAGCGCCTCATTATTTTCTCATAGCCACGGCCTTTGTGCCATGTTTTTTCATGTCTGATCTCTGTCCAAAGATGACATTTATGAAGAAGAAAGGAACAGTTAAACAAAATCTAGTCAAGCATCTTTCTTGTCTCTATGCCTAAAAGAGAAATTCTTATATGCTCCAGCCCAAACTTCTTGAGTTGTTGTAAGTTACCTACCAATCCAACATCTTTGTTCAAACATAATTTGTTTTGAGAACTGCATTTTGATCCCAGGGATTCTGTGTATCTGCAGAAGTGCCCCTGGGCACCTTGGGAGTTCTGTGCTGCAGAAGTTACTGCTTGTGTGCAGTATTTGGTGTACGCTTCCTTTTTTGTTAGGCCTTTACAGGGCGTGGAATGAGGCTTATCTAGCCACGTAGTTGCCTGTGAGGTGTGAATATTTGAAGTTGCAAGGACTTTACAAAGAGTTGTGGATCTTCTGAGAAAGTAGGAGCTTGTGAAAGACTCTGTCTCTTCTTACACCAGGCAAAAACTTACTGTACAGCAGTAAATGCAGTAAGAAGTACCAGCAGCAGCAGCCTGGGAATGTGACAGCCCAGCTCAGCTCAGACAATGGTACCCAAAGCTGTGGTGATTCTTATCAATCTTGCAACAGCCCTGCAGAGATAAGGAGAGAAGGCACTAGGCAGGCTGTATTAAAGGCCATAGTGGGTAACATGGTTGCTGTGATTTTTCAGGTGGTATTTTTCAGATTTCAAATTATTTTCTTGTATCCCACAGGGCGTGGGGAAAGCTGGCACCAACCGCGCCCTGGACTGTGGCTCTGGGATAGGTCGGATCAGCAAGCATGTCCTGTTGCCAGTTTTCAAGAGTGTGGAACTGGTGGATATGATGGAGAATTTCCTGGCTGAGGTCCCAAACTACCTGCAGGGCAAGGAAGACAGAGTGGAGATGTATTACTGCAAAAGCCTCCAGGAATTCACACCAGCCCCACAAAGATATGATGTCATCTGGATTCAGTGGGTTTCAGGTTTGTTCTGCATGATTCTTCTAGCCTGACATCTCACAGAATAGACAGCCTGTGGTCAAAGGAGGTTCTCAAATCTTTGGGACTGCTTCCTAAAGCATCACAACAGACTTCTCAGAGTTCCCCCAAGCCACAAGCACAGTGAGTACAGATCAAGTTGTTTTTTATAGGTCACATATTGGAGAAAGGTACCAGTTCCTGAAGAGCAGCCTGTATGCAAAAGTGCAGCTGAGGAGGAGGCTTTATATATGGATTTTCTTGACCAGGCATACTCTTTTCTTAGTTGTCAGTGGTGCAGAGAGATACACAGGACTGGCCTCACTTGTGAACAGAGGTTTCTGAATCTGCAGGTTATCCAGGCTTGGAGGTATTTCAGGAAACAATCAGGAAAAAACCCATAGTGGAATCACCAATACCTGTAAATCAGATCATGTCTTATTACATGCACTGATGTTTATCAAACAGGTTCCCTTAACTATGTCCCACAGTAGGCCCTCCTAAAAGTAATATCTGCTGCTTCTGCAGCCACCCCAGTGAAAGCCCTGCAGCATTTAGAGCAACAGGCTGGCAATCAGATAATGCAGGTTATGTACCTTACCCCCCCGCCCAAAAAAAATCTGCTGCAGTGGAAGTGTTTTCTCCCAATCTGAACTGAAGTGTCCAAGGTGGAGTTTCAGGGGGCAGAAGGAATTATTCAAGAGGAGGTCTGAACAAATTGCTTTAAACCAGCATAATTTTCCTTTGCATTTTTGCTTTTCTTTAACAATGAGTCATTGCAGTAAATGTAGCTCCTGCCTCACCTTTAGAGCAAATCCAAGGTGAAAATGAGGATGAATGAGCTCAGACCTATCTAAGGCTGTGCTGGTCGGATATGTGGCTCCTAACTATGGGAGCATATCCTATTCTCAGCATAGACACAGATCTGAATCTTCTTTCTCCATCAATGTCAAGGAAATATGAAGTGATTTTAATCATTAATCAAACTTCTACCCCTATCTTGAATTTGGCTGAAATAACGCCAGCAAGGTCATTTGATGGAGCAAGGGCAGGACTGTCTGCTAGAGAGCAACACCTTGAAGATCTCATTTTCTTAGGAAACTACACAAAAGCCAAGTTAAGAGAAAAATAAGTTCCAAATTAGATGTTCAAAAACTTCAATGAATCTTGCCAATGAAATCTTGATTTGTCTTATGCACGCATAAGTATGTGAACCCTGGCAGTCATTTTGTAAAAAAAAAAAAGTTCAAGCTTACATTTCATATAGAAATTACCATTTTCCTTCAGCTTGAAAGGTATTTAGGTATTGGGGCTTTTTTCTTTTTTTTTTTTTTTTGTTGAGAGTGGTTAAAGAAACTTGACATGCTATGTCAAAATGTGGTTTTGAAACGACAACTTCCATTTATAAAAGTTTAAATCTTCCATCAAGAAAACTAAACATTTTGAGTAGAAAATACAAATGATGATTTTTTTCCCAAGTTTTTCATTCAGTTTTTGATCACCTGTCCTTGTTAATTCGTGTTAGATGTTTCACATGTGAGAGTTCTCATTTCGCTCTTCTTCGAGCTCTACACCACTGTTCTCAACATAACAGAAGTCCTGATCTTTGAGAAGGAAGGATAAGAAACAGAATCTCAATAACATATTGAAGAAAGTATTATTTTAAAATATATGAATCTGCAAAAATCCCATGGGGTATGAAATGACACAAAGAGCTTATATGGCATTCTGGAAGGTCTTGCATTCTTTGCTGGATCTTTGATCCAGAGCTCCTTTGATGGGTACATAGTGCTACACAAAGTTACAGATATTTTTAGCAGTAAAACACAGAGGGGACTGTGATTATCTAGTTTGATCTACGCTATATCACAAGCTCTTCTATTCCTTCCTTTACCCTTGTGCTAAGCCAGTAGTTTGTGTTCAATTAAAACATATCTTAAGAGATTCAACCACACTTGGTTTGAGGACTTCAAGAGGTGGTAAACCCCATTTCTATTGGTAGTTTCCAATGAGTAATTGCTTACACTATTAAATAGTGTAAGCAATTACACTGATTGCCAATATGAATTTGTTTGGCTCCAGCTTCCTGCCACTGATTCTTATTATAACTTAAACCACTGGATTAAAGAACCCTTCAGCACTCAGTATTTTCTCCACTTTCCCCAGTGGCTTCTGTCCACATCTGTTGCTGCTACCAATATGGATCCTAAATATTGATTGGAGTTTGTATTTGTTGATCTCGTTGATTTGCCCAAGATTGCATAGTTAAATCTGGCAGAACTAGAACTTCTGTAATGAACACGCTATGGAGACTCAGATCGTAACACCACTCCAACATATACAGAGGGAGTCTGAATGGTTGATAGTGACCTATTTTCCATCTTTTCATCTGTAGGATATCTGACAGATAAAGATCTCCTGGAGTTTCTCATCCGGTGCCAGGATGGCTTGAAGGATAATGGTGTTATCATTCTGAAGGACAATGTGGCCAGGGAGGGCTGTACCCTGGATTGTCTGGACAGCAGCGTCATCCGAGACCTGAACATCCTGCACAGCCTCATTGAGATGAGCGGACTCACCATCCTGCGAGAGGAGAGGCAGGAGGGGTTCCCTGAGCAGTGTGTCCCTGTCTGGATGCTGGCCATGCAGAAAGGCCCTGCCCATTCCTGACTGCCCAGTGACACTGCAGAGACTGGATTGTGGATTAAACATGGGACTGGGAAGGAGAAAAGCACCTACTGGAATCCCCCTAACCATGCACTGCTCTGTGGCAGCAGCTCCTAAAGGGTCAGGAGAGAATGACAATGGAGCCAGCTTCTCCCAGGAGTAGTCTGCTTCTAAATCCTGCCTGCTTCATCACTCTTTCAATTTTTAAAAGCTTTCCTAACCTCCTTGTCGGATCTCTCTTTCATTAAGGAGTCAAATGGACAAAAATTAATCTAATAGAAAATAATTAGATCTGAAGTTTCTGTAGTAGTTAATACATTTTGGAGTGTTCTGTATGAAATGTTAACAAACAAGCCTGGTTTTTACTATGGCACTTAAATCTTCTTGGAATTTAAGAAGGATCTGTCAGATCACTGAAGCAGAAAATTCAAGTAACTTCTGGAAAACTTCACCCAAATTATGGCTGTCCTCTCTACCTGTGCTTTAAAATATTTAAACCAAGAATATAAGGGAAGTTTTATCTTCTTGTTGGCATTAGCTATGCAGGTTTTGTTGTTTAGTTTTGTTGATTTTTTTGGTTTTTTTTGGTTTTTTTGTTTTTTTGTTTTTTCATTTCTGTCAATTTGGACAATAAAACAACCTGATTAATTTTCCATTTTTAGGAGCTACTTCATCTCCCTGATATTTCTGCCATAGAACAATAGTGGTGCATAAGGGATTTCACACACCAGGGGAAAAGTTGGCTGACAAATATCTGCATGTTTCCATTGAAATTTTGTGAAAAGCTTGCCCCACATATTACATTCTGGAAAATATTTTTTTTCAGAACGTTCACAGTGGAAACCACTTGAAAGCCTCTCTTTATTATTCATACCACTGTACATTTCTTTCTTTCCCACATTCAGAACAAGTCTGGCACCATATGCAGAGCTAATGGGATTTCATGGAGCAGTAATAGTAAGACTGTAAGAAGAACTAATGCAGTACTGTATTAATTAACAATGTGCTAAACTGCAGAGAGCGTTAGTGTAACCCAAAAGCTATGATTTATATTCCAAGAGCAGCTGTATAAGCCTGGATTTGAAAATATTAACATGCAGCCCATCTCCTTAAGGCTTACAGAAATTATGCATTAAGCTTCTTGTTCTCTTCATAGAGGCACAGAAAGTGCTGTGGGAAGACAGATTTTGAATTTTGCAAAGAAATTCAGAATCTGAAATTCTGCTTTGTTCTAAATTAAGATGTGAAGGGGTAATTTTGAAATTTTTTATGAGGGAGAGCCACACAACCACAGTTTTCCCAGTTGCTTAAAATGTTTTATCCAGACAAATGTTTCTTTTGATTGAACTTTTAACATAATTTGCACTTAAAATGTTATTAAGGCTTGTTCAAAATTTTAGAGATTAATGATAACATTAGAAATGTTCTGACTCTGTCAGAATTTTTATCACATCTTACTCCCCTGAAATGCAATTCTGGCAAAGCCTTTCAGACTTTGTAAAGAGTTGCACTATGACAAATCTCTGTGCACTAGTGGAAAAGAGTTCTATAAAACAATCCTCACATGACTGTAGACACAATTGGCTATGTCAAATATTGTCAGCTGTGTTAGATTAACTAAAAAAGATGCCTGAAGATAACAAGATAAGGGAGCCTCTCAGCTGGATTTTAGTACATATTGCTGTCCTTTGATAGCAAATCTCCAATTTTAATTTTAATTCCATAACTCATCTTCTCTAGCAATATGTCTGCACATGTTGAGAATTACCAGTTTATGGCAGAAGGCTTTCTGCCATCCAATCTTATCCAGTAACTCTTCTGTTAATGTTCCATTGCTAATTGTAGCATTAAGGAAAACCACACTGGTGATTTGGTGAATATTCTGGCATGTCTTATAGCCTAGGAACCTATGGTTCCCATGACACAGATGCTTCTGGAATGTTTCGACTAATTCCTCCATTCTGATCAGCTGGTATTGGATGCAAATTGAGTATGTAACATTGTCAGAAACCTGAGGTGAACACTTGCATTCAGGAATTGTCCCCAGAACTAAAGGCTTCAAATTTCCTCCAAACCACCTATGTTGCTTTCATTCTGCTAAGGCTGCTAACAACTGATGTGGTGTTTGTGTGCATGGGAGTATGTGCAGATACCTGAAGGCATCCTAGCATCATAGAATATCCTGAGTTGGAAGTGACCCACAAGGATCATCAAAATCCAAGTCCTGGCCCTGCACAGGACAGCCCCAAGAATCCTACCATGTGCCTGAGAGCGTTGTCCAAATGCTTCTTGAACTCTGGCAGCCTTGGTCACTTGTTTTTTTTCAGGTAACAGGCATCAGTCATACAATTAGTAACACTGATTAGGAAAAAGAGGGGAATATGTATGCATTTTCCTTTATGTGGATTACAAATTCATTTGCCCTTCACCATTTTTTCTTCAAGCCAGAGACATGTGCCATGGTGCAGAACACTTGGGGACTGCTGGAGATCCTTGTACAGTGGTGTCTGTGCCAGGCAGATCCGAGTGGTGTTGGTCACTGTAATGGTGAGAGAATGGCATTGTGGAAACCAAGGAATGAAGAATTTTATACAAATCTAAACAGCTGCCACATCTTACAGGGCACATTGTATAAGCTGGTCATATATACACCAGAGTGGGTGCAGTTCAGTAATGAGAGATGTGGTTCCAAGATGGATATAGAATGCAAAGTTGGTCAAGATGAAAAATGGAATATAAATGACTGGTGTGGTTACCAGTGAAATACATGTTTCAATGTAAAAATGTTCTTCCTGTGTTTTGTATATCTTTCCTATTAGAATTTCCAGAATGCATATACATAAATATATAATGAAAATTGGTTCCCTTAAGTATGTGAGAAGAGAGAAAAGTAAAATCTTAATTTAGTAGAAAAACCCATATTTCATGGTTTCCACATTCCTGGAAATTAATGTTTCATGGCTGTGTTGCTTCCACAGTAAAATAGTAAAGCTTTTCTGGTGACATAATGAACCTCAAGAGTAAAGAAACACAAGCCCTTCAGGAGCTTAAATGCATGAGATTGCTTCAAACTGAATAATATTTTGGTTTCCCCCCTTTCCAAGGCATATTTTAATTCAAGGACTCCCAGTCATCTAGTACAGGCCACCCTTAAATTGTTCCTTGATTTGGGTAAGGGCCATTCTTGACTTAGAAATCCAGGGCTGTCTGCATTTTACCAATAGTATATAATAATAATAAATAATCACAACTTTCAAACAGAAGATTTTGCTTAGAAATCATCTATGTATCAGTTGTTCTCTGGTGTTCAAGGACTGGCTAGTCAATTCAATGGCTCTGCCTCAACTTCCAGGTTATTTAAACCATTCATTTAAAGAAGTTTTTAAGTCCTTGGATTGCAGAGGTGGTTTGAATCCCATTTGTTTGGTGCTCATTTAAGACTTGTTCTCGGTCTTGATGTTACCAGAAATTTAATCCAAAATCAAGACCCTGTCTGAGTCAAGGCTCACAGAACACTGAGGGTTCTTCAAGCTCAGGTCCTCATTCACCACTAAGCACAGGTGATTAGGGAAATACCCAACTTGTCCTTCAATCAGATCTTTCTCCCCAGCAACCACATCAAGTGAAGGCTTAGCCAAAGCACAGTAAATCCCATTTCTGCCACGCCACCACCAAAGTTCTGGTGTCACTTGGTTTCCCCATGTCAGGTCCAGTGCTTCTATTCTGTGTGACTGAAAGTCAAGTATTACCTTTATTATATGACTGTGAGCCCCAAGCCTTGACCATAGCCACCAAATGCCTCTGCAGCCCAACAAAATGTAGAGGAACAATTTTTACAGCATTCTGGTGAGCAATCCCAGCCATGCAGCTCCAGCAATCATCACAGCTCAAGCTGTTTATATTCCAAAGGCAATTCTGACATTGCAAATGTCCTTTCATGCCTAACTGGAAGAGAGTGCCATTGTTTTGAAACATACAGCTGAATGGATGTGCTAAAATGCTTTGTTCCAGAAGTACTGAAATGATATTAGATATTTTTAGCTTGACTTTCTTGTTTGGATGTTTATATAAGCTAGTTTGAACAGACATGTGAGATGTGAGATGACAATGACATTATATAGTCTTGAAATAGTTGAAGTGAAACATCAGTTTTCTACAGAATACACTAATAAAATCAGCACATTCACACTCCCTAAATTTAGCAAAACAAGTCAGCAATTTCCAGAGGAAACTGATTTCAAGAGGAACAGCTCTATCAAGAAGCATTTCCCCAAGCTCTCTTTGTCCAGACCTCTTCCATCCACTCAGGCAGCTCAGCATGCCTGGTCTAGGAAGCAGCTACTGTAGGCTCTTTGACATGAAAGAAGACCTCCAGAGCACTCTGACCACCTCCAAGCTGGACTGGACTGAAATCAGAGCTTCCCCTCTCTCCAGGGGCTGTGCAGTGTCAGTGCATCCTTGTTACAACCAATTCAGCATCTTCATTGTTAATGTCAAACAGGAGTGCAGTGTGTTCTGAGAAGCTGTGGCTGTCAAAAGGAAGGCATGGACTTGAAAAACCAAACACCCACTGAAAATCAAAGTCATGGAACCAGGACACTGCATTAAAGGGACAGTATAGCACTGCCTAATGCAAACTGGCATAGAACCTGAGTACCTTTGTGCCATTCACTTGGTTTTTTCCATGCTCTTAATCCAGGCTCCCTGGAGCAATTACAATGGCATAGCAGACATAGGCCTGTCTAGAGGAACTTCACTCTTATGTGTGATTAAACCCAGTTGTGCTGCATCCCATCCCTCTCTTCCTTTGATACCTCTTCCAACTTGCCAAGAAAATCCTGCCTCCACTTGCCAAAAATTATTTGTTTTCTGGGGACATCACCACATCTCACTGAAGTAAAACAGATTACCTTGGATTTTAAGAGGAGGTAATTCTGTTTGTCTGAGAGCAGTAACAACATGCTGCATTTCAAATATCCAGGTTAATTCCTGTCTTCCAAATGATGGCAAGTAGGCACCCCTAGACCATTAGACCATACAAAGCTCACGTTCTCATCACCATAAATATTTGTATGACACTATACACCCCTAGGCCATGAAGAATGGGTTTTATAGTGCTTGGGATAAGAAAACTGAGGCATAAAAGGGTGATCTGGGCAGCATTACAGCTTTATCTAAGTGGTAGCTTAGTGAGTAGCACCTCTACTGACCAGGCCATCACAGGAACCACAGAATGTTTTGCAGGCAGACATAAACTCATGCTGGCTGTGCTTGGAACAGATTGAAACTGCACAGTTGTGGTTAGCCTGCTTACTTGCCCAACCTGGAATGTTCTCCGAAGAGAGGGCTCAGGCTAAACATTATGCTCAGGAATAGTAGCAGGTTCTTTTCAAGGCATTGAAGAAGCAACCAAGTGCATGCCTGCAGAAAAAATAAAAACACAGAATTGGTGAAAAGTCTCTCTTCCCTGTATCTCTCTTCAAAGAAATGTTGAATTTGTAGGCATTTCAACCTGTTGTGGTATCTTCAGACTCTTAAGGTTTTTAGAGGCGTTTGAAGATGTAGAAGTCTCATAAATGCACTGTGGCTTAGCAGATACCTATTGGTGTCTTTGGATGCCTGTAAGTCTCTGAAGGTTTGCCTTGGAGGAACCTCAGCTTCACACAAGACCATGTTTTCAGAATTTTCTAGGAGACCATGTTTGAAAGTCTTTAAGTGCCTGTCAGTGGAGGCTGGCATCTAGAGATATTTCATCTAGAAGTCTTTCTAAAGCGTTTGGCCAATTCAATCTGAATTTAGCGCTAGCATGTCTTTGCAAACCCCTCAGGGAGATGTAGGCATCCTACGTACAAATAATCTCACTTGATTTTAGACACCTAAACACAGATATCTCATCTAAGGTGATTGCTTAGGCCCTCTTTTTAGTCAGTGGAGAAAAACAGGCCATGCAGGAGACCTGGCAGGCCCATGTGTTTATCGCATTCTAAACAGATGTATTAAAGATCTCAGTGATAGCAAAGTCCTTCTGAAAGCTCAATTCCACTGTGCCTCTTCACAGTGACTTGAACTGATCTGTAGGCACATTGTCCCTGATTGTTCCTTTCTCCCTCATCCAGTCAAAAATCACAGATCTAGATTCAAAATGTTTGGACTATTCCCCTCTGTGGGCACACACATGGTAACAGTTTTACCTATCCACGCCCCTATATGTAGAATATATGCAGTTTGTACTGGCCAAGGTGACCTGTGGTCCTGGGAATAAGTGTGGCTTGCCAGCTTTTCACAAGGCATCTGCTGCAGTGGAACAGGGACTGCTGTGTAATCTGGATCCCCAGCCATGCCAAGTAATGGTCCAGCACTGTTTGCCAAGGGAACTGTTACTGGATCAGCATGGGATGTCATCTGCTCAGCCTGGCCCCATCCCAGGACTCCATAGCAAGTCCCCTGGGTGACATCTGACATGTCTCACTTGTAAAACCCACTCAGATCTGTTCCAGCCTCTTTGAATTAATGCTGCTTATATCTTAAGCCTCTCTGTCATGTGAGGATTTTGTAATGTGGGACACAGCATCGACTAAACTGACCTAAGCACCTTGTGGCTCCCTTCTCCATGGCTGCACATGATCACAGGGCACACCAGGGGGGAGGTGCTTCTCACCTGATTTGGACATCTAAGAGAAACTCATTGGGGGTTAAGGCAATCATCAAGACTTCCCACACACTGGGGAGAGATCAGCTCATTCCAGAAAGCTCCTTCCCTCCTATGATGGTTATCCCAAGGTTATCCCATACACAACAGTAGAAGAAGCCCAGGGAGCTGTCTTAGGTCCAGTCAAATAATTCTTAGGTGTCTGAGAGAGGTGAGGTGAATTTCAGCTCCAGTGTATGGAAATTCAGGGACCCTGCTGTGAGACTTCAGTGTGTTCAAGTCTGTTCTTTCTCCCACAGATGTAAACTTGGATCTGCAGCCCCATCTGTAAAAATCTTACAACTCTGAAAGTGTCTCCAGAGGTCTGAAGTAGATGTTGTTGGAAATTACTCCATCTTGGACCTTTTAGCATTTTTCTTTCAGAAGGTGTGGGCACAGAAACTCCTAAAACCTCAGTAGAGTACAAATCACACTGATATTTGGCTGGTACCTCCCTCAGATAGACATGATGAGTTTCCTGAGAGGTGCTTTTTCACTCTGGATTGATCAGTTTACCAATGAACTAGGGCTGACCTTCTGTTGGGTCTTATTAAATAACACTCTAGTTTTATTTATGGATCAGTATGTGAGTGCATTGCTAAATAAAAAAGTGACTTCTCCTAAAATTGGGGTACCATTGGCAAACTCTTAAATATCCAACCCATAAAATAAACAGACTCCAGGAGTTACCTCTTACTCCCGCCACTACAGGAACTTCAAGGTAACAAGAAGTCAATAAACCCCCATCAACAAAATCCCTACCGGGATCCAGGCAACTGAGACTCTGAAGCAGCACTCATCAAGAGAAACTAAGTGATCCAGTAAAACATTAGAGTTCCCAGAGGAACTGTATTTGCCTTGATTTCAGGCAGCCCTGACCACTTACCAAGGGCAAGGAGGCTCCTGTTGGATGGTGTCTGTAGAGCTACTCTGCTTTCTGATGTGCTCCCTGCCTGTGATTAGTCTGTGTTTCACCCCTAACTGTCTGGATGCTGAGGCGGAGGGACCCCGAACAATGAGAGCTTTCTCACCCCAAATCATTTCACTGCTCAGGTAGGATTCAGTCCCTGTTGCTCTGTTCTCCGCGGTCTTGTAGATCCTCACATTGATGTCTGATAACACTTTCAGTTTGTAACATAAAGCAATGCTGATTTCCATAGGCAGAGCAAACCTGGCCTTGGCCCTAATGCAGCTGAGATCAGGAACTAATTATCCTCTTTTTCTGGGCTCTTTCAGCACAGGCAGCTTCATCCTGTCTCCCCCAACAGACTGCAATCTCTACAGCAAGGAGAGAAATACCACCTCACAAAAGATGGCATAGAGCACCATGGAGATCCAAAACAGCTATGCAACAGCCAGGACAGGTGTAAGTATCAAACAGAAAGGATTTAGGAACCAGTGGATTACTTTCTGCCACTGCCTTCTCAGGTAGACAGATCTGCTTTGCGGTCAGGCTTTTATAGCCTTCAGCGTTTCAGCGTTAGAGCAGGTTGTTATAATTAGTATAATTTTTTTATAATTAGTATAATTCTTTTCCACCCCACTGTCAGGTGGGGAAGGACTAGGTAGCTTCATTGCATGTATGGGAAGTCAAAAACCAGAGTACATTCTTCTTGTCTTAATTCAGCTCTTTAGTCCAATGGGTTATTACCGCTGCCTAATAATCAGGGAAGCAAGGCAGTTTCCTCTGCAAGACTTTTCAGTACATCTGGTGCTATTGGATAAATCTGACATTAAGAATATCCTGTCTTTCACTGCTGATGAATGCTTTGGTCTTCAGCTGGGACCAAATGCAAGGTGGGTTGAATCTCATCTTGAGGGAAGAGGGGCCTCAGAGAGCTGTATGAGTTAGAGCAGGGAACAAACCCAGTTCTCCTTGGTCAGAGCCATGTGCTCATGCCACTGAGCCATTTTCTCTCTTATTTATGTAAACCAAAAGGATTTGGGTTTCCAACATGGTAAACAAGGTTTTAACTACTTCCTCCCTTGTCCCAAATAACTTTCCCTGAAACTAACATGGTAAACAGAGCCCCTGCTCTCAAAAAAGCCTTTCTGCTTGGTGTTGTTTTTGAAACTGATCCTCTGCTGGAAAACAAGCAACTCACATTTCTGCTAAAAACAACCCAAGGGAACCTTTTATTAATAACATTACATGCAGTTTTATACTCTGCTCCACTGGGTCCTGTGACAAAAGAATGGATACCCATGGATACCCAAAATGGAAGGGTTTGCAATCCTGTGGAATAAAGCTGTGAGGCAGCTGGCAGCACACAGCACACAGAGTACCTCTCTCCCCTCCTCCTTTGTGCCTTGCTTGGCAGTCAGAGTGGACAGAACAGCATCTATCTTCGGGCATTAGAAGTCAAAAAGAAAAACTGGCCTCATGCCATGTGTGAATTGCAAATATGGTGGCGGGAAAGGAGGGGGATGTTTGGTGTAGAAAGCCAAAGAGTTGACAGGCTGGAGTATTTTCATCTTCAAACACCCTATGGTAATAATGGCTTTCACATAATGACATTTTAGAAAATAATTATCTTGTGTTTTTAGTTAACACCCTTTAAGATTTAATTCCACAGTGAAGATTAGAAGAGTGTACTTTCACAATGAAAATTCTCACGTAACTCAAGAATGCAGACGTGGATTCAACTGGCCTTTGCAGATTGTTCTTCCTTTCTGTCCCATAACTGTGAGTGCACACAAGAAGCCTGATGTATCCATAGAAGCACAGTGGCAGAAAACAAAGATCAAGACAAAATGGAGAAAAAGGCAGAGTCAGATGAGAAAATCAGGACTGTGCTACTCCTTTTACCTGGAGAATAGTGAGAAACCTCATGTCTATCGCCTAGTCTACAAATATGGTTGGAACTGTGCCTTCTAAATGTCTTTACTTAAGGCTAGGTCTAAAAGCACAAAGTAGCTTACAGTGATTTCATACGTAGTGCAGTGCAGAGAGAAGCAAAAGTAATCCCTACTGTGGAAGGGAAACTGGCAGCCCAGAGCATCAGATCCCTGAGCAGCCAAGTTGGGAATCCCTCCTGAATCAATCCTGCCTCTGGACAAAGCTGTTCCACACAACAGGTAAGTTTTTCACGGGCTAGGGCTGGGTTTTCTTTGACATACTATGCACCTTTCCTTCCCAAGGGAGCTGCAATGAGAGCACACAACCAGCCCTTGGCCAGGGCCTTGCTGCTGTGAGAGGCGGAGCAGGGCCTGCAAGGAGAGAGTCTTGGTATGGTAGGACAGGAGCTCCAGCCAGGATAGCTGAGGTGAAAATCCTGCACAAATCCTTATGAGACACCCTTGCACCTCAAGACATCCATCAGCTAATCCTCCCTTTGGCAATCTCCCCACTTCCATCAAAGGAGTTTGGATTATGACAGCTGCTGTCTTAATGAGTGTAATTCTGAGGAGGATGATTTCTCCAGGACAAAAATAGAGTACTTTGCACTGTCTTGGTCACCTTGCCTCTTAAGAGAATCAGGCACTTAACAAACTGTTGCTGAGCCTCAGGAAGGAGGTGAGTCCTCACCCAGGGAGCTGTGCACGCAGAGCAGTTGGGACCAAGGGAAGCCAAGTGCCTGTCTCATGCTGCAAAGTAATCCTGACCTGAGCTGGGCACAGAATGTGAATCTCCCACCTTGCAGGTTTTTAAGCAGTTTGTGAGGCCAAGGCCCTGGCCCAGGCTGTTCACTGTCACACAGACCAAGTACTGTTCTTTCTTTGGCGGATGGACGGTGTTAACTCACGCTTCCTGGCCACACTTCAATTTGGCTGACTGTACTTTTACTTTCTGATATTCCTGCCCTGCCCAACCAACCAGTTTTGACCATTTGCTGATTCCCCTCATCACTTGCTCCTCTTGGTTGTGGAGTGGCTCCTCTTTAATCCTGGAGCTCACTGCATTGTGCTGCATAAATGATCTCACATTCTAAGCTTACCTACAGTGACATTTCCCGTTCTGGAGAAGCAGGTTTGCGAGATGGGTTCCCCTCATTCCTTTCCAACCCTTAGAAGTATAGTGCCACAAGAAGGGTGGTGGAATGGGGTGGTTTCATGTGCTGTTGCAGAGCTGATGTGCTTCAAGAGAGCTTTCCAGTTTCTCATTCCTTTTTTCCCTGTAACTATTGGAACAAACTGGCCATGCCCCTCTAATCAAAGAAATGTGAGGTTAGCAAGAGACTCCAAATACATTTCCTGGCAACAAGACAAAAGTAAGTCTACTGAGAAGTTTATGCAGAGGGAATATTTCTAGTATATACAGTTGGGTCTTGTTCTCAGATGCCCATACCAAAGCAATTACTGTATGGGAGATGCTGACGGGCTGGAAGAACCTGTTCATTTTGGGTCTGTAATGGAGTCTATGAGAAGCTCAGCTTCATGGGGTGGAAGAAGGTAAGTGTGTGTGAGGAAGGGAGGCTGGGACATGTTTATTTGGGAGGGTAACCTTTCTGGGCTGGGAGCCTACTTTTTAATTTATTTGGTGGTCCGGGAAAATTTGTCACATCACATTCTTCAGCTCCCATTTGCACTGAGGTGATTACATCACCCCAGAGCCTTAGGTAGCTAACAGGGATGCAGCTGTATAAAAAGCAGGCTGGCCCTTTCATGATGGCAGTGATGTGGTTTGTCCCTAAGACAAACGAAGTTGCACAGGAGAGGTAGAAGTCTGGGTGCAGACAGGGAAATGAAGATTCAAGGCCAGCTCTGAACTTTGAGCCAGCCCATGGTTGGTATTTTCCATGTGTGCTTTTACCCAACCCATGAGCTCCTCACACATTATGGCTTTTATGTTCCTGCAAGCATAAGGACTGTCATTTCTGGCTGCCTGGAAGAAATGCCCAGCACCAGTACCAAGGCTTTCCAAATGATAACTCCAATGGTCTGAGCAGCATTTCTGTGGTCTGGAGTTGCAAGGCATCTAGGCTTCTTTACAGCACTGTATTTTGCAAAATAAGAGTGAAGGATCAAGGTCCACATGAGGTAGGGCAAAACAGACACAGGGTTGTGGAAAAGTGCTGAAGGCTGAGGAGGGTGGAAAGGGAGAGCTTCAGAGTGTGGAGTTTCCGTGGTAGAGAATCCGTGGCTCTCCCATCACATACTTCCTTTTTGGTGTCATCCTGTATACAAGTGGGAATACAGAACACTTGGTGGTCTTGGGTCACAAGCCCTTCCTTTGGCAAGCCTGGGATCAGGCTCAGTGATCAAAGGGACATTGGGGTATTTACTCATGCAGTCCCACAGCACTTCTGAGAGGTGTCCAAGTATTTCACCCTCATTTTGCTCACAGCAGTTGTATAGCAGTGCAGGGAATCACCTTTCACAGCAGAGCGTGCAGCAAAGTCAGAGCCAGGCTGCCTGATGCTCACTGTGTTGTCCTCCAGATCCTCTGCTTCCTCTGTGGAATGCTGCATCTGATTCTGTACCCTATGTCTCATGTTTCTGGTCTATCTCTACACCAAAATCTTGACTGCTGTTTAAAGCTGGCATAATTGGTTTTGATAAAATGTACCTCCAAGCTCTTGCTGGCAGGGATTCTGTCTCTAAAAGCTGAACCATCCCTCTTGCCACACAAAGCAACTGTATTTTTAGAGAGTTAATAAATCCATGCAAGCTCTTTAAAAGAAGAAATCAGAAAGATTTTTTAGACATTTTTAGACAAACTTTTTTTTTTTTCCCTTTTTTTTTTCCATGCAGCCTCCTTGGTAACCAGTTAAAACAAATTCCTCCAGACTGTAAACTAGAGATAATGGAGTGCGCCTTTAATCTCTGTCCGCTACAGATCAAGTTACCTCTTAGAAATTACTTATCCTGGCCAAGCAAATGAATTGGAATTGATGGTCTTAATTGTTTTCTAAATTGCTGTTCCCCACTCCCTTCCTCCCCTTCTCTGCACACAGCTGTTTTGCATCAGAGTCTAGTCTAATGGGTACTGTCACTCACACGAGGGGGTGAAGTCATGTGGTCATAAAAGAGAAAGATTGGGGGAAGAGAGGGAAATACCACCCAGTGCATTATCTGGCTGTGACACACACAAACGGAATAGAAATCATTCCTCCTAGGGGGCTAGTCCCAACAATGGACACAGTGCGGTCTTGGGCTAGAAAAATGAGGGGACTCACGGCGTTCTCTGATACTTGTTTCTCTCTCACGGAGAAGGAATGATCGAAGTGCTAGTTTGGGACACAGGAAACCTGAGTTGAAACTGCTGACTCTGCGGCAACCTCCTTTGTCTGGTTTTGTGCAAGTTGCTTTGTTTATGCCTTAGTGGCTGCAATTGTAATGCATAAATAATACAATTCCCTTCCGTTCTCCTCGGGGCAACAATGGTCTTTCATTAGCTGTATCTTACAAAACAGCTTAACCTGCTTGCCCTCTCTAAAAAGTGCTCCAGTACTCCCTGTGTTTACAGATATTAGTCTCCAGTTCACTCAGAACTTGCATTGCAATGCCTTTGGGCTCTGGGAGTATCAGGCCAGGACTTAACACCAGAATCCCATTCCTCTCTATCCCCTAAAGTGGGCACAGATCTAAAGTCTTAAGCAGGACCCATCCCCTGAAGACATTTTGCTCCAATAAAATCCATTCTTGCATGGGAAATGTGTGCAAACAAACTATTCCACCAACTTCCCCGTCCTGGCACTATGTTCTCTCCAAACCTATAAATGACCAATAATTCCAGTTTTGCTGCCAGCAGTTTTCCAGAACTCAGCTGTTCCCTTTTAGACCTTGTAATCCCATGGACTAGCAACTGTTTGCATGGACTGGCAACTCTGCTCATCAGTCCATTCAGAGTAGAACCCAAAAGAGCAGTGGTTGTCCACTCCTTAACGTCTCCCAGAAAATCCTTCTTGACAAACAACAGTCTACCACTTACTCTTGTTATAATGTCAGATCCATTTTCTGAGGGACATCAGAGATTCAGAGAATTTGCTGCCCACATAAAGTCCTGAAGTTCCTGCGGGAAAAGCGGCAGACTCTTGGGATACCTGCTTATAATATCTGAGAGCACTGTGTAGGATAGATCCAAGATAAAAATGGCAGGAAAGAAGGAGATTTATACAGAATGAGTTAAAAATCATGCTAACTGCTGCTAATGGTGAGGAAACCTGACTATTGTAAAATAGGGTGAAATTTCTTCCCCTCCTTTTCAGTAAGGAAAACACTGATTTCTGAGCTGGTCACTGTGCTGGAAGGGAGGGAATGAAATGTGCAGGTGTTAGGTGTTGTGAGTGAGATTTTCAAAAGACTGAATATCAGTTAGGAGCACAGCTTCCAAATTGTGTGAATCAGATACACCTAATTGTCTAGGTGTAGGATTCATTCAGCTGCCCAGTAGCTTAATTTCAAAGCTAGGAGGAACAGCAGACAAAAGGTGTTTAGAGCAATGCTCAGGAAGGAACTCTGGCCTTCTCATCACAGCTTCCTCTTATCGTAGGAGGACTTTTGTAGCTGTTGGAGCTATAAGCCGAGCTCCTGTACTTTTTGCTTCTTATCACACTAGCAGTAATAAATAATCTGCAATCGGCATTTTGCTGGAGAGGTGCCAGGAAGAAGGGATCCCTACGTGCTCTCTCTGTGGCAGGGTGTGCTAATAGGAGAGAAGACTCGTTTATGTCAATAGAGCCAACAGCTGTGAGTCTTAGATGGTGCTACTCTTGCTGACATGAGGTACTTGCTGACTCCTTGAATAGCTCCATTCAAGTCAATATAACTGCTCTTGGAGTGAGGTTCTGCTCAGTGTTAATGAAGATGTCAGAATCTGGCCTGTGGGGAATAAATGCATTGAGCAAGAAGGAGCTCTTTTATAACCTCTTTCCTAGAACATGTTTGGAGGCCTGCATTTGCAGCTGGTTCCTATCTCAAAACCAGGCCAAACCAAGCTCCCCCTCATCAGAAAATGCAAGCGTGCCCAGACTTTTGGAAGTTCAGCTCCAGATCCAAACGTAGGCCTGATCCAAAGCTGATAGACTCCCACTGACCTAAACAGACACTTGGCCTGAGTCCCCATGACTTGGGCCCATCCTGCCACAAAGCAGTACACCACACACCAACACTACTGGCATGTCTGGGCCCATGTCTATATGAATATGATCCCTTTTCTCTTTTTTCCCTCTTGCTTTAACTTATTTTTTTAGGGAAGGGATTGGTCTCAGGGAGGCATAAACTCCCTTCTTTTCTATCCCTGACTGAGTATCAAACTCCTCCGCTGAGATTTCTCCATGGAGACATTGGGTTTTCCTGGCAGGCAGGGTTGCAAACTACTCAGCGGAATGTCTACAGCTCTACAGCTCAAGAGGAGCCAGGAGGCTGGGCATCCCAGCCAAGGGAAATACTGCTGTCGTCCCAAGAACACTTTCATGGAGACTGAGGTGCATACTGGATTAGAGGTGGCTAAGCTGGGCTCTTGTATTTTTTTCTTGGTTTCCTTTTTCCCCTTGAAAACCTAAAGCATGGGAAAGAGAAGTCCACAGACGAGAAATCTGGGGATCCTGGTGGATGTTGAAAAATGTGGTTTGTTAATGGATCTTTTTACTTCTGGTACTTCTGGCTTGTTCGACACATACACACACAAACACACATACAGAGAATAACTTGGCAAGCTTGTGTTTTCATGGCACAGCACCAGGAAATGGGAGTTCCCCTCCCAACAGAGAGGATCAGGGCAATGAGGCAAAGGTGGGGAATCAGACCCAGCCTGAGTCTCAGTGGAGCACTGGCCCAGACAACTCTTACACAAATAATCTCCAGGAGCTCTGAACCCATGCTTCATTGTGGACACAGACAGTGCTGTAGAAAAAACAGACTGAAATTGCTTCTTTTTCATGGCATCTGTAGTGTAAAAACGATTTTCGTCCAAGACATTTGTGGTCGGAAAATCCTGACACCTCATAAATTATCTTAGAGGCGCAACAAAGCTTCAAAAAGATGAAACTCAATGCTGAGGTCAGCAGGATTTTTTTTTTGCATCTTCTACAGTGGAAGAGCATTTTCAGTCTCAGGAAAACCACCACAAAAAGAGGCAGCAAAAAGAAAGAATATTTCTTGGCACAAGAGCCTCAGTGCTCAGGGGAGTATGGTGTCTTCTATTATTTATTTTTGGCCACCTCTGTGTTCACACATCATCAGAATATGATCCAAGCAACCATGGGCACCCGATAGCGAGGTGGCTGCTGCAGTTAGGTGACACCTCCAGGTCCACCCAAACACTCAGGCTAAATACCCTTGCATAGTGCTGGGGGCTGCACAGGTTGAGCACCTCCAGGATTGGTCTGACAACGCTTTATAGGTGAGGTGGGTGTGAGATAGGGCTGAAGTACTGCAAAACCACAGCCAGTTTCAGTGTGAGCTTGCAGAGAGCATGGAACAGTGTTGTGAGGAATGGTTCATGGTCTCTATCAGTGCATACCCACAAGCAGTCAGCTGGCATTTTTTAAAGGTGTTTTCCTATTCCTGCTAACTACAAACGTAACCTCACCACTGGAGCTCTGCTGCCCTGCTGTGTGAGGCTGAACAGGCTGCTTAATCCCTCACACCTCCCCAAACTGCAGTTAGCCTGAATGAGGACGACTGCTTGGCAGCTTCCCTTGCTCTCTGCTTGGATATTTCTTCTTTGTTACACGGAGGAAAGTTTCCTTCTACCAGACAAGAAGTAGGTGGAGAAAGACGACCCTGAGGGCAATGTCACACATAGCCTTTTTTGACACAAGAGCCTCTGCAGCTTAGTTACCACACGTGGTATTAGGGTGGCACCCAGCTGTCCTCTGCAGCACATTAAACCCCAAAAACCACCCAGCGTTGCTCAAAACAACACTGAAAGGAGAACAGAAACCTGACATCCAGGATGGCCTGTGGTTCCCCTGCTGTGGTGTGTGGCAGGAACAACCTAGCCAAAGCCAGGGAGTTCAGGAAAGAAGGGCTTTTTTTGCAGGGTGAAAAGTGGAAGAGATGTTTCTAAGAAGGCAGAGACTCTTGTCTCTGTCTGGAAGAAATCATCTGTCCTGTAGCAGGCCCTGTCGCTGCTCCCAGCTGCTGCCATCCCTATCCATGCCTGGCCGTGCCCTGCAGTGCTCCTGGCAGGAGGTCTGCAGTGCTGCAGGGTGCTGGAGTTGTGCCTGCAGCCTCCTGAGGGCTTCTTGGGAAAGGCAGTGCCCACAATGTGACAGCCAGCCCTCCTGCAGGGCCCCAGAACAAGTGGGATGCTGCTATTGGAAAGGCAGTTTTGCAGACAGGCCTGGTCCCCCCTAGGACAGACAGTGCGGTTTGGGGTCCGTATTTATCCCCTTTACTGAGTAGTCATCAAAATGGCTCCATTTAATCTCTAGCATTGCTTTTATGCCTCTTAGTTTGGAGAGTGAAGTTACAAAGTAAGATATGAACTGCTCTCCATTTCTGTGGGTGGACAAAACTTTCTGATTTAAAACTTCTCTCCATCTGTTCAGCTCTCTTAGTCCCTTGCAGGATCTGACCTCCCTGCCCACTTAGTAAATCAACGGTTTCTAAGGCATGTAGAACTGATTTTATGGCAGCAAGATGCATTTCACTAGATTTATGTTATTAAACTGGAGGGGGGGAAGCCTCCTTTTATTTGGGGCAGTCCTTGAGTTTTACAGGCTTGTTTGAGTAAGTAATTATTTTGGTAATGCTGGGGCCTCCTTTATTGAATCGTAAATGCATCCTGAACAGCTCTCGGAATAACAAGCAGACCTTTCCCTGAACGGCTAAGGATTGCCTTGATTAGCAAATCTGAATGTTAGTAGTTTAGTTTGTGATTAGCTTTGCTGCTGAGAGCTGCCTTGGTTCATTTCTCTGGGACTACTCACACGATTAAGAGTGTGTGTAAATGTTTGCAGGATCAGTGTCACAAATGAAAAAAAATCCAACCCAAAAGCTGTTTCTTTGGAAACATCCTCTCTGACCATTTTAGGGAAAAGGATCAGATAATTGGGATCTTTATGATGCTTATTATAAAAAATGTTTTGGAACTAGTTCAAGCACCAATCAGAAACCACATTGTTCCACTAAATCACTTTCAGATGCCATTTCAGATACAGAATACAATTACTCCTAGTTTAAAAATATAAATGTTCCCTTCGTAAAACACACACACACACAACTATTTTAATTTCTTTTATTTTTATCTGTCTTGGCTGGAGTTCAGGCCTTCCACAGATGATCTATCAACAGTTTTTGTGCCATTTCTTTCTGCCAGGCGTCGCACAGAGCCCATGTACAGTGCAGAAGAGCTATGACATGGACTTCAGGGCTTTACAGGCAAAAGAGCTCTTGCACAAGCCGGGAAGCTGGAGGCCCAGGCTTGGATGTCTGTGTGCTTAAGAAATCAATTCAAAGCAAAACCTGGAACAAAAATTCTGCCTGAGTGTTGCATTAAAAACCCACCCGAGATGCCTGGAGGGGTTCCTGGCCTGTCACTTTTGGTTATTGGATAGCTATGGGTTTGGGGAAGTAAACTCTCTTCTCTACGGGGTGGCTGCCGCCCACATGCTCTTCTGGTTGTTGGGGGAGCATGAGGCCCATCTGTGATGAGCTCAAACTGGGAGTCTGGCCCTGCTGGTGATGGGGACCCACCCGCCGGCCCTGCTGTTCATGTGTGAGCACAGGCTCGCGGGGAGGTGGGAAAAAGCTGGAGAGGGAAAAGGCTGTTCCACTGGGGGTGGATGGGCCAGGCACCCTCTGCTTGCTAGGGTCAGCACAGCATGAGGCTGCCCCAGCACAGCCCCTGGGCAAGACATTTAGTATTGGCAGCACATTCATCTCCTTCCTTCTGAGTCAACACCCAGGCAACTCCAGAGGGTTCCTCAACTTCTCTGCAAGGTGTGACTCATTTCTCAGGATGCAACCTCCCTGCAGAGACGTAGGGAGGGAGCCAGAATAACAATAGCTGACCCCAGGGCTTGGGCAGGCAGTAGGATGCTTGGCAAAAGTCTCAGTCTGCCCAGCAGCAGCCCTGAGGCAAGGTCCTGAGCCCCAGGCTCTCATGGAGTAGCTGCTGGGCTGTGCAGAGAACTTTTTCACCCCTGCCCGCACACCATGTTGAATCTAGGCTGGGACTGTCTGGAACATGGGTAATGGAAATCTTTCATTGTTGTCAGGAAGTTATCCTTCAGTCACTGCTGAAATCCTCGAGAGTGGTTTTGTTTTGGTGAGCCCAGCCATGAGTCTGTGGGAGCGCAGCCCGCGCTCCTGCCAGACGGATGCTGTGTTTTCCAGGGCTTGGAGCCCCTGTGCTGTGTTCAGTCCTGCTGTGGGACAGGAAGCCCACAGACACGCGGGAGTGTTGCCCTAGAATCCAGACAAAACCCCCAGAGATGCCAGACCCCCAACAACCTGGCAAGAAGCCCTGGGAACCTGGAATCAAAACAGGGAGAACAAGGCTTAGGGATGCTTGAGGATGCTGCCATCTTTCAGACACTCAATGGGACGTCCTTTTTTTTTTTTTCTTTTTTTTTTTTCTGGGGCAAGCAGAGGGATTTCTCAGCATCAGAGCAACATGAGACTCTTGAGGGCTGTATTTTGGAAAAAATGTATGGAAACATTTTCATACTTTCCAAAACAAAGGATGCTAAGGGGTTTGTTACTAAGAGAAGATTCCTTCACTGGTTTTGCAATGGCTGAGATTTCTCCTTAAGAGCACTTATGGCTTTTTTAGGAGGGCTTTAATCTGACACAGACAGGAATGGCCTTTGAACTCTGTAGTAGCTTAAATGCAGTGTGTGAAATCCTGGCCCCACGGAAAGCAGTGGGCTCCCAATGACTGGCACCAGCAAGTGAGATCAGGAACTCAGGCACAATGCTTTAGCTGACATTGCTGGGGCCTCATGGTGGAGTAAGGGATCTGCTCTGAGCCAAAATCTTGGCAGGCATGACCAAAGACCACTTTGCTTCCATGTCTCCAGTGGCTGGGAGGCACAGTTTGAATGGAGAACAAAGCCATTTCTGAAGAAGGGATGTTTAGACTGATGTATGAGTTGAAGAAGCATTTTGCAGCAGCCTGAAATAAATATGAGAGAGGGGATTTTCAGAAGCACTGGCTGTTCTTCCTAACACCAGTGACTGATTTTACAGTGGGAGGACAGTCAGGCTGATGCAAGGTGGCCGTGGAAATTCGACCATCAGTGCTCTGGATTTTTAGTGTTTCTGACCAGAAAACTGGAGCTCTTGCTGAGATATGATTACTTTTGTGATGTTTTGTTGTTACAAAAGGGTCACAGCCTTGTTCAAAGACCAGAACCTCCCTGTAGCTTGCTGCATCCCTAAAGAACATCTCATTGATCCAACCCTACCCAAATAAAGAGCAGCCCACAATCCATTTCTATGAGTATTGTTTAATTATTACATATAAGTGTCATTAATCATTTTTGTTTTCAGCAAGATGGTTGTGGCATTTGCTGCAATGTGCTGATTTCTATTTACATGAGATATTGCTGACAATTGTTTCCCAGCCCTTGTGTTAAGATGTGCTTCTTACCTCAGGCATGGAAGTTTGCTCTGCAAACAGGAAATATTTTTCACGGATGGGATGGGGAAATGCTACAGGTCCTGATATTGTGAACTAGAGAGGCATTAGTGATGGGACAAGTGTGAATGGATTGAAACTAAAAGAAGGTAGATTTATATTGGATGTTGGGAGGAAGTTCTTCACCCTGATGGTGGTGCAAGGCCAGGTTGAGCAAGGCTTGGAGCAACCTGGGATAGTAGAAGGTGTCCCTGCCTATGTCAGGATTTTGGAACAAGATGATCTTTGAGGTCCCTTCCAGCCCAAACCATTCTGTGACACTGATTTGATGATCAGGTTTGGGGCACTAGTCATTGGTAGTATGTGGTTATTTAAACCTCTCAGGGTTTGTTTTTTCCAAGGTTATATTCCTTGCCCATCTGATTACAGAAAAATTCCTAGAACAGTGAGACAATTGCACCTGAAAGCCTAACAAAACCTAGAAATTCAAGAAAATGATGCCACATTTCTTCGTCTATTCTCTCTTCCTTTTCATGGTTGCCTCCTGATTCAATAGTAAAGCTTGGAGGCACAGAAAACTGCAGTGGGAAGAAAGCAAATATTGTTTGTGCAGATGGACTTAAGCTCTGGTATCAGAGGTGCAGCTCCAGCCTCAGATCAAAATATCATCGGCATTCGGTTTCCGTTCACTCTGACAGTTGGGCTTGAGCTCTTCTGTACAACAAAGAAAACTCCATTCACCCATTTGGAGGTGTGGAAGCCCAAGTGTCAGTAGTTATTAGCAGTGGCAGGACAAGTGACACCTTTCTAGGTATGTGCCTCTTCTGGGGCTCACTCCTCATTCCACGGCAACATTGAGAATGCCAGAGGAAGCAGAAGCAGCGGGAGCAGAGCTAATGGGCTCAGGATGGTGCCAGAATGCCACGGGTGAGTTTTCTTGCAAGCTGCCCGTGGAGAGGGCCTGTCAGCCTGCACCAACAGAGCCATATTTCATTTGCACATGAGAACCTGGGATTGTCCTGGGAGGCTGTGTAAGAAATGAGGCTCCATGGTTGGTGAGAAACCAATAACAAATACCTACGTACCTCCTACCAAGCGATTGGAGAGCAGGGGGAGGCCTGTGGCAGAGGAGAGCTGGGACAAGCACAGAACAGCAAAGGATGTTTGTTAGTTCTTCACTGTATCTCATCAAGCGTAACCAACCTCGCCACCATCAAAAGAGATTGTGACCATGGAATGAGCCCACCTCTGGGACCCACTGGGCATTTTTTATTAGAAAAATTTTTAAACAAGGTATGGGGATTTTTTGTGCAAACATTTAAAAAGTACCTGTTTGAATATTTTTCCTGGAGAAAAGAAAAGCAAAGAAAACCCTGTCTTTCCCCAAAATGAAACTCTTCTATAACAAGAAAGTTCTGTTTCCACAGCTTTTGAATGTTCTAAAATGTTTTGTTTTCCAATACGAAATGTATTTGATAAATTTTTCTCAGTAGTTCAGAAAACCAGTGTCCAGTTGAAACACATGTGCTCATATATTTGTCTATACAGTCTGATTATGAGAAGTTTATTTCTAAAATATTACCTTATCGCCATTATAAAATGTTCTTAGCTACTCTGGAGGAGCAAAGGAATTCAAAATTATGGAAAAAGCTCATGAGATGGAGGACCAGAAAGAAGAAGAAGGTAGATGGCAATGAAGAGAAGTAGAGGAGAAGACTTCAGGAAGGAAACAGAGGGCATTCAGTGAAGAAGCACCTACATTAAAAACGGAGAAAAACAGGATAAAGCTGCTTGCAGACTAGATTCCCTGGTGTGGAGAAGTGCTGCAAAGGAGGATGACTGGACATTTCACAGGCCTTGCTCCAAGTTCAAGAGATTGTGCTAGGATGGTGATGACAAGGAGGACAGGGATGTGCTGAACTCTATTGCTCTGTTTGGATCTATCTGAAAGTTTTATGCAGCCTACCATAAAAAGTAACAGTACTAAAGATTTTTTCAAAACCAGCATGTTGTGGGCTTGACCTGTCCTGTGTCACCGGAGAGCCTGGGGGTCTGGTTTCCATGGGATGGTATCAGAGCTCCTGGGTTCAGGATGTGCAGGGAGGGCCCCCAAAGGAGACAGTGCTGGTGCCTCAGGAAACCCAAGGAACACTGTTCCTGTGCACAGCAGGGAGCCTGGAGATCATCCAGAATAGAGGCAGAGTCTAACAGCAGGACTTCTTCACAGCCACATACCAGAAAAAGGAGGAGGATGAAGGTGACATGCTTTACCCCTAGCACCTCTCTGTCACTGGCAGGCAAACCTGTCCCCAAGGGCAATCCTGCAGAGCCAGCTGCAGCCACCCCCTTCCACAAAACACACTGGTGTGAGGTTTCAGGCACTGGCAGGGGCTTTGAAAACCACCTCTTGAGTGTGGTCCAATCTTGAGTAAACAGCTCAAGGACACCAATGATGTCCCCTGCCTCTCAGGCAGCATGAGCCAAAGTGATAAAAACTGAAATAAAACCCCCAAAACAAAGGCAGAGGAAAGAGGGAGAAAAAGCTGTGAGGCCCAAAGGGCTGAGGATGTGGACACTGCTGGGCTTAATTGTCTTCTTCTGTGCTGTGAAAGAAGGAATGTTCCTGGGACAGCATTGCTGACTTTTGGATTGTTACTGGTTGAGTTTTTTATAAAATTATTTTCTTCCCCCAAAGCCAGCAGGCAAGTGACATAAAGCAACTGGAATTGCATTCTGAAGCTGGGAAAGTCAGAGATGATCCCTGGCTGGAAAATCCAGATCTGGGTTTTGAACTCCCTGTGTAGCACAAGGCCATGGGGGCCTTTAGCTGGGTTAGGTCTGCCATGTGCAGAGCGGGCGAGTGGCCAACTTCAGAGTCAGGTTCAGGTTTGGATTCTGAAACACACCCCCCTTGCCAAACGTCCAGCGTCAGTCCCAGAGGCTCAGGAGGGGAGAGCCAATTCCAGCCCTTCTCCTCTAACAATTCATCTGGGCACCTAATGAGGAGAGCTGTCTTCTTTGTGCTGACAGTTAAATATGTGCTCAGGCTCATTCCTCCATCAAAAGTTTATATTATGTCAGGTTTAAATTAGTTTTGTACTGTGGTTGCACTCTCATTTCACAATCTTTCAGCCTATTCTTGTTTGGAACGTGGAGAACTTCTAAAGATTGTGAATGAAAGCAGGAAGATGTCTTCTCACAACCTACAACCTTATTTCCAGTATCAGCCTTGAATCCACACCACTGACTTGTCTGCAGGGACATGAGGGGCTGGAAACATCTGGGAAGGACACATAAAACAAAAGCTCAAAATTTGAGCTCAAATAATCACAGCAAATCTGTGATTAATCCTTGGTTTGAAAGATGGAGTTCTCCCCAAACTCATGGGCTGACTGGACCATCCATCAGATTCGTTGGAAAGGAAGCAGTTAGGATTTGATCAATATTTCAAACCAAATCAGCGAGGTTGATTAAAACTGAACTCTGAACTCCGAGAGCTTTTTCACATCATGGGTTCTCTTCAAAAGAGATTGCTCTGAGCTCCCCAGCCAGGAGAAAGTGTTACAAGTCAGTTATGCCTTCTCATCCTCTTGGCCTCCAGAGGCACAAATTTGAAGGGCATTTCAAGGAGATGGCATGAAGTAACCCCAGAGTCTGTGATTGACTCAGGTCGGTGAAAGGGGAGTAAAGGGAGTACAGTTACTGGGTAGGAAATAGGGTCCATGAAGCATGCAGAGATTTCAGACACTGGGATTTTTTGCAACATTTATTGGAACAGACAGGCTAAGAGCGCTGAGGGATAAAGGATCCCAAATCAAACAGGCTAATTGGTCTCAAATGGAGTGACTAAGGAACTCTCTCCATTCCAAAATGGGTCAAATTGCATTTTAGAAGGAGATCTCTGAAATTTGAGTGGGAGACCTGGATAGAAAAACGAATGGATGAACTCATAATTGACATGGATTCCATTATGGCTAATACCTGTGTCAGATCTGCCACCGAATATGGCCTGCAAATCCAGTCTGGGGGAATTCCCTTTAGAGATGTGACCCAGGTGAAGCAGACTATTTGCCATGAGCCTGTGAGGAACTGAGACTTTAATTGCAAACATATGGCTGGGTAACTTTCCAGCCAGTGAAACCTGGGGGATAGAGAGAGACCTGCTCTGAAGCAGATGATCCAGAAAGGCTTTCACTATCTCCAGCAATGGGTTTCTGTGCTCTTCTATCACTTTGCACTGATCGTAAAATTGTAAAGAAAGGAAAATTATGCTAAAATATAACATTGGCAAAAAACTCCTGTGATTTTAGGAAGAATAAATGTGAAATTAAGTTTCCTGTGAATTTACTGTGATATAATTCCCTGGTTTTGTCTTTTAAAAGGCAGCAGTCTGATCTTCAGCTTGTTCCTGTACTGGAGACGATATAAGGTGGTTTGTGTCATGAACAGTTGTGCCTGGACTCAGTTCTACCCTGCGAAGATGGCCTGTAGGATAAGAGCATCACCCACTTGTGATGGGCAGCTTGAATTTCCTGTCCTGGTGTTCAGCAGGTAGGGAGAGTGCATCGTAGGAAGGATGTGGGCACCAGCTCCTGGATCTGATTGCTTCAGGGGCAGTAGGGAACACCTCACCCCCCACATCCAGGGTCAGGATCAACAGGGTGTATGAGCACAAGCAAACCTACGAGACCAAGAGCCTGAGTTTCAAGGCAGCTCTCATGTGAATTGGGGAAGATTCCTGTAAAGGCTGCTTGATAGTATTTCATATTATTTTTCCTGGCAGTGTGATCCCAGCTTGCAGTAGCACCATATCAGAGCTGGCCTGTAGCACAGGCAACCAAACCCCAAGGGAAGGGAAGAGGCTGCAGAGTTTTCAGTACAGTCAGGGCCTGGGGAATGCAGACTGTGGGGTTCTGACTGTCCCAAAGATTTTCCGTGCTTTGCAGGATACCTTTAATACTAGGAAGTCCGTGGGTGTTTGTGCTTTCCTCTGGGACCTGGAAGCTTGACTTTATACATAATGAGGGGAAAAGAACTCTTGTCTGTGTGACTGGGAAAGCAAAGGGGAACATGGGCTGGCACTGATCCCAAGAACAGGAGGGATGAGCTCAAGGGAGTTTTCTTTTCTGGAGGTGTTTTTGTTTGTCAGGTGACCCTGAGAGAACATGAACTTAACAAGGCAGGAGCTGCCCTGTGGTGGCTGCACAGGAATGTAGCTGGGCCAGTCAAGTTTTGTAAGGTTGCATAGCACCTTCTGAGTCCTAGCTTGGGAGAAGCAGCTCCTTGGTGTCCCAGATGGCCAGTCCATGGGGAACTTGGGCCTTTGCAGGGCTGAAGGAATTTTTGGAGGTTCAAGTTCTGGACAAAATTGAGGAAGGCCTGTGCTTGCTGCAGGGAAGGGATTTCTCCTTCCCTGAGCAGGCATCCAGGTGATGTGAGCAACACCTCAAATATCAGCAGGGAGGTTGGCTTTTGGAAGAGAACCAAAGATGAGTTTGAAGAAACACGGCAACTTGTGAGTGCTGGTTTTGTGTCCATAACTGCACTTTTCCATGTGACCTACACATTAAGATTTGAGGAGGCAAAGATTGTAAGTAACTAACAGACTAATTGCTGCTTTGTGATGATGTTTAGCAGTTCACAGCAGACCAAAGCACCAGTTTTTGGTCAGGATAATTTTTTTTAGGCAGTGTCTGGGACATCTGTGGCAAAGGCTCTGGTTATGCCAAGAGTCCTGAGAATGAAACCAAGAAAAGTTGGGTCTGCAAAAACTGAAGCATTTCCCAGTAAATATTCCCTTAAGCAGTGACCACATGTCTGAAAAGGAAGATCTATGCAAAATGGGAAGGGAAGTTTCATAACAGCACTCCGTAATAAAAAAACAGTGATGTATGCACACGCACACTCGTTCCAGATAAGATCAAATATCCAGCACTCCAAAGCTGGTACACTTCTATTTATTTTTATCCTTATGACTATGAAATATATGTTTTCTTGGACTGACAGATCCAGACAGAAGTGCTGTAGACAACTCTATATTTGCTGCTGCTGGGGGTGAGCTCTCTACTTTGCCTGTATCAGTGGATGTACCCCAGGTCTTTCCTGCCTGTAAGCCTTCTTGCATATCCCAGGCCTCTGCTCCCTCAAGTCCTGCTCTCTTTGCTTTATGCATCCCTTTCCAGGACACTGGAATGCATCTCCGCATAGATGTTCTGTTGCCAGTGATTTTAGCAGATAACATAGAGGCAGAGATTGGAGCAGAGCCATTGAAGCAATAGCAGGATCTGTTGGAAGGGAGGAAGTGCAGAAAGGAGAGAGAAAATAAGGCAAAAAGATAGAAGTGGAAAGGAGGAGAAGTGAAAAGGGGAAGGTGAAGAGAAAGGAGAGAAAAAGCAAGGATCCAAAAGAATGACAAATTACTCCTCTGGGCCATGTTATATGATGCCTAATTTACAGTAAATTGAAATATTGTTCATCTATAAAGGCTGTATTGTTCCTTTTTTCTCTTGGCCAGCTACTGCTGACGTAAGCAGAAATTCTCTTCTGGGCTGAAGCAGTCAAAGGCCTTCCAAGAGAGCCTGGTGCCCAGACTGGAGCTGGAAGAGGGATCTGGCCTCTGCTATGAAGACTTTGAGGACTCGGGCTTAGAGGAACCCAGGGAATCTGAGGTTGTTGAGCAAGCTTCAGGAGCTCTTAGTCAGTGTTTCTTCTACAAAGGCTAATAAAAATCCATCTTTAAATCTTGTCCAGGAAGATGTCAGAGCTCTCCTGCAGAGTTAATATGCCTAACACAGAGACTAGCTTAGTCATGACAGGATAAGGCATAGTCCTGCTAGGAGTTCATATATCCTGCAGGCTCACTCCATGTGATGTATAAATGTGTGTGAGTGTATATATGTGTGTGTATGTGTGTGTGTGTGTGTGTATCACTGTGTATAAGCTTATGCAGGTATCTCTTTTCTCCCAA
Source organism: Erpornis zantholeuca (assembly GCA_013400515.1). Classification (NCBI taxonomy): domain Eukaryota; kingdom Metazoa; phylum Chordata; class Aves; order Passeriformes; family Timaliidae; genus Erpornis; species Erpornis zantholeuca. Next base: position 792,438 of record VZTN01027959.1, read on the forward strand.
TAACTCAGTAACTCTGCCTGCAGCTTTGCAGGATGCTGGCCAGCTGGAGCAGGAGAGGCTGCCAAGTCCATCAGGTTGATGGAGCCAGCAGGCTGCTCCACCTGACTGTCTGGAAGCATTCTTTTGCTCTCTTGGGAGCTTCCCAGCACATGTCCATTTCCTCTGAAAGAAGGTTTGCCCGTGGCTGCCAGCATCTATGGCAGGTCTTCTTTCCGTGGCTGGTGTGGCTGCAAAACCCGGAGACCCGTGGCCCTTCTTAGCAATGTTTTAGCCATCTCCCAGCTGCACAGGTCCTGAAAATTTCCAAAATGTAGCTCATGAAGCAAATGAAAAGATACAGGCTTTTTGCTGGTGCATAGCTGCTTTATAGGGATAGAGAAGATGACATAATTAAGAATTCTGTATATGCCACAACCTGGTGAAAACAATAATAAATCCCGGTTTTCTTTTCTTTTAAAGGAGAACTTCCTTGTCAGCAACTGAGAAGATGCTGAAGAGTTCCAAAGTGCATGAGGAGGTAAGAAGAGGACAGCTAAAATTTACATTATTTTTAAGTTTCTATGCTAATATCAAGAATTATCCTACTGAGAAAGTAAACTCTTTGCTCATGAATCTGTTATTCAGGTGCCCTGCAGGAGCAATGCAGAGACACAGACAAGATTTGCACTACCTGATCTCAGCATGTGGCTGTCTTTTGGTGCTCTGCTCTGTCTGCTCTTTGCCTGGGACAGTGTCAGAACAAGTAGGGGTTTCAAAAATGATCTCTATGGGGGAGAGCAAGAATAATCCTGTTTTCCTCACTGCCCAGACTAAACAGATTGCTCCAACTACACCTCCCTGTGTGGGTCCTCCTTCCAAGAAGAGATTCTTCACAAGATTTGGAAGCAGAGGCTTGCACAGCACTTGCATTGACAGTCTGCAGTCATGCCCTGCTCTTTTACTGCCAGTGGATGGTGTTGTCTCTTCCTGCGTTTCAGACTTGTTTTACACCTGGAAGAGCCATCCCAAATGTGGGCATGGTGAGTGAAATGAGAGAGAGATAGGAGAGGTAGAAAAAAGCACCAGCAACTAGCCCAGGATGTCCAGTGGATCCATAAACAGGCACCATCACCGTGTGTTTGTGTAACAAGCCAAGACAGGAATATCCTCACTGATTCTGGCTGGCTCAAGCAGTGGGTCTCTTCTCCCTGTCCTGGAGTGTGAGGTGTTCACACTGGCAAGGAATCCATTGCTCTTTGTTCAGCTCACTGTAGCCTATCCTACAGAGAAAAGGCATGCGACCCTATGCCCTTTCTCTCTTCCTTAACATGGAGGCTCCCAAGCCACGGCAAAGAACCCTGACAACTTCCTTTATGTGTTTTGGAGCATTTAAACTTGTATTGTTCAACTTTGAATAGAGAGTTTTTAAAAATAGTTGGTTCTCCAGACCAACTACAGACTTTTATAACCTTGCCAGCCAACCATTGATCAAGAGTGGGAAGTGTTATTTTGGTAAAAAAGGTGCCAATTTTTCTTATTTTCTCTCTGTTGGTTTGGTTTTGGTTTTTTGTTTTTTTTTTTAATATATCAAGAATTCAGGTAAAGAAGAACGGCATATGTAAAGGAGGTGAGGATTAGTGAAGAAGCAAACAGGAGATTTTTTTTGCTTATGTGGAAGGGGAGAAAAAATAAGACAGCTTGTTGTGGAAACATGGAAAGTCTCCAGTGTAATGAATAATAATTTCAAATATATTTTCTGAGATCTGAACAGTATTTATATGCACATGCTGTCTCAGAAGGTAGTGGGAAAAAACCAACAATTTTCCTAACATTGGCTGGGAAACAAAATTTGCAGTTCTGGAAGACTTGCCATTTCCATAGGAACCAGATGAGATGAAGTAGAAAGACTTAACAGAGGTGATTAAAAAGTATTTTATACTGAAAACAAACTTTCTAGCTGAATGACATAAATTACTTTTAGGGGAGCAAATAGCTTTCTAGAAAGTTTAAAAAAACAAGTATCTGCCATTTAGTAACTGTGTTAGAGAGCCTTGGAGAGCAATGAGCTCAGCTGTGGAGCACAACATTAGAGGAACCATGGGCACATCTTTGGGGTGTCACATTGAGGTGCTGGAAATCTAGTTTATGCTACCAGAATTTTGAAAGTCCTGTTAACATTTAAATACATGTAAAAATCCCCTACATGCTTTATAAATTCATTGTTTTGCACTGCTCTGAACAGTTGGAGGTGAGTGATGTGGGCAGAACACTTCATCCCACTGTTTGGTGTTTGGGAATTTTAACAAGAGAAATAATTATGGGTGATATCCCACCAAATTTAAGATTTTGTATTTGAACAAAAAAGATCTGCCTACTTTTGTGTTTTGTTTTGCTTATTTTAGCAGTAATAATTTTGTGGTTTTTGTAGTCACCTTCTCAAAGAAGGGAGCCATCACAAACAAACGAGCTACTTCCTCTGCAGTGCTATTTCTGTTTTGGTTTATTAGTGGGCTAAAAAAAAGCTTTGATCTACCCTCTAGCTTGATGTGTTATGAAATATTTTCATCAAACTCTGCCCTTAATTGAACTCACATTAATCTCAGCAAGATTAATGCAGATCTATGTTCTTATGTGTTTACAGACAGATGAGATCTTGCAGTTGGACCTTGCTGGTGTTGAGTTCAGTGGACACCACTGGAGGGGCAGAGATATTTCTATAGAAAATTCATTGCAGGATTGGGGATAAGAGAAATGCATTTGGCCTGAAGCACAAGTAATGCACTGCATAAACTTTGCCAGTACTGGTCCAGTGTTGGTCCTTCTCCTATTGAAGTTGATGGCAAAACTCCCATGGAATTCAGTGAAGTGGGGTGGAATCTATACTGAAATTATTTTTCCCAGAACAGCTTTGCAATAACCAGTGGATTTGCAAATTCCTCACTCTGACACATTGAAATAATTTGGGACTTTCATTCCATTTTGCTTTAATTGGACTTACCCTGCATCTGAGTCTTCCTAAGTGGGTTGCTGTGCCTAAAATATGTGCAAGCATGTTTGCACTCTCTGAGGGAACATGGAGGTTAAACTGGAAGGCAAGGTTATGTTAGCAAGGATATTTTTTTTATACTGCTTCCAAAGGCAGCCCTGTTTTGGGCTCACCACTTTGCCTTGACCGCTCTGTTCCTCTCCATACCAAATCATGCTGGGATTTGATGATAAAGCACATCCTCTTTCCAGGAGCCCTGCCAATCCCTACATCCTAACTCACTGGTGTTCTGGTACCTTAGGCACTTTGTGGTCAGAAGGCAGACTGTAAATGTGGGTATGTCCAAACCCTCTGGAGGAAGAGAAGAAATTTCTTACAAAGCTGCTCTTGTCCATTTGATTCCCAGTTCCTTTGTTTTAGTGTTTCTCAGGCTGTGCCAGCTGAGACAGCTCTTAGCTGGATACCAGCACTTGCAGGGTCTGATTTGGTTCATGTCTTCTATAAAAGTTTTCCATCTCTGACCAAGGTATTTCACATCAGGGTAAAAATGTGAGTAAATCAGAGCTGGCATCTATCCCAGACATATCAATTCCCTTAATTCCCTTTTTCCTGTGGCTTTGGGACAATCAAAATAGGGAATGTTTCCATTCCTATACCTTTATGAAAGTACAATATGTGAACACCATCTCCTGAGTGCATCCAGTGCATTTCCTTGCCTTGGTCGTTACCAACTGCACTGCTTTCCCTGACAATTATGTGAAATGAAGCACTGCAGTGGAGTCAATCTCTTGGCAGGGCTTGGTTCCAGGGAAGGTCAAAACCCCTAACATGATAGTTAATGAAACAAGGAGAAAGAAGATGGAAGCTGTCACTCCCAGCCAGCCAACACTAACACAGTCTGAAGGCAACGGGAGATGCCAAGGTGTCTGCTTGAAAAATTTGGAGAGAGCTGGGGGAGGGGTCAGAGAGAGGGCTGCTCCAAGGCCAGTGCTCCTGGCAGGAAAAGCCATGTGCAGTCATAGAGGAGCAGTGGAGGCGACTCATCCTCTCTGAGGGGACACGCACTGTCTTTTTTAAGATCCAGGACAAGCTGGCATTATTCTGCATCCCTGGGATACCCCTGTACCTGGGGCAATGGTACTTTGCCATGGAGCTGACCTGGGTGGAGTGCGTGGAGCATGGCGTGGATCCAGGAGTATAAACTGAAGGCACACAGGAATTGGCAGGATTGGGTGGCATGAATAGAGCTGTGCAGGGGAGGCAGCCAGTGCCCTTGGGTGGATGAGGGAGCTAAAGACAGAATGTGGAGTCTGCTGCAGCATGGGCCAGAAGGCAGAGCAGAGAGCCAGGCCTGCCTGTAATGAGACTGTCTATGTCCAGAGTTTCTCAGACCCTGATCCACAGGCCTTTGGTGGTCAATAAAACATCCAGCAGTGGCTCATGAAACGATACTAAACTCTCTCTCTCCCCTCCAGCAGCTACAGAAGCAAGCACACAAACAAAATGGGAGAAAATAGAAGCTACTATAGATTAGTTTTCAGATTTTAGTCTTTTGTTTATTTGATTTGATATATAAAAAATATACAAGTTGGTCTTCTGATTATTGTGCTCTTTCTGAAAAAGGTTAATCCTTGGACTTGAGAAGTTTAAAAAATGTGGCTCTGAGGGTGTTATTTTTGGAGCCAATTACAACAGCACTGAAATGTTGAAAGATTCCTTTTGTTTGTTGAAAGATTAGGCTGAAGCCCTTCAGTCTATAAAAGAATAATAAACCCTAGCAGGATAAAATCCTTCATTGCAACGAGGATACAAAAGCAACCTCACAGTGGTATGTGGCCTGGGTGGAGGCACAGGGCTGGCAGAGCTGGCATTGAGACTTACTAAAGTTATCAGTGCCCAGAAAAAAAGCCTGTGATTTGCTTCATTCATACATAATCTCATCCCCCACCTCCTGCCATCATCTTGGACAAATCATCATCTGCAAAATGAGATGCGTTCACACAGTGTACTCAGTCCTTTTTAGTATCCTTCAGTCTTGTACAATCCACTCTGAAATTAGTTGTTAGAATGGAAGGACTGGCAAATTCTTTCCTCCTGAAGTCCTGGAGAGAAAATGAGCTCTATTGACCTTTTCTTCCTGGCAAGTATTGTCTTCTGGGCTGACTGGGGTTTGGGACCAGGCACATATGTCTTACTACTGAGTAGAGTTTACTTTTCAGATAATCCCACTTAGATGAGTGGTTTCTGGGTTATTTGTAAACCACCTGGAGAGTCATCACCAGGACAGAGGGTTATGTAGCTGTGCCTGATTTCATGCACATTGGCTGCACATGCAGGAGGGTATGGCTGAGCTGAGGAGCTTCCCAAAGGAATGGCAGGTTTGAGGACAGTCCGGGGTGCAGAGATGAAATGGGAAAATAAACCTACACATAAAGACCAGGCATGCCTTTGTCTTGTCTTCCTGAAAAAACACAAATTCAGCAGTGGGAATTCACCACCTCGGGGCAAGGGGTGGGGACTGTGTGTGACACAAACAGCAGGTGACAACAGGGTCCTGGGTTCTGGGCTGAGAGCCACTTGTCCCTGCAGTCACAAGGAGCAAGAACTTCACAATCAGTGAATGAGCCTGAGGCCTGATGGCAGCTGTGGGTCATGTCCAACAATCTCAGTCACACTTGCTTTTGAAGTTCTGTCCAGCCCTTTCCCTCCCAAACTGAGTACTGATCCTGCTATCCCAGCCTGTTGTACTGGGATGCTGCATTACCTGTCACTCTGGAGTATTAGTGGAGCCCTAACAGAGCCTGATAAAAATCACATGGTGCCTTTCACTGTTTTCTTAGCCAAGTTTCAGTGTGATTAATCACACTGAAATCGCACTGAATGTGTTCCTGCTTAAAGTTCCCCTCAATCACCACGATTTTAATTCCTTTAATTTAATTTCTGGCTGGTGTGTTACATGGAGCAGCACTGTTCTCATTTGTTAAACGCCTCTGTTTCACCCCAGAAAGTCCCCCAGTCCATAGCAAATGAGGTGATTCCCCTGTGTCTCTTATTTCTTCCCAGGACTGCGGTAAGGATTAACAAGCAGGCATTTGCAAAGCACAGTGTGATCCTCTGAGTAAAGGGTCTATACAGGGGTGAGGTGTTGCCCTTAACAGAGGTGGTGTGACCAGGTCAGCCCAAAGCTGAGTGTGCCTTTGGGGCTGTCAGCAGGCACTGTGTGTCATGAGCACAGAAAGGAGAAGCTGTCTTCATTCCCCAGCCACAACCCATTTATATCTCATGTATCCCTGGCATGGAAACTTGGCTTGGCAGGCTGATGGGGATGAATATCTCTCAACACTCCAGGAGGGTGACAGACAGCTGGGGTCCATGGCACGTTCAGGTCTTACAAAATCAGCCCCACTGGGGATTTGCGAGGTGAAAGGAAATCTGCCTGCCCCTGCGGGTTTATCATCAGAGTAGAGGGGCTTTGGGGCAATGGGGGAGAAAAAGAAACACTAAAGAAACTGATTTCTACACTAGGTAGTAATTCCAGCAGATATGGAAAACAAGCCTAATCAGAAAGATCCCTCAAAGCAAATAACCTGAAGCTCCTGCTCACGTGGTGTCTCTGCCTAATGTTTGGAAGCTGTTTTGGGCAGTTGCTCCCCACTGATGCAACCATCCTCATCCGTTTCTCACCAGTGGGCTAATGATGAACTTAGGCTAAGTATGTGATATTTGGATGGCTGCAGTTTTGTGGACAGGTTCTACTTTTATCAGGATGTAGGGGTGGTGCTCCAGGGTCAGCCAGTAGTCACTTGTCCAACTCTGACCTTTCAGATTTAGAGGACTTGGGATTTCGAAGTGGTCTGATGAATCAGAACAGACTGTAACTTCCTGCCATGTCTCCTCTTGGTGCCAGTTCAGCACATGGAAACACACACACACAGACATGGAGATGCAGGTCTGGGGCTGTTTGATTGACCCTCTTGAAGACTGCAAAGCACAGCCCTCCCTGGGTGATGGAGTCAATCACCTCAGCAAGGAGGAGCCATGGCCACAGACATGCAGGATGAGTCAGACACTTTGCCAGGGCCTGGGAAATCAGAGCAGAAGGCAGGAGTTTCCACGATTCAGATTAATTGCCAGGAGGGGGCTTTCATGGAAGAAGGAGAGGTCAGTTACACTGGATAATGCTTTGGCTTCAACTTTGTTAGGAAGCTGCAGCTCAGAAGATTCTTTTCCCTGCCAAACAAGGGCCAGTACAATGACACCCTTCCCCCCAGGCCTCCACCCACTGTAATGCAATCATTGAAAAGGAAGATTATTTCTTCTGTGCCACACATTAACGCTAGAGCTGCTGGAGCAGCGTTCCCGTGCTGGATGTGTGCTGCCATGGCACACGGGCAGTGCCACAGGGCAGTGCACTGCAGCCTTGGGCCTGCTCCCAGCTTCAGGAATGCAGGGGTCAGTGAATGGGGCAGTACCATGTTGGCCACCCAAAAACTGCTGTGCTGGAGACAGTAGCAAATGGTGGGAGCTGCCTCTCTGCAGCTCACATCTCTGTCTTCTTAGCTCATAGTCATTGAGCTCTGCCTTTTCCACTGTGCTCTTTCCTCCACTGTTGCCTTCCCTGTCCTTTTTATGACTGCACTGGGTCCAGGCTGCACAGATCAGATGGGCAATCTGCTCAGAATTAATACCACCCCATGGAGGCTGCAGCTCAACCCCCAGCAGAGAGAGGGCTTTCAGGGCAGTGAAGTTTTTTTATCCTCTGTGACTTCCAAAGATGCAAGCCAAGCCCAGCTCCCCATAACCAAGCAAGGCATCCTGACAGATGATGGAAGATCCACCCACAAGGACTGAAGCCTGCCAGGGGGCTCTTTGGAGAGGGCCACTCTCCTCCTGCCTGTGGGGGATGCAGAGAGCCAGGGGAGAAGGTGCCTCTCAGACACCAGGGAAGCATCACCTGGTGACACCACATGTCTTTAATTCCTCCACTCTGTCCCAGCACTCTTTTTAGTGAGCTGAGGAGAGGGGAATATCTGGGTGGCTGCTACTTCCCCTCAAAGAGCAGCTGTGCTTGCTGATCCCCATGTTTCATTTCAAAGCCAGCTCCTCTCCAGGGCACTCTGTGGATGCATGAAAATACCCTAAAGCCTTTGCTATGGCAAAGCACTACATGGCTACTGTGCAAAGAAAAGAGTTTCACCCCTGACAGCTGCCCCCATGGAGAGCTCCTCAAAACACTGCCAGGCTTGCACCAGTGCCTACGAGAGGAAGGAGCTGCAATTGTTCTCTCTGTGCCCAGAGGTCCCCGGGCAGCAGCCACACAGCCCAAGTGCTGCCCATTTTGTCATGTGCCATCCATCATGCTGGAGGGACAGGCAGTAATGTCATTGTGGACACCCTGGTATGTCACAGCCACTGGGACTCCTTCCATGTGGTTCCTTGGGACCCACTGCAGGACAGGCAAGGGTGGAAGCCAACTCCACAGCTGCTTGTGGCAAGTGATGCTTTCATCATCAAAGCAGGATCTCTGGCAGCATTTGTGGGGATAAGCAACAGATCCTGTTCTTGGACCAGCAGCTTCGAGGTCTCCCTCGAAGCTCTCCATCCTTCTTCATCTGTGTTTGCCTGAGCTGCACTGCCGCTTCCCTGGAATGAAGCATGATCACTGCAAGCTTCCTGCACCCAGCCACCAAAATACACAGGGGGATGAAGGCTCCATTCCCCATCTCCAAGTGGGATGAGGCAGCGGTGCGAAAGGGTTAAGCCATGTTGTTGATTGTCACATGGTGCTGGGAATGCAAAGGGAGCGAGAGAGGCAGCAGCACATCTTGAGAGCACATGTGGCCTCTACCACAAACACTTCAAAGTGCTTCCCTCAGACTGACGGAACAGCCTGACGCCGACTGTAAATGCCCTTGACACGCAGAGTGGAAAATATCAAACGCTCCGGCGTTCCCCCCGAAACGGGGCCTGTTCTCGCTGGGGAAGGCCTTAATGAACCTGCACAGGAGAGGAGGAGGGAGGACAGGAGGTGTTACGGGTGGTTCTCATTTAGACCATGTATGGGTACATGCCAGCCCGGGCAACTGGACTTAATCTGAGGCAAATCCAAGTGCTCAAGGACATTTTAAAAGAGGCTGGGTCATCATCTTGAGGCGGCTCCATGTCAAGATCCCACCACACCTTCCCCCCCTGCCTTGCTGCCTACCCCAAACTGTGCCAGGAGGAACAAAAGGGTTTCCAGGTTGCAGGTTTGTCCTTTTCCTCAAGGAAGCTTCATCTCTTCCCAACCCCATGCTACCTCCACTCCACCACCCCCAGCCTTGAAATGCCCTCCCTGATCAGATGCTTTTGTGACACTGGAATCTTCTCCAACTGTGGCACAGAGCAAATGCCAGAGGAAACCTCATGGTGGCCAAATCCCTCTGCTGGGGCTGTGAGGGCTTTGCTCCATCTTTGCTCCATCTTCTCCAAGCAGGACAGGCCTCTCCTGGGACACAGTCCTGCTCTGATGGGGAGGAAAAGCCTTGAGGATTGCAAGAACAGATCTCGATCACCGGTAGCATCATGGAGTCCCTGGAGGTTGTCTGCTGTAACCTTGTCTGGGGCATCATCTGCACTTGGTCACACTTGACTGGCCAGGACATGCATTCCTGGTGGCTTTGGCTGCTGTAGTTGGGTGGGTGACATCAGCCAGCAGTGCAAGGGAGCAGGGAAATGTACCCCAAAGCTTTGAGGCCATTTCCCCAGGATGGGGGCCAAGCAGGGACCCTGATGCAGGGAGAAAGCACCACATTCTCCTTGCCACATGGAAACCTGCAGGCAGAGGCCAAGGCTCTGTCTGTGCTGGTGGAGATGCCATGAGGTACTGCAGTGGCCAAGATACAATAGCTCTTGACCCTGGGCCAACGTGAGAGGGACACAAATAGTCCCTGATGGCCCCTTTTGACTGTGGCCCCTGCAGACTTAAGGGAAGTATGAGCACGAGTGATGGCAATGGGCCAAATGTGTGCAGACAGATACAAATCTTCTGCCCAGCAGAAGAGGGGACAGAAAGACAACAGGCCTGTGTGAGGTCTTCTTGGCTCCAGCACAGCACACATCACCGAGAGGCTGAGCAGGGCTCTGATGACAGTAGGCAGGGATCCATTGGTTATGACACATTTGGCATGAACAATATTGCCTCATAAAATACTTCTCAGATCAGCAAGAACTTGAGGGATCTCAGGAGGGAATTGAAGGAAAGTTCAGATGGTCAGCAGCAAGACCCCTCCTTGCATCTTGGAAGCAAAAGCAGACAGAAAAGGAGACCACCAAGGGGCAAAAGGTGTAAAATGGAAGTAGAATGGAATTGTTTCAGGTCATGGAGCACTGGGTCCACTTCCTGAGGGATCATATGAGCTGGACCACCTCCATCTCTCTGGTAGAGCAACCAATTTGCTGGATAACAAACAAGGTAGAGCAATTAAGAGGGTTTTAATAGAACATCTTCGGGGAACAGTATTAAGAGGGTAAACAGAACATGTAGGTGCCACCATAAACTGCTGAGTCGTGGCAGCACAAATGTTAAAAAGCACGTCCAGAAGCCAGCAGTAAACAACAGAGGGTGGAAATCTCCACTGACGGCAAAAAAAGCAAGTGGCTTGGAATTTATGAAACCTCCTGGGAAGATTTATCCCCCAGTAAGCTCTTGGTATACCCTCTGCTTGGAAAGGATGCTATTGCCTTCTTTAGAGTTGTTGGTTTCTTGGACGGGCAGGAGGTGGAGTGCCCACTCTCTGACGGATCACAGGAGGAGACTTTGAGGGTGACTTGGCTCAGCTGACTGTAGAACATGCTGCGGGGCATGATGGGGTGGTGCCTAGGATAATGGGACACTGCTCTGAGGGAACAGGCAGCAAAGGAGATTGGGTCTGGCACTGGTGACCCTCCTGGGTGCCACCAGGGCTGGCAGGGATGTCAGGGGACAGGGGGCTGGCACAGCCAGGGGCCTCCCATGCTGTCCCGCGCCATCCCGGCAGTGATGGAGAAAGATGGATTGATCGCTGAGTTGTGGATTGATGACTGCTGTCAGCTGGTGGCCTGCCTCGCCAGCCAGGGAACGGAAGCAGACTCCATGCCCAGTCTCTTTAAAGGCTTTTTGCCTCAGGATATGATTTATTGTTAGCAAACAAAGGATGTTTAAGGAAAAAAAGCCAACACAAAATAAAACATCACAATTGATGAAAGCTGTCTTTGGTCCCCAGTGGCTTTTTCCCCTCTTGCGAGCCTGGGAGCAGAGAACGGATACATCCCCCTGCAAATAACCCCAAACCAGCTTCCTCTGCGTTTTAGGTATGCAGCTCTCCAGTCCCGTGATGGGCAGGGACTCCATAACCTATTTCCAGGCTGCCTCCCTGCCAGCGAGCATGACACTATGTGCAAACACAGAAAAGCTCTGACCAGAGCTATTTATAAGTGATGAGGGACCAGATTTTTAAAAGCACAGAGGTGCCCAGCTTTAGCCCCTGATTCTGGAAGAAGAACAGCTTCCCTGGGCTGAAAATAATTAGGGGTACAATTAAGGAGTGGAAGGAATGATTTAAACAGAATTGAATGGATGATAATCAGGACGTTTGAGGCTGTTTGGTGAGATGCTAAGATCAGTGCCATCCTGGAAGGCTGAACACTATTTTGCAGAAGCCAGCCCAGCTAGGAGGGAAAATAGAAGAAGTATTTTAAGTTTAACAAATATATCTATATATACATAGATAAATAGCATTATGGGCATAAATGTGTGGCAGTGAAGTGCATATTGATGTTAATGATAAATACAAAAGGAGGAATAGTGGTGAGTAGAAATCCATGAGAACCTGGAAAGAGAAATTAAAGGTAGGAGTGAAAAGCCTCTTGCCACTAGAGTTAATGATAATTATTTAAATGTATCAAAAAAAGCCAAATCGTGTAATGAGATCCCAGACAATAATGGGAAATATTCATCCTGTGTACAGAAGAGACAAAGTTATTTGTTCAACATTTATTTTTCTCTTTGGAAAGAAGTGGAATGACACATCCATACTTTATGGAGATAATGAAACACTTTGTATTCTACCAGTGATGAAGCCGAATGTTAAAAAGCAGTGATTAAAGTTAGACATTCTGCAGGATCAGATAACTTGCATGAAAGGATAAACAAATTGGCCTAAGAGCTCTCTGAACCATTAGTGTTGATTTTTAAACAAATCTGGGAACTCTGGGGAAGTTCCAGAGGACTAGGGGGAAAATCTAACACCAGGCTAATAAGGCAGTAAATAAGATGGGCCATGAAAACAAGCGGTGTTTGGCAGGACATGGATCTAGAAAGACTGATCATAAGAGAAACTTTTACAGAACACAGTCCATATGGACTCACAGTATGTTGCATAATTAACATCAATCAGCTGTGGCTTGCAGAAAATAAAGACCTTTTACTGTCTGTGATGGGGTAATGACTGTAATTTACAAGGTGGCATCATCCATGTAGGTTTTTGTGTGATGCTTGGCTTACATCAGCATGGCATCTCAAGGAAAAAAAGGGAAGAAAATTATCCCTGTATGAAACCAGTGCCATTGGGATTGGTTTTACTGCCCTATAACCATGTCAGCTGGAAATCTGGAGATGTTGTCTGGTGGGGTTGTTTCTTATGAAACATTGCAGGGCTCTGATTAATGAGAGGGCTGATCACTGCCGGAGAAGTGGACTGGAAGTCAGGAGAGGGCTGAGGCTCTGCACGGGCAGACAGGTCCCTGAGCTCTATCTGTGCTCACCAGTCCTTGTGTCATGGTCCCCAGCCCCTGCAGGGTAGGGAGCTGTTGCAATGTGCCAGCATTCCCATCTGGATTTCCTCTCTCTAAGGCTCTGGGGTTGCTGTACATACCGAATCTGGAGCTGGGATGCAGCCAAAGCATGCCTCTAGATCTGAGATTTGGGAAGCATTCCGGGATAACCTCATCTAGGCACAGCTTGGGTCCCTTGGCTAGGACGACTCCCCTCAACGGTCTTAACCCAGCTGTGTGCAGAGTCTTCTGCAGCTGGAAGGTTTGACCAGCTGGAATCACAGCAAGTCAGCCCAGATCCTTCAAGCAGCCTCTCAGGCTCATGAGCTACAGGATACATCAGCTAGAGCAAAGGTGTATGTGACAGCAAGGGCTGTGCATCCTTCCTGGGGCTGCCCCACAGCTCCAAACCAGCTGTTCCCAGTCAGACCCTGGGACCTTTCAAGTGGTGATAAGGATCGTCTCCACTGCAGAGTGTGTGACAGTCTGTCTGTTCCCTTCAGCCAAGTTTCCACAACAGTGGTATTTACAATCAAGTGCTCCCACCAGAGACACGGGTTGAAATGCTGAGACAAATCCTCATGGAACCTGAGCCCAGTTATTCCAGCTCTGTTGTTTTCAACCTACTGTGTTTTTTTGAGTTCTGAATCTTTTTCTTGAGTGTTAAAGACCCCCCTTAGACATATCTAATCTGCATGTAATTGCCAAGCATATAGGAACTCTCATTCCTTATTCACTGTAGGAGTGGCTTGCAGTGTCTTGGGGCAGAGGTCATAGCCCCTGGTTTAAAAAAGGGAATTGCTGACACTGCAGGTCATGGAGAAGGTCAGGCTGGGAAGCAGCTCAGGTTTTACACAGTGCCTTTGAGCCTGGGGGTTTTGGCAGTTTGACATTTTAGAGATGCCACTCCATGCATAGCTGGGGCACATCTGCCCATGCTGGGGAGCAAATGCAAGGGGAAAGTTGGGTCAGAAGAAGGGTCAGAAAATTGGGCCAGAAGACTAACCCAGCACAGCATCTCCCTGGGAGTGACCTCCTTCCCTCAAGGAATGGCCTGGCCCAGAGCAGTGTCATTTCTGGAGGACAGTGGCCATGACCATCCAGCTCTGTGGCACATTTCTGGGGTCAGCAGGACAGGAAACCAAATTCCCTTTCCTTTGGCGAGCTGTGTGCTCCATAGCTCAGGAATGTGAACCACAACATGTTTGGCTGAAAAATGATCATCCTCAGGAAGGAAACAGGTCTATCATGGTAAAGGAAGGGAACAACTCAAAGCATGACAAGCAGAAATGACACCTCAGGGCTTCAAATTTGTTCCCTGTCAATGCAGAGGAAGAAAACTGACCTAGATGCCATTGAGGCTGACAGGCCTTAAATTTAATCTGCTCTAAAGGCAAGACGTGACCCTGTGTTCCTGTGCATTGTACGGCTGCAGCTGTTTTACGCATTGGCTTATCCTGCTCTCTGGCCACTTCACAACCTCTCCAGCAGAGTGGAGAAATATTCCTGTCTGTTCCTAGCTATGGGCTTCAGCTAGGACCGTCTGGACTGAAACCCAGCCCCAGAGAGGGGGCTGGTGCCAGAGGATGGCATCCCTTCTAGGACCTGGCTGCTCTCTGCTGCACAGGAGCCTGTCTCCAAGCACTGTGGTTTTCTTGCCTCTACTGTCCAGTGGAGGTACAGCAAAGACTCTCTGTTTACTGCTAAGCCACTCAGAAGAGACTTTTCTGAGCAGGGCTTTTTCAGAGCCCTCCCTCAGCCTTCCTTGCAGTAGGCATATTTCTTCCCTTTTAATTTTCCTGGAGCCCCAAGCTGGGAATTTTGGGGTTTGTTTTTATGCTGTTGCTGGTTTTGCCTTTTTCTTCCTCTTTGTTACACATCAGGCAATTATAATTTCAGACCTTGGTTCATGCAACTCAAATTGGTCTCTCAATCGACTGGGAGCTGTGCCAGAGGGTCTGACATCCATGATCCTGGGGGGTTATTTCTGGAGGTCTGTATAATGCTCAGGGACCTGCAGGCACAAGACGTGGCTGATGGTACCATGGGGCCCCCACAGGCTTTGCAGGCATGAAGATTACCTGAATCATTCTGCAGCTGCAATCACTGGAATAATGATGGTGTTTTTTAGTTTTACCAGTGGAGCCAAAGCCTTGAAGAAGAAAAGGCCCTGCCAAGCCAGCAGAACACATCCATCTTCCTGGTGAAGCAAACAAAAACCAGTTTCAGGTTAATTGATCTGCCCCAAACAAAGCATTTTGGTTTGGCCTTCCTCACTTCCCCATCTCCTCCTCTCTTCTCCCATTGCAACTGTTTGGATCTAGGATCTGCTGGATTCAACCCAAAGCCACAGAGGGGTCCAGTCCACTTGAGTTAGTACTTCCCTGCAGACAAAATCCATATCTGAAAACTTGCATGGGCTTTTAAGTTCAATAACTTCCCCTGTCATGAATTCCCTCCTTTGTCCTTGGTCCAAATACTTGAGCTCGGCAGGACCTTTGTTTATTTCCATAAGATGCTCTTCTCTTTCAGCGCCAATTGTTCACCAAGGCAAGGACTATATTTAAGCTGTGCCCTGTGTTTACACAGTTGGCCGATGTGTTGTTGTGAAACCGTTGATTGAGGCCTGTTGGAAGATGGCGAGCGCTTGGCACAGACAGATTTTGTGCTTCATCCATCTGCCAAACACCAACCAGCCTCCGCTGTTTCCCAGACTCGTGATCTGACCGACTCCGGGCGCTGTCACGGGGATGGAGAAAGGCCCGTCTTCTCACTCAAGGGACACTTCTTGCCAGGCCTGGAGGCAGTGCTGCTTCCCAGTAAAATGGTTGTAATAATGTTTTAGCATGGGCAAGAGAAAAAATAAATAAAGAAAAGACCTCCCTAAAACTTGTTCAAAGGGCTGGTGGAAATGGAGTCATGGAATTTTTTTGAAAAATAGAAAACAAAACACAGCCTGAGGCAGAAACCCAGCATGGAAAATTGGAGCCCGGTTAAAGTCTGGCAAAACCGTAAGTGGAGAAACTTCTATTCTCTTCTATCCTGATCCTAAAAAGCTGCCTGATGTCTCTTCTCAGCTGGGAGGAGAGAGTAGGGGAATGGTGTGTACTCACCTCAGAATGCAACTGGAATGTGTTTGCATTCATCATGAGGATCATGATGAAAGAGGACCGGAGAACAGAAGAGTGTGAGATGTTCCTGGGGGTCAGAGGAATAGTGGAGGTAGCAGAAAATGAAGAAACACAAAATCTCAGCTCTGTTTCACCCACTGATCCCATGGTGCCAAGGAAAACCTTGGTAATTCACCTTTCTGTCTTCCTTCCTGACCCTCCTCTGGGCATGAACTATGGAAAGGACCTCCCTGTCTTCCTGGGGCTGGTTTGCAGAACTGGTGTGCAGGTGGGGCAGGAGAGTACCTCAGGCATGGCCACAGCCCTGTGAGCATCTGTGCCATCATGCAAACTACACACTCCATCCCCCAGCACGTCAAGAAGGTAGGGTGGGGGCAAAAATTATGCAAGGGTTGTGACAGAGGGGATCTACTTAGTAAATCCAGGAGGAAATGTGGTTTATAGCTATAGGGAGATAGAGGGACCAAATAATTTTCCCTGCTGGGATCTCCGAGCAGTGTGCTCATGTGCTCATGGTGAGCAGGGAGGGTTGCGAGTGCTTCACTGCTGACACTGTGCCCCAGGCCAGGCTGGCCATGTCCTGCTTTCTCCAGCTGGGACATCCCTGGACAGTGACTCAGGCCCTCAGGGATGTGTGTCTGAGCCACTTCCCCTCAGCCATATGGGGAGCATCCTCTCCCCACAAGTCATTCTCATGAGGCTGAAACCTGCTGCATCCTTTGTCATCATGGATCTTGGCAGGTCCTCTTCAGGCACATCCACACATGATATCCCTCTGCCTTCTGCCTCTGCAGCTGTGTCCAGAGCTCCTGGCTTGTCCTGCATGGAGTCAGTCATGGCTGGACTGCTCCACCATCCTGATAAAAAGAGACTGCTCTCTTGTTGTCCCAAATCTGGGCCTGGGGGAATCAGTCATGGGAAGAGACTGGAAAGGAAAAGAAAGCTGCATGTGGCCATGATGCACGTCACCAGTTAGAGAGAAGAAGCTGGAGGACCCCCAAAAGTGCCTGGACTGGGGAAGGTGAGACAGCAGAGAAGGCATGGCTTCTGAGGATGGATGCACAAATAGGTCAGAGGACTGGCCAACAGGACAACCTGTCACTGCAGAGCACCAAGGTGAACCCACTTGAGGCCCATATAAGACTTGGAGGATGGCATTTCATACAGCGTTTGGGTTTGTGTCTCATGTTCAGATAAAACTGGATTGAAGGCAGCACATTGCTATTTGAGATACTCCAAATGCTGCAGCATATGAAGATGAAAATGAATTATCAGTTTCCTGGCTGTTTAGGTCCTGGGAAAAGAAAGCTTTTGAAGACTAAAATTAGGAGCTTTACTTGCAGTCTCACCTTTTTAGGTATCAATGTCCAGCTCCACAAACAGGTTAAAAGTCCATCTACTGGAGAGCTATCATGGACTCCCTAGATCCAAGAATGAGTTCCTGCTTTTTTTTTTTTTTGTTTGCTTAGGACATTTATCCAACATTGTCCTGAGCAGCCAGGAGGACTGGACCAATTCTTGGTGCTTTTTTGACAAAACCATAATTTAGTCTCAGGTACCTCCTGGACGCTGGACGCTGGGATGAAGACAGTGGAATCTGAGTGCAGACATACCAGAAGCTGTCTGTTGTACCTGGTCTGGATTGAAGGGGGACAGGCTGCCAGCTACAGCGCCTGGACAGACACGCTGTGGTTAGGGTAGTCTTGATTTTTAGATGGCAATGGTATTAAATGTGTGTAAAGCAGACAGACTGGTGCTAAAGCACTTACTGGGAACACTAATACACCATGGACCACCCTTCCTCATCATATGATGTGGTTCTGTCTATAGGCAAGATATGTAAAAACAATTTAAAATTAATTTAGCTTTTAAACCTTTTAAAAACATATAAACCCCCAACCTTTTGATATGGGATTGGGCTGTTTTTCCAAGTGGGAAAATGTTCACATCAGGATTGATTTAATTTTTTCCCCCTTTTAAATCATAAACAGCCCCGGTACAAGAAACAGTAGCTGTTATTGATTAAAAGTTCATTTGCCTTGTCTTTGCTGATGATTGATTTTTGGTAAGGAAGGATAGAAGAAGAGAAGGGTGTTGCATTTTGGAGAGCAAAAGAAAATGTGTCACATGTTACCTGCATCTTAGAATAATGTTAGTGTTGGAAGGCACATGATCCCGAAGAATAACAGTTGTTTTAAGGTTCAGCAGCTCCCGGTGCATTCTGCGTGTGCGCCTGTGTTTGACTGTGTCGGGCGCACCCTCTTTAAAAAGCAATATGATGCAGGAGGGGAGCAAGGCAACTGCAATCCCAAATGGGAGTTTTATGGCCCGTTGAAGGAAAGCAGCTCCCCACTGGATCACACTGCACCATTTTCAGTGGCAGGCTGTAAAGGCTTCCTTTTGGGAACACATGTGCTGTGCTGTCGAGTGGGCAGCAAGCATGGGAGGTGCTCAAGAGCTCGTGGGTTTGCCTTGACACCTCAGAATTTTTATTGGACTCCTCAAAACCCCCAAACTGCTGTGACAAGCTGGGAGTGCAGGGTACAGCTGGCAAAGGGCCTGGTCACAACCCAGGCTGAGATGGTCCCTGCGGGGATTGAGGCATTGGTTCCTCCCCGCAGGAAGGGTAGGCATGGTGCTCCCACTGCCCTGGATGCTGCTCTGCAGGTGGTAGGTGGGTAGCCCACAGGTTTTATAAAATCTCCGACCTTCTGGAAATCTCTGGTTTCAGACAATTTACATGGAAACCACACCAGGATGCTGGAGGTAGAAGACCTCTTCGCTCTTAGGCTTTCAAAGGACTAAGACTCAATGGGGGCAGGAAAGGCATTTCTCTGTCAAAAGGTTTTCCAGACAGAAAGGGTTGGATTCAGAGAAGATGAAATTCTGTGAATTCATCTCCATTCCCCAAATTGTTGAATTGGGGAAGAGGGGAAAAAGGAAATGTTTTACTGAGACATTTTCAAAGCAGAATGTTTCTGAGGTTTCCTTTCTCAGCCCAGTCTTTGGTTTCAGGACCTCCTTCAGTTTCAGTAAAAAAATAAAATTCTTAAAAAAAATATTTAAAACATCTGTCAAAACAGCAACTTCTCAGTAGAACCGAAATCTGCTTTTTCCAAGGCTTCATAATTTGCTGAAAATATTTGTGGCAAATTTTCTTCCCAGCTCATTCCCAGTGCTAAAAGCCTGTGAACTGGCAGGGCACAAGCACGCCGTGATTTGAAGAGCTCCTAGGTGGCTTTTCCCAGCACTTCTCTGAAGGTGCCTCAATGTGTGAAGAAACCATGGCAAAAAAAAAAAAAAAAAAAAAACAAACAAAACCCAACAAGCAACAAATTTTCCAGTAAAGGAGCACCGGGGTTGCGTCACAAGTACTTTCAGACTTTTTAATGGAAATTTATTAATTATAAATAGATATGTGATCACATGGGAAGGTGGGACTTGTCTCCATCAGTTTGGCTTGCTTAAAACTTAAAAGACTTAATGGAAGTTTTGCTGTCTTGAGTGTCCTGCCCACCCTGGTGCTCGTGTTTAAGGGTGATGGGGTGACTTGCTGCTCTCTCCCATGGCAGCAGGGAGTGGATCCCCATGGGGGATGATACTCAGGGAGATGGCTCTGTGATGATCCTGATATGTGTGACCCACCTAATGCACCCATCATTGGCACTGATTTACACCTCAGCACAGCGAGGATGTTTTCTGGCCCACTACCTGTGTAAGGGCAGGTTTCTTTACAGCCTCCTGATTTTATTACTGGCTTTCCCATAAACAACGTGCCCTGCTACTATTTCCTTATCCTGGGAACACCATCCAGCTCTTCTGAAGCAGTTTACAGTGAGAGGAAGCAGGAATCCATCTGAGACACTGATCCAGAGCCAGGGTCTCTCCAGGGATCAAGTCTGCCCTCATGTCAGTGGCACTGGACAAGGAGGCAGATCCTCTGCCACTAAAATTTATTATTTACAGCAATGCAGCCATGCTCATCCATGGGAGGGAAGGCTTGGCCACATCTGTTCACAGGCCTGAACCTCTCCCCCTTTATTTAGATGATGCAAAATCCCAGCCCACAGGGATCCAGGGTCTGGGATTTTTCAAAATAGGACAAGTTGGACCAGAAGACCTTGGGAAGACCCCTCCCCTCCAGCTCATTAATGACTGTCAATTGCCATTAACCCCTTGCATGGCCTGGCATCATTCCCAGTGCCTTTCCTCCCACAGCACCAGGATTGTGTCCACATTGCAGCAACCCTCTGCATCCGGGATTGCATCCTTTGTGTCCACCTATATGGTCACTGCCACAGAGAGAGCAAAGCAAGGATGAGAGATCCCACCTGCCACTGGGTGGGTCTCAGTCCTACAGTCAGACATGGGATCTGGGCAGGAGTGACAGGGGACAAAGTGACACAGGCGAGACACTCCCTTTGCAAGGCATCGCCTCATTGCTGCTCCATGCCCAAGGGGCTGGCACCAAACCTGACCTGCCAAGACATCACCCCCCAGATCCCTCCCTCTCCAAGGGATGGAGTTTCAGGCTTTGCAGCACATCCACCCTTGCCAACTCCCCTCTCCAATGCAGGCGTTCCTAATCACACATAAATACGGCGGTGGATATAGTCGTCTGTGTTGCTTCAGAGAGAGACTTTGATCCTGGATTGAGAGCTCATGTTTCAGGTGTTTGGGCAAATCAAAAGTACAAAATAGAAACTCCAAATTGCCTTGTAATTTTTAAGAGGCAGATCAGGAAGACACCGCTTGCTGGATGGGGAACAGATGTCTCCCTGGCTTCACTGCTCTCCAGAGCCAGGAAGCAGCATGGCTCCCCTTTCTATGGGTGCCTGCAAGCAGGGATGGAGGGGGTTTGGGGCACGTGTCTCAGGGCTTTATGGATCCTGTCTGGGGAGGGGGAAAGTCTGTTTCTGTCTGTTCAAGCCCCAGCTTTGGTTCAGTGCTAGCCCTGCCATCCTCCTCTTTGTTTTGGGACTGGACCCCATCGGCAACACTGCAGGCCCTTGTCCCAAGGGAATGATTTCAGCTGGGAATCAAGTCCACCTGGGGAGTAAATCAACTCCCTGTGAAGCAAGTGAGGTTGACAGCTGTATGGTCCCTGAGCCAGGCAGCAGGAAGAAGCTGATGGAGCTACCTGAGGGATGCTATAAAAGGGAAGGGGGGAGCTTCTGCCCTGTTTTAGCTCCAGCAATGGTGGGAGCTGGGGGAAGATGGAGTGAGGATGGTTGCAGCCAGCATCACCAGGGAGGGCAGCATATGGCTCATTTCCAGTGCCATTTGTGGATTTTGCCTCTCTGGAAGGGGATACCTTGTTTAGAGATTGTCTTGTTTGTAAGCTCCCTCCACCAGCCTGTGAGGATACAGAAGGGGCACCCCATGGCAGGGGATGTCCAGTGATGTCTTGAGGATGCAGGCATGTGAAGTGGGGGTGCACCAAAGGAGCCAGCTAGCTGTGTTGGAGGCATAAAACGTCCATGATGTACCTGGACCCCATTGCTGTTTGGTGCTTGCTCCCTGTGCCAGCAGTGGTGGCACAACCTGGTGACCAGATGGTGCCCCAGAGCTGAGCCTGCTGAGCCCCCCTGGTATGAGCCTGAGGCTGGCAGCCAGGCTGGATGCTCCAGGGAGCATGGTGCCTAAATCCCTTTGCTTTGATGCCTTGGCTGGATCCCCAAACCACTTGAAAGGCACCGGGGCTGGTGCTCATGGCTGCCTGAGTCAGAGGAGGAGCCAGGCAGGAGCCTGAGGTTAGGGCAGAGCCTGTGAGTCATGGCTGCTGGAGCCGCTGGGGCAGCAGCCAGGAGCCAAGATCATTTTTGACAGAAAAGAGCAAAAAACTGCATTTGGCATTGAAAGTAAACCTGACCAGGGCCAGACCAAGAGGCTGTTTAGGAGATGGGGCAGTTGGGTTTCCCCCTGAAAGCTGGTGGCCAAGGGAGGTCTTGGTACCTGGACAGGCCTGAGCTGCCTTGGTGTTGGTGTGGCAAAGGGCTTCCTTGGGCAGGTGGATGCATGGGGCCTGCTGCATCCATTGGGCTGGCCCTTAACCAGGCAGAGTAAACCAATGTCCTGTAGAGAAATGGAATGTGGGGGAAGATTTTCTAGCTGTAATGGTTATTTTCTGCCCGTTGCATGAGACTCTTGGCTGTGTAATTTCCCAAGACATGAGATGCACTGAATAACCCAGCACAAAGCAAAGGTGCCTGAAATCAGGGACTGGCCTTGCTGATGCTGTGGAGGGATGTGGAGGTGGTCAAGGGCCAAGCAGTGATCAAAGGTCTTCTGTGCTGGGCTTGGATTGTGGATGGGGTGAAGGCAAAAGCCGGGCCCTGGAAATGGTGTTTGCTCTGGCAGAGCTGGTGGCCATCAACACTGAGGTCCTTGGATAGCTTTTAAGGAGATTTGGTAAGCCACTGGTGGAGGGTTGGTCTCAGAATATCCCTGATTATATCAAGAGGGTTTCAGGGAAATTCCTAGGCTAGGCTGGACAGGAGCACCATCAGCCTTGTCCCCTGTGTGACAATCACTGCTTGGGGTGTTGGGGAGCTTGGGTCCATCTTGCCTGACTGTGGCGCAGTCCTCTTCATCACCCCTCTGCCTACCACCCTGCAGGCCCCCAGCTAAGAGAAGTGTTGTGCTGTCTGCAGGCCCCAGAGCATGGGATGGATCTGCTCGTGCTTTGGCCTTCAGCATCTGAGATTTATGCTCCAGGCAGGAGGTCTGTCACTGAGAGCACAGCTTGGCCACAGTCCCTTGGCCGGGAGCACACTGAGTGTCTCATGCCATGTCTGACCTCAAGATGATGGGTGCCAGCTCCAGCACCGTGTTTGGGACTTCAGAACTGTGTTCCCCTAAATCCTCCCAAGAGTCGGGAGGGGGGTGTGAGATGCGATGGGGCAGCTGCTGTCAATTAGTCCCCTCTGCTAAATTGCTTCTGAGCCCACTCCCTCCCCCTCCCCAAAAGGCAAGCTGCAAACCCCTCTGAGTTTATGATCTGTGAGTTCATGCAGCCTCCATTAATTTCATGAGTAGATTTTCCTATATCTACTCTCATATATCAGCCCTGGGAGCAGGAGGTGGTGGTGGCAGGGGAGTGTGATGTAACCTGCTCCGACACACATCACTGCTGGGAGGGGAGGGTGTGTGAGCACCCAGCCCCGGGATGAGCATCGCTCCTGCCTCTGCCAGTCTTCCCACCTTTTCCCACAGCTCCAGGGAAGCTTTGGGCCTCTTCATGCAGAAAGGAACACTTCTGAAGGTCCTGTGGAGGAAGAGCAGCTTGCTCCCTGAGGAGAACTGGGAAGGGGCCCTTGGTGCTGTTGGGTGAGGCACTATAGAAAACTCCATCCCTAATCAATCAGGATAAGGAATGGAAAAGACCATAAATCACTGAGGAAAGCAATACAGTTGGGAATCCAAAAGGCTCCAAGTCCCAGAGCATGGATTGCTGACCTAAGCCCTCTCTTAACAGGGCCAGGTTTTGCTCAGCTAAAGGGGTGTGAGTTGTGCATGCTGTGTCTGTGTGTCTTTAGAAAGAACAAGGTATATCGTGGGAAGCTGGGATGATGTACTGAGTCTGGAGTGACTGCTGGAGGTGTTGAACTGGGGACTTGCCATGGAAGCCAAATGGGTGGTACAGACTGGTTTACTTTCCTTAGAAAACTTTGAGACCTTTCCCCAGTGAGTAACAAAAAAGAGTTGGGAAAACACCCCTTTTCTGCTTTAATTTGCCCAGTGCAGGCAGTGTAGGTGCCTCTGGCATGCAAGGAGTGTTAACCATCCCCAGAACCCCTGGGGGCAATGGGCTGCTGGGGCAGAATAAAAGAGGGATGTAAACCATCAGAGCTCCCTATAAATTCGTGGGGTAATTGGCAGCACTGCACTTGTGATGAAATCCAAGAAGGAGCTAAGCCCTCAAACAGGGGAGAGCTTTAGGAAGAGGGTGCAAGGGAGCCTGATGAGAGCCTGATGGGAACCCTGCTTTCCCCTGGGGACCAGCTCCTTGTATGGGTGGAGCCCAGGTGGGACTTGTTCCCCATCCTGGAGAGTTGCAGCTGGGGATACTGGTGTGGGGACCCCTGATGTGGGTCCTATGAACTGAGAATTGCCAAAAAGTCCTTGTCTGAAGCTTTGATTTCTCAAATCACTCCATCTTTGAGCAGGTTAATCCATCAGTAAATGCTGTTTAAAGTTTTGGGGCAGTAATTTGGGCTGGCTGAGTTGTTCCAAGAGAAACCCATGGGGATGCCAGGAGGCTGGGGCAGGTTATGGGGTTGCAGCCCCACAGATGAGAGAAGGTGCTTGGCTTTGCTCCGTGGTTGTTGCCCAGGCCAGCTCTAAGGTGGTGCAGAGACCTCTCCATGCTGCTGGAGTCATTCTTTTTGAACAAAATGTGACATTTTTGTTCATCTTGCCAGTGCTTTGTGTCTGCTTCCCAGTTGGCAACACTTGAGAATTTTTTTTGCAAGTTTCTGTTGAAAGACTTTGGGAATGTTTTTTCCCCCCAGGATCAATTTTGCAGTGGAAAAATCCCATTTTTCAGCTACCTCTCTGCATGGCCTCTGACAGAGCACCCTCTCCCAAACCAACAGTAACCAGACCACAAAAATTGTTCTCAAAGAACCAATTAAAAGGAAAGAAAAGGGCACCGACCAAGATCTTTTTCTTTCTATATTCTGAGAAAGCATGTGAATTACTCTGCTTCCAATTCTTCCCAGAACATCGTAGTAATGTTACAAATTTAGTCATAAAGCTGCGGTTGAATTATAGTTATCATTGTAAAACAATAATAACTATGCAGATCCTTATTATGGTGCATTAAGTTACAATGATAGTAAATCTGTCACAATAACCATGGCAACTCTCTTAGGCACGCAGCGGGGCTCCGTGATGTTATTGATAAAATCTGCTGAACTCTGCTGTCTTACCCTCCACAGAGCTGCGGGGCCGATTTATTGGGGATAGTGATTAAGTGATGCAAACCATCGCTCTCTCCCCTGGCACTCATTTGTTCTCCTCGTTTGCCTGGAGCCCTGAGGACGAGGCATCAAATGCTCTGTCATGGGGCACTGGGAAGCAGCAATAATGGGGGACCTCGGTGGGACTTGCATTTGTAGGATGGGTCCAGGCTGACAGGAATGGGACGTGGGAAAGGGTGGGTTTAGCTTACTGAATGCTTTTTTGGGGATGGCTGGTGTTTGGCTGGTCTGCATGGGATTTCTGGGATCTTGGTGGCTTTGGGTGGGCTCTGGGCCAGCTGCCACCCAGGGGTGGTTTTGGTTGGGTGGTTGGTGCCTGTACCTGAAAGCAGAAAGTGGCAAGCAGGGGGTGGCCCCCAAACCTGCACTTAATATGGAAGATGCTGAGCCCTCCCTCGGGCCGTAGAGGGTTAATGGCACTGGGCTGCCTGGGCCAGAGCAGGGAGTGTGCCAGAGGCAGGTCAGTGGATGGGCTGACTCAGGCTGTGGTCGGGCTTGAGCACCCAGCTCAGAGACTCATCGTGTGGCTGCTGCTCTGACATGTTTTATGGCCTTGTGTCATCTTACTCCTGGTCCTGTCCAGCCCCACTGCTGCCAGAATAACCCACAAGAAAGGCTGCTCTCATGAATTTCCCTGACTTGTTTCGGGGCAAGAGAAGATCACACTTCTCTCAATGCCTCTTGGAGCCAAACCACAGCAGCTCCTTCCTAGTTTCCATCAACCTCATGTGTGTGCAATCTTACACAAATGCAGGGGTGATGCCAGGCAGGGACACCAGTTTGCCCAGGCAGGGATGGGTATGGAGGCATCAACAGCTCCTGGTCTCATCTCTTTGGGCTGTGACAGCCTGGAGGACCATCTGCAGTCTCTTCCTCTCTGTTCCATGACAAAGTGAGGCCATTTTATCCTAGAACAGACTTGGGGTTTTTTAACTCAGTTCCCCAAGGACTGTGTGGACTGCTGCTCCTCGAGGCTTATTTCAGATGAGCACAGCACAGGCTGCAGCTGGCAGAGATGAGGGAGCCAGCAAGCTTCTGGGGTGCTGGGGAATGCCTTGATGTAGGGCAGGGGGCTCCTGGGCCCAGCTCAGCTGTATTAGCCAGCAGAGAAAGCCACATGGCTGTGCTGGGCTCTGCTGCAGCTGGTGAGAGGCTCAGGGACACACTGGTACATGCTAGCTGCTGTGCCCATGGCTGACATGTGCTGCCTGAGGCTGAGAACCCTCAGGTGGGGGCACACTGGGAAAAAGCCACTCTGCTTGCTGGGCTGGTTCTTGCTTCTTCATCCCCTCCTCTTCCCTGCCAGGGCTGCCAAAAATGGGCATGTTTGTCCTTTTGTCATTTTTCCATTGTAAGGTTTCATGCTGGTTTAGGAAAAAAGGCTAATAATTTATCACTCTAATAGGGTTTTTCTGGCCAAAGAAAAGCCTATTAAAGTCTTGCTAAGTATAGGAACCCAAGTTTCATTGTGAGTGTTTATATTTTCTAATTACTTGCAGATGATGCCAGTGTGTAGCTGGATATTGGACTGTAAGTGCTGGCTGGTTTCTGTGCCATTGGTTTACTGGCTACTTCATGCAAGTCTGCCATGGCTGGAGAGTCAGAGTTTGGGAAGGAGGGAAGTTGCTGGGAGGTGCCTTATCTGTGCAATGATCCTGCAGGATGCCTTTGGTGTTTGCTCTTCTCCAACCACCCTCTTTGCCCCAGGATGGGAGAGCCCAGGATCTGCTGCTCTCTGGGCACAGCTAGTATAAGTCAGTGAAGTTGCAGTGAAGTGAGGCAACCCCAGATCTTGCCAGGAAGACAGCTGGCCCTTATGAGGGATGCTTATTCTTTAAATTATAGCATTTTTTTTTTAAATCCTTGAGGAAAA
Source organism: Erpornis zantholeuca (assembly GCA_013400515.1). Lineage (NCBI taxonomy): Eukaryota > Metazoa > Chordata > Aves > Passeriformes > Timaliidae > Erpornis > Erpornis zantholeuca. Next base: position 819,183 of record VZTN01027959.1, read on the forward strand.
TATTTGCAAATAATTCTGCTAGGGCCTTTTCAGTGCTTCAGTGATTTTATTTAAATACTAACTTGGGTGAAATGTATCATGGTATAACACAGCCTTCTTCACCCTTATATTGGGAAATTTCCCAGCCCATGGGAAATCCCATGTGTATCAGCTCTCAGAATGAAGGGAATATCTGGGATGTTCTCATCCCAGCATTGTGTCTGTCTTTGCTCATGCAGGTGAGTGGATTCAAGAGGCTTGCATAAGGCCAAGCAGAGGGAAGGGCTGGCACAGGATGGTCCAGCAGGATGGAGATAGAGTCCTATTGCTCCTGACCTGCAGCCAGTGACCATCTTCCCTTCTGAGCCTCACTGTGTTTTGCTCCTAAAGACCCTCTACAAAGCTTCCTTTTGACTGCTGAGACCTTTTCAATTCTGTATACAGATCTGTGGACAGATTTTTTTGTTGCTGATTGGAAACTTAGTATAATTATGCAAGCATATGTTTTATAGGTTGCATCTTACCACTGTTAAACATCAATCTGGTATTTACTGTGAGTTATATTAACTGTTAGTGATGACTATTACACAAATGCTGACATAATTATTGAATGCGAGCCATTTTAAATTGCAGGCTCCCTATATGTGCCACTGTGCAATACTTCTCTGTATTACTGAACTGAGAAAAGGGACTTCAAGTATTGAGATCCCTTGATGTATTTATGTGGCTAAAGGTATGATGGATTTCATATGTTGCAAAATCTGAGCTTTCATTTAAAAATAATAACTGGGCTCTCCAGGTTGCCAGCCCTGCTCAGTGCCTTCATTCCCCCTTACCTTGATCAACAGGAAGCCCCCAATGGCCAACACATCTTTCACAGACTCTGAACTCAACCCTTATTGTGTGGTTTGGGGTTTTTTGTTTTGCCCAAGTCTGCAGACACTGTCTCAAGGGCTTGCAGCTCAAGACAGCTTTCTTCTGCAAGGGCACAGAGACAGAGTGCTGTGGACAGAGGGGACAGAGTGTGATGGCCCCATTCTGCCATCACCATGGGACTATTTTAAGCTTGGGATCATCCTTGGTGTGAAATGTATGGAAGTGGGGTTGCTGTGTCACCTTCTCTGTATTGGTAGCTTGGAGCAGCTTCAATGAAATCCTGCTTTCCATTGGATCTGATGGTGAGGGAGAGAAGGGTTTGGTATGTCAGGAGAGCAGACATTTGGGAGCTTGTTAAATTGGGGAAGGGGGAAGAATATTGGTCTTATGAAAAGGAACTCTAAATGACTCGGGATGTAATAAAAGCTCCATTTCCAGCTGGGTAGATTGGGTTACATTTTGGGTTGCGGAGTTTGGGGGAAAATAACGCTGAGCCTCTCATTTGGGTGTGTGTGCAGAGATGGGGCATGACCTTCTCCTGGGCTCAGGAGGCCTTGGAGGGAGATGAGATCTGGGGGTTGTAGCCAGTCTCAGGATCTCTTCTGCTCCATTTGCATGCAGGATGACACAGTGCAGTCTCTGGTGGCTGCTTATCAAGGAATGTGCCTTTGATGATATAGGACACCTGGGAGCACTAAATAATGACTTAAAATGGGCCAGATAAAGACTCATTTTGTTCTGGCTGTGGCTCATAAGTGGAAGTTCTCATCTCTCCAGCTCTCTGAAGGGGCGGGGAATCCTTTTCTGTCTTAGCAGTGTGAAACCTTGGGCTGCAGGATGAGAAATGAGGAGGAGACTCAGGTCTTGTGTGCTGGTGCTGTGAAGCCTTGAAACTCTGTTTTGAAAAACTTTCTCCTTTAATGACTCTCTGAGGGGGGAAGATGGATCTTGAGGAAGTCTCCTGAACACCATGCTGAAGTTGCTCATCAGGGACCTGTGATATGACAGCCATTGCAGGTACCTCAGCCACGGCTGTGGCAGCTGTGTGGGGCTGCTCTGCTGGGAAGCTTGGGAAAGCTGTGTTTTTCCCATGATTTTTCTGCTTGTGGGATAGAGCAAATGACTGAGACAAGCACTATCCAATATGGCACCATGCCCACAAGTGATGTGGAGGCTAAGGCTTTGATGGTCTCATGCACACCTTCCCTGTGGGTCTGGCTTCTTCAGGTGGCCCAAACAACTGGCTTTGAGTGTCCTTGGTCACACAGAGGGGAAAGGGCTGCATGGAGACGCAGCTCAGGGCAGGGAGGAGGTAATGGAGCAGCCCTTGCTACCATGGGAAGGCATGCTTCACATGGCTGGGGGAACCCTCTCAGACCAAATGAACTACAAAGGGGGAAAGGTCCAGCACAGCAATGTCCTTACAATGTCCTTATTGCAGCCCATGGAAGGAGCATCCCAGCTCCTGCTACCCCTAAGGCATGCCCACAACCCATTAAAACCACAGCTTGTTTTGTGCCTGCTAGTGCTGTAAAGTCAAAGTTCACTGTGCTCATTGTGCTTCTGGTCTGCTTTCCCTGGAAAGGGAATCCTGCAAACAGCTCTCTGCCTGTTTTTCCCTTTTCCACCCGATAATTCACTTCCAGATTTGACTTACCCAGCAGTAAGGCAGAGGTTGTTCAGATTTGTGAGGAACAGGAGGTGGTGAGCAGAGTGATGCTGGGGATGTCCCCAGTGGGGACAGGCTGATGTGATAGCTCAGCATCCAATGCTCAGGAGCCTGTGCCACCTTCTGATTGGGGTTTCAATTCCTGCTGGGGCAGGGAACGGATCCTGGGCTGCTCTGCCTTCTGCAAAGCACAGTCTGGGGCATCCCCATGAGCACAGGCAGGTGCTGTTTGCTCTCAAGGCAGAAATAAAGTTGGTGGATCAAAGGGGCTTTACTGCCTTTAAGGAAAAGCTGCTTCCCTGCCTGCACCTTCCTCTCTGGAGAAGCACTAAGGTGCAGAGCTGCAGGGGAACAGGACCTGCTGTCTGGGCTGTAGTGCTAGGCATTGCCTGCCAGACCCAAGGGCTTGCTGATTTAATATTTTTTACATCTAATAGGAGCAAAGAAAGGCAAATAGTCCATGAGGAGAGTCCCACAGCAAAAACTATTGGAATAACAGATGGAAATATTATATTTTTTGAAACATTCTTGCTACAGAGCCACTTCTTTGAAGTGTGTTTGAGCAGAACACACCATGCCAAGAACAGGGGGAAAATTTATTTGTGTCAGCAGAGCTGGGAGCTCAGGTGTCTCAGATGCTGCAGAGCCCCAGCTTGCTGGACCACTCACCCTTGCTAGGGAGGGGATGAGGGCCTGGCAGGACCTGTCCACTGCAGACAAATCCAGCTCTGCTCAGGTAAGATGGTGAATATGGGGTTTTCCAGAGCTGTTACTGCCCAAGAGTGGTGCTAATGTCCTGTGTTCACTCACAGCACTGCCTTGACTACATTTGCACTTAGACTTTTTTCTCCCAGATGATGAATGATTTTGTGGAAGGGAAGAGGATTAAAGGTTTATGGGACTTTTCTCCAAAAAGTGGAAGAGTACAGTTTTTCCTTCCACCTGATTCTCTTGTTCTCAGAATGAAAAATTCCATATTCAGTCAATTTAGGGGAAGTTCAAGAGGGACTGTGGCATGCCCAGGGCTCTGCCTGGGGATGTGGCATTAAAGAGGAGGCTGTGAGGAAGAGGTGAAGGAAATGTTGATGGAGGCAGGTTGCAAGCATCCAGCACCTCTAAGGGATCTCCACTGGGTGCTGAGGGCACAGCCTGGTGTGCACACTTAGCAGGGAGAGGTTTAGGTTAGAAGAAGCTCCCCTCAAAGCATGCAAGAAGGAATAAAACAAGGTCAGGCAGAGTGACAGGGCTCTTAGCTCTATTTAAGGGGCCCCTTTGGGTGAATAAACACAGCTTTGACCTGCAGAAGCTTTTCCTGAGCCCTGACTGTGCAGGAAGGTGGCTCTTGGTGCTGGGCTGGTGGGTTTGCTCTTGAGATTCTTGTGGAGGGCTGCAGCACACCTGAGTGGTCCTGATCTCAAAGCAGTTGTCCTGGGATGACTGTCCTACAAATGCAGCATCCTCCTGCTTGCAGGTGTGTGCTTGGTGCCTGCTGTCCTGGGCATGGACAGAAGAGCTGCTGGCAGAAGAGTGGCTATGTCCCCTGTACCCGAGAAGGAAATGGGGTCCCTGTGTGGGAGAGGGACAGAGGACAGCCTTTTCTAGGTGGTGCTGAGTGGGGAGGATGGTTGTGCTGAGTGCAGAGAAGCCACATTGCTCTGGCTTTTCCCCAGCTCAGCCTGGCCAAGCCAGGACACTGGGACTCCCCAGAAATGTTTTTCTGCCCCTGAGCAGACAGATGTGACTGCCTTTAGAGCTGCCATGTGCTATGGGTAAGTGGAAATGTGTAGACCCAAAAGGATGCTGTGCCTCCAAGGGATTAGCAGGAGAGGCTGCCTTTGTGCTGGTGAGTTTCCTGAGCTGGTCTGGCTGTACAACATCAGGATGAACATATGTGGGTCGTCTCCATCATGCAGCCTCAACATGTTTTCCCTTCACAGCAGGGAGCAGCACTAGCTGCTGGGGCCTGTGCTGTGACAGCAGGCTGCACTGCCATCCCATACCTGTTTGATCTCGTGGTGCAAAGACGTGCGTGTTATGAGCTTGTGATAAAGTTCCTGTGATAAAGCAGCAAAGATATGACAGCTCCAGACAGGCCCCCAGCCCAGGCTCTGGGATACAGATGTTGGCCGTGCCACTCCACGCCCTGCTGGTGCATGGTCCCAGCAAAACTTCACCAAGAAAAGTATTTGGACTAGCAGAGGTATTTGGAAATTTGTTTCCTTTCTGATGGGAAGTGAAGTTTGTGGTGCTGTAAGGTGCTGTATGGCTCTCCCTGAGGGGAGTCAGGGTATGAGAGCTGCTCACTGAGTTGTGCCAGCATGAGCATGGCAGCCCCACATCCTGGGTCCCCCTTGTCTTTCCAGGGGGTGGACAGAGGAGTCTGAGGAGTGTGAACAGGTTTCCATTCCTGGCTGGCTCTGTGGTGCCTGTTAGCAAAGGCTCTGCTTCTTCAGCAAGGAGACTTGATTTGGATGAGGCTGCAGAGTGTGTGTTTGCCCAGGCCCTTCCCTTCCAGCTGTGGGTGACATTCTCCCTAAGGAATGGGGAAACTGAGGCACAGGGACAATAATGTCCCTTCATTGCCAGAGGATGTAGGGCAGGGTCACCTCTGTCCTGCTCTTGGTCCAGTGCAGAGGAGCGGCTGGACGCAGCTCTGCTCCAGAGGAGCTCTGGTCTTCCCATGTGCTACAGTGAGCTCTCAGGCAGCCAGAGCCAGCTTTGCTTCCACCAGCCTGATGGCAGATCCGCTCCTAATAAGTTAATCTGATGGGTTTTGTCATGAGCAAAACAAGAAATCACATTTTTAATAATAAAAAAGGGTCCTGCATCTTGTTAACATCTGGAGTTCAATCATTTCTGTGCTCAAAACTGTGGAATGCTTCAGCACAATATAAATCTTGCCACTTGCTGTACATGGGCTCCAGATGGGGAGGGAGAGTTCATGTTCACTTGTAACCCAGATGGGTGCTGGCAGCTCTGACTGGAGCCTCCATGGCATGTGGATCCCCTGCTCCCAGCTGGGTGAGGGTACTGAACCTCCCAAAATGGGCTTGGCATGGCAGGGCTGTATCCCAGTGCCCCTCCAGAGAGGGGGGATGTCTCCCCACTGCCTAAAAGCTTGTGCCAAAGGCTTCTCAACACCATGGAGTGATGGAGCCACAGCCAAGCACCCCTATGGGGTCAAAGCAAGGGCCAGGTTGGGCATCTCCCCTGGGTGATGCACAAAACCCTCCTGGGAGCCACTGGCATGGCTGGGACAGCACCCATGTGCCATCAGACAGGACCATGTTGGGGTGATGGGTGCCCATGGGCTTGTGTCCTCTGCAAGCATCACCACTTTGTTTTGCACCCAGATCACTGATAAATACATGAAATCCTGGAGCAGAGCTGTGGGACGCCTGGCTGTTAACCTAACATCAGGCTGAAAACAAAGCATTTATCCTTGCTCTGCTCCTTTGCCAGGCTCTAACCAGTTCCTTCCCTTTTGCACAACGATTAATTTCCTTAATAATCCCTGGAGGTAGGGTTTTCTGAAAATCTGAGTGTACCCATCTCACCAGGAACATTTTTTAATGAAAGCAAGAGAATTTATTCTCTCTGGAAGTTTAATTTTCATTAAAAAGACACTTAAATTACATTTTTTGTTTAAAAACCATGATTTTTGCAGCTTGAGACCAAAACTCAATCTTTTTTTTTTTTTTTTTCAGTTTTTTTGACATTTCAGACAAGTCAGGCAAATGTCCACAAAAATATTTTTTGTGCTTAAAAAAAAATCTACCTTTGACTGAAAAATGACCTGCTATGAACTGTTTAGATGGAAATTTTTCAAGCAGCCATAGTCAGGGTATTGATGTGAGAAACGCAGTAGTAGAGCTGCAGGCAGGAGTAGGAAATACGTGCTCAGAGAGTTGGGGAAGGTCCCTGATGCTTGTGGGTTTGTTGGTGTTGTAGGTGAGGCACAGGAGTTTGGCTTTTCCAGGTTTGTAGGGGTTTTGGGGATGTCTAGAATGGAGACACCATGACGAGGCTGGAGGTTGGGTTTTCTGTGATAACATGAAGGTTTACAAGCACTGATACACAACATGTGCATCTCAATCTCTTCAGGAAAGCCACTAGGAATGTTTTTCTTGGTTTTTTTTAAGGCATGTGTGCACTTCAAGACACTGCCCACAAAAGTAAGCTCTCAATTTCCATTAAAAACATTGTTTGCCTAAATACCCTCTGAGGCTCTGGGTATGCCAGCTCGTCTTATCTGTTCCTTTAGGCATTTAGATATCCTTAAACTGCCTGGCTCTCAGTTTTCAGGGGTTTCAGAGGACAGCAAGGATGTGCCTCCCGGCTTTGCTAAATTGAGATGCTTTCCTGGACAAGGGCTGGATCAGCGTTCTCAGTGTGGCTCTGATGGATGACCTACTGCTCTGACAAGCCCCTTCCCCCAGTTTCCATCTCTGCCTTATTTATGGTGAAATAGAGCCCAGGAATATGAAAATCGTTTTGCTTTTTTATCAGTTTGGCTGGAAAACCCAATCTGCTCCAGTGCAAAGTCAGTGCTGCTCATAGGCAGCCTTGGTCAAGAGGAGAGTGGCAAAGTGAGGGTCTTGAGGCTGGATTGCTGCTGATTGGAGAATCACAGAATAGCCTGTGATGGAAGGCTCCCATAAGGATCATCAAGTCCAACTCCCTGCTTCTCAGAGAACTGCCCAAAACCACTGTGCTCCATCCTGCTGGATGGGACCTGCTGTGTTTGTCAGGTGATCTGGACAGTTTTGGGCTCTGCATGAGCTGAGATTACCTGTGGGGTTTTAAGCAATGTGTTTCCCTGTGTCAGGCTAAATCTGCAGAGGAAGATTTTGGGATCTGCTTTGAAACATTGAGCTGTTCTTAAGGAGGGGAGGTGACTATTAGCATGGATTGATGCTGGGGTGATGGTAAGGAGAATATGTGTCCCTGCCTCAAGTGGGGGAAGGAACTTGAGGTGCATGAGGAGGCAGGTGTTGGTTGTCAACACAGCCAGACTGATATGTTAGCCTTTGAAACTAATTTTTCCACCCAAGAAGGCATGACTTGCCACAAAATGAATGTTTCCCCATGAGATGTCAGGCCTCTTTTCAAAAAAAGCTGCAGTTTTAACTGAAAAACCCAAAAGAACCAAACCGGAAATTAAAATATTTGGATTGTTAAACATTGGGTTCCCAGAAATTAAAAAAAAAAAAAAAAACAACAAAACCCCAAAACAGGCTGAATTGTTTTGGTTTTGGTTCCCAGGTTTTTTTTTCCCCTTGGGAAACTATCTATCCTTGATTTGACAGAGGAAGAAAGAGACAGGCAAAATAAATCCATGGCAATCTCTGCCAAGCTGATTTTAGGGGGGGGGGGGGGGTAAATATTCCTTCCTGACCTTAAAATCAGAGCTCCAGTAGCCCCAAATACTAGCAGGATGCTCACCCAGCCCCTGGGGTGGTTTTCCAGCACCCCAGGACTCCCACCAAACCCCTTTAACTATCTTAGCTGGGAGAAGATGGATTGGAAATCATCTCCCTTGGATCAAAGCCACTTGAAGCTTAAGAAGCAGGCGTGAAAGTTTTATCTCTGGCTGCCCCAGTGTGGGTTTGTTGTTGCTGACCATGCTGTGGCTCTTCCATGCTGTGATAACCCAGTGAGGAGGAAGGGTCCTGGCTTCTTCCTCAGCTTTTGTAACGGAGATGCAAAAGGCGACTCCCTCAGTTTGCTTTTCCCCCTGTCTATGGTTGAATATCTGTAGATGTTGTTTGCTAAACAAGAGTGCCGGTGGCAGAGGAATTAGAAGAAATCCCTTCTTAATTGGAAACAGTGAGTCTGTGTATTTTTTCAGTTGTCTATTTTGGGCCTTGTAAAATTAAAGTTATTAACTGTAATGCAGCGGTTTCCAGATTCCCACAGCCCTTTACAATAGTGGGGAAATTCATCCCAGGTCACTGGGAGCCTTTAATGAATACATTAAGGCTTATTATTAAAATAAAGTACTTGCAGCTTTATGGGAGACATCTGGCAAGGCTGCTTGTCTCTCTGAAGGCTCCCTGAGTGTCCTCTCCCGGCGTGCACCATGTCAGGCCCGGCAGAGGCTTTCAGGAGCTGTTCCCCGCACAAGGATTCCCACAGGAGGCTCTGGAGACACAGAGTGCCTTTGCTGGATGTGATGGAGAGCAGTTGTGCCAGACCTGCCCCTGTGGTGGCTCCAGTGATGTTTCTGGAGCCGAGCAGCCCCTTGCTGGTGCTGCAAGTACCGGTGTGAGCCCCGCTGGGATGCTCCTGCTCCGCAGAGTGGATGCACTGGGGTAAAGCTGCCTCATTCACCAGTGTGATGTGCAGGCAGAGCTAAGCTTGGGCTAACCCCGCGCGGGAGGAGGAGAGTGTGGGCAGAGCCAGCTGGCCTGGGTGCAGGCAGGCCAGCTTGGAACCAGCTGCTGGCCAGCTGTGCTCACCCAAAGCAGGGTGCTACAACTGATAAGCAGCTTCGTATCGCATCGTGCACAGCTATGCCATGCACAGCTACATCATACAACAACTCCTCGGGCTTGCACGAAAAGCTGGAAGCTAAATCATTGGCGTTTAGGGCCAGAAAGCTACCTGGGCTCCCTGGGCTGGCACTGCTGGGAGCAGGTACCTGGCAGCCAGGGTGTTCGCGTGCCGGCGAGAGCAAAGCGCGGCTGTAAAGGGTCTGGAATGGCGTGTGATCTTATCGCTGCTTTATCTCTATCCAGCCTTGATCCCGGCAGAAAGCGGGGCCACGTGGCAGTAATTGTGTTAGGAAAACAAACTAATCTCCGAAGGGACAGAGAGCAGCTGTTGGGCTATCGGTGCTATCAGGGAAATGGATGTGGCCTGCCAGCTCGTAGCACTGCTCCGCTGAAGCAGGGGCCAGCCAGGGGATGGAGGGGGCAAAAAAGGAAGGAAAATAAGCTTGGGCTGCCAGGTGAGACTGAAGGAGTGTTTGTCGTGGCATTTGCCGAGAGCTCTTTGCTTGCCAGAGTGTTTGTGAGACATGGTCTGGCAGGTCAGGTGTGGGAGTGGGGAGAGCCAGGTTTAGCCCTGGCAGATGCCTTATCACCATCTCCCGGTGTCTCCTCTGTGCTCCTTGTATAGTTTAGCAGGAGGTTTGCAGAGCTTCCTCTTAATGTGCCCCCTGCAAGGATTGCTCTGTACCTCAGGCACCCCGAAACCTTCTGCTGACTGCAGCTTGTCTTCCCTTGCTACCCCACTTCCTTCTGCAGCCCAGTCTAGTGACTCCAAAGGGTGCAGGGGCCGGACCCCAAGAGTGTGCTGGGAAGGTGAAAGAGGTTCCTGGAGATGTATGTGGATAAGGCTGCAGCAGGAGGAGCCTTCCTCTGCAATATTTCCCCAAATTTGCAAGGGAGAAGAAACATGCAATGGTCAGGCTGGTTTTGAGCTGGTTATCTCTCCTGTGAAACCATTGGCAGGAAATTAATCACAATGATCCTACAACTGTTGTGCTTGGCCCTCCCCACACCTCTCCTCTCTGCCCAGGTCTCTAGCCCAGGAGCTCAGCCATTGCCACACAGGGAAACACGGGATCCTCCCCCAAATCCTGAGTGTGAGCGTCTTTGGGATGGTGGAAGGTGGGGAGGAAAGCACATGGCAGAGGCAGGTCAGCCCCACTGGTTGCACATGTGCCCCCTCTCCCCAAAAAGCTGAATCAATCCCCTGGCTCTGAACAACTCCAAACTTGGGGAAGGTTAAAATCTAACTCTGAAGTGTCTGGCTCTGACCCAACACAAACATTGTTGTTTCTCGATTATATGTTTAAGAGAAACAAAAATCCTATCACTAAGTAATGGCAGCAAGATACACAATTGTGTTTTGTATTTAGTCTGTCCTCCATACTCTACTAAGGCTCCAATTGAGATGGACTTGAAAAATTTAAAAAAGCCCAGAATTACACAGCTCCCAAAAGTGTGTCTGAAAATAAATTTTTGCCATGCACCTCCCCAACAGTTAATTAAAACTTCTATTAAATGCTGACAGGAGCTTGATAGTCTTATATGTTGCAGCAGGCTCTGTTCATGGTGTTATAATTATGGCAGTAAAACAGTTTCCATTATAGTCCTCCTTTTCATAAGCTCATAACTTCTGAAAACATTCACTTTTCACGTTGAAATTTTTGCATGCCTGGCCTTAACCAAGTGGGATTTTTTTTTTTTAACTCTGAGAAAAAAAATCCATGTAGTCATTTTTGAGTTATGGGGGAGAAAATATGAGTTTTTTTCAACTGGAATATAGGTGAGGTGGAAAAGATAATGACATCATTTTCCTAAAGAGATAGATAGCAAAAGCCTGTGATACCTGATGCTTGCTTTGGAAATGGATAGGCTGGGCTTTGCAGAGTGCCTGGGGCATTTCCCATCCAAAAAAATATCCAATATCTTAAGACTTAAAAGCCTTGGTGAAGCCAATGGCAGAGCCCCGAGGGAATCCACTTGTCACCCATGAGAAGTAACTTTTCGTTGCAGGTTAAAAATAGAGGTTGGTAATTAATAATTCTTCCCTTCTGGCAACATTTTTGAGGTACTGACAGTATTTCTCATCTCTCATGGGGATGAGGAGTCAGTTCTGAAAAATTTTGTGAACTAGAAAACCAAAGGCTAAGATCTTTTAAGGTCAATGAAAATATTTTTCTTTGATAATTTCAAGCTTCCTGTTTTGATAGGATTTTTTTTTCCTATAAGCAGCTTAATTCTGAAGAGAGAAGACCTTTTCAACTAAAGCCCTGGGATGTGTCAGCGAAGGAAGTGCAAAAGCCAAACATTTGGACAATTTGGACAAGGGTTTGAGTTTTTTCCCAGTTGAAACAACTGTCTGAACCACCCTTGCCTCCAAAAAGTAAAATTTTTCCATTACCATTCCCCTTCCCAGGCCCATGGCACAGGGAGTTTCCCAGCTGGCCTACTGAATGGTGGACAGATGCAGGGATGGGGCAAATGGGATGGAGCCACAGTGGCAGGAGCAGCTTGAACCACTGTGAGACTTCACTGGACTCTTGATTTTAATTATGGCTCCAGGATTTTGTCCTCCTTCCCAGCCACCACCATGGTGGTCCCTCAGCAGGGACTTCAAAGGCACAGGAGTCCTTTGAGACACTGAAGATACAGATGAGCTTCTAGTGCAGCCTTAGAAAGCATTTAGGATGATTAAAAGTCTGTCTCCCGATGGGGCCTTTAACCACATGGAAAGTGGGATTTGGGCTCTTAAATTGTTTCTCTGCTTTGAAATTTGCTTTTTTGGGGATTGGTGGTTCTTAGTTGCCAGTCAAGGAAGGGCACCTGGGAGTGAGATCAGGTGGGAGTATGGCTGGAAAGCAATGCCTTTCCACCATCATGTCCCTTGGTGCACTGACATGCAGTTTTTCAGGCAGAGCCAAGAGGAAAGGTGTCCTGGAGGAGGATGTAGAGAATGAATGGAGACACAGACCTGCCCCTGAGAGCTGGCAAATATGCTTTGGCAACATGAATGAGTGATAAAGCAGGAGTAGGTTGGCTGCCCCCAACCCTCGTGGTCTACAAAAGTGGCTCAAGGGGACATCTAGCACTAAACACAGCAGTTACACTATTTTCCTCCACTCTAAAACAGGAGAACTGCTAAACTTGGTTGAATACTTGTGTATGGCATTCCCAGTGATGGCTGCCGGGAGTTTCCGAAGGCTGCCTGGGATTCCTGCAGCTCCTCTCTCCACCCACAGAAGAGAGGACTGGTTGGGATGTGTGCGTGGCAGAGGTGGCTCTGCAAGCTGTGCTGGCTTTCCCCTGCGGTGTGCCCCTGCCTGGGGCTGTGGAGGGAGCGCTGCCTCCCCGGTGTGCTGTGCACGGCCCCTGGCTGGCCTGGCTGCTTTCTTTGGCGTGGTGGGAGCTCGCTTGGCTCTGGAGAAAAGCTGTCTTGACACTGATGTAATCAAAATCCAAATATCGCTGAGGGAAGCTTATCTGCAAACATGCCCAGCCCTGGAGCCAGTACCCCCAGCTCGATCACACTGCCTGAGGCAGCGCCAGCAGGGTTTCGTGGCTGGTGTGAAGTCAGCTCAAAATGATGGTGTGTAGGCACGCAGCTGAGACTTGGGGAGGAGATTAGAGCTGGAAAAAGCTGCATTGACTGCCAGACCCAAGGGTCTTTGCTGACCTGGACCCTTTGTCTTTAGGTTTTGCTCTCTGGTGCTTTCCCAGAGGGTTTTCCTGTCAAAGTAGGAGGTAGCAAGAGGGATGTGTGCCCCAAGTGCTATCCAAATACCCTCTCTGGAACAACTCCAAGGAGACCCAAAGGCACAGACAATAGAAATCTTGCTCTAGGTAGCAGACCCAATGTGTGTCCTTGCTAAAGACTGGAGCCAAGGAGGAATTTAGGCTGCTAGGTAGGATTCAGGCCAAATGTACATACTGGAAACAAAAGAGAAAAAATCTCCATTGATTGGAGAAAAAAAACACTTAAACACTCAAAACCGTTGCTCATGGTGTTGAGCTGGACAAAAATGGAATGAGGAGAGAGGGATCAGAAGGCAGGAAATTACACCAGTGCTGCTCCTGTTGAGGGAGAGGTTTACTCCATAGAGTGAAATTTTCAAAATATTTGTGAACGCTACAAACACCTTTGGGTGAACTACACTGCAGGTGTGGGATGGTGGAAAGGAGCTAGAAAAGGAAGATCATATGTCATGATGATTCAGTCAGGAGTTTCTGGTGTCCGTGCACAGGCAGCAGTGACTCCTTGGGGATGGAGCATGGATGCTGTGACCTTTAGAGCCAAGGATTGCACCTAATGTGTAGTTTTCAGCTAGTTCCCAACAGACAAGCCTTCAAGTGTGAATCCTCTTCTCCTTCATCCCTCCATGCCATCCTCTAGTGTCAGACAAAACAGGACCTTGTCTGTAGGAAGCAGTCTGTGGCTTTTGAGCTGCTGGCAGTAGCCTGCTGCTAATTTTCAGCTTCTGACCCCATGCTTCTAACAGGAGTGGAAGAAATTTGAATCAGTGCTGTTCTTGGTGGGTCCATGTCACTTAGTCTTGGTGCACTCCGAGAGGATTTGTCACTGGGTGCTTCCCCTGTGGCATCAGGCTGATTGTGCCTTGAGTCTGTACTGGTGCTGCACCTCATGGTTCGGTTCAGACTCCCCTGCTCTCCCACTAACCTGCTCCCTGCGCCCCAAGTGTTTTTCCAGACTGCACCAATAATCAAATGTGCAGAGGTAGTGGGGCACGGATCTGTCTGAGCCCCACTCGCCTTCAGTACCTCGGGAGGGAAGAGAAAAAGTGGGGGCAGGGGAAGGCTTTTATCCCTTTTTAAAAAGCAGAAACATGGGATGTGCATTAGACTTTCTTCTTCAGGGAGTATTCCTGCGTTTCGCCTCTCGCAGCTGTCCCTGGACGCGCGCACCCCGCGCCCCTCCCTGCGCATTCCTGCACAAACCCCTTTTGTTCGCTGCCCTCAGCCAATATACAGGCAGCAACAGCAGCCCAGATGTTCCCTATCAAACTCAGAGCCATGCCAACAAACTTTGGCACACATGAAAGTGTGCTGAGGAATGGGCCTCCGCAAATACCATTTCTTTCCCCCCCCATCCCCCCCCACCCTTCCATTCCTGTAAGTATTTTTTAAACGCTAATGGCTTCCACGCTGCGGCAGCCGGCGGGGGGCTGCCGGGCCGGGCTCCGGGGGCGTCTGGCAAATTAGTGCTGCAGGTATCCCCGGCGCCTCGGCGGGGCTGTGCTAACCTTGAGCCCCTGCCCTGTGTTTTCCCCGATGGCTTTCCAAGGACGGCGCCGAGCCGAGGCTGGGTTCCCGTGGGCAATGTAGTTTGGAGGCAGTGACCCGCAGCCCAGCCGGCAGTGGGGAACGCAGGCAGTGCTTTGGGGGGATCTGCTGTGAATCTCTTTTCTCCCAGCACTGTCAGGACTGGCTTGCGACGACCTAGAAAAGCATAATTAAAGATGTTGTGAGGGCTGAGTGGCCCCTTTAGGCTTGGCTGTACCACAATTCCAGTGCTTGATAGGCATGTGGAAGTGGGTTTTTGGCTGGGCTGAGATGGAGTTTTTCCTCATCTCTTTCTCAACATCTTCCCTGCAGGCAATTCCTGCCGCTGTCATTCAGCTGTGAGCCCTGGGTCAGGGTGCAGGTGGGGCCACAGCACTTCCCAGGAGCACTGTCAGCACCACAGGCTGACAGAGATAACCTGGAGGACCAGGAGCTTTCAGCATGGCCAGGACTCAGCTCTACAATCCAGAATCGACCTCGCTTTGGCCATGAGCAGATGGGTGAGTACACAAATGAAAACCTTCCTCTGTCCACAAGATAGAGAACTACTTATATTGAGTAAAACACAGTCTTGAGGCTGTGCACGGAAGTGCTTTGATGGAAGAGCTCCCTGTTGTGCCCTGATGTGTAAATGTGGTTCAAAGTTGCTGCAGGCAGCAGCTGCCACCCCTCTCTGCTCCTGTGCAGGCTCAGCTCTGCCCCTTGCTGCAGACGTTTCTCCTCCCACCTCAAAAGGCAGAGCCATGTCCCACCTCTCTGGCTCCACCACTGAACTCCACGGGGTCAGTGCACATTTGGTGCCAACCACCCCAACCATGGAGAGATGGGCTTGGGCAGCAGACAGCAAATGCTGCCCCTCACCGAAGCAAGCAAAGGCCATTTCTGGCAGATGAACGATTCTCATCTAACCTAAAAAAGAGAAGTCCATTTGTTTCAGCACCCGGGCTCTTCAAAGACAGCCTGAACTACTTTTTTTACTCCTCCACTATAATGGCAGCAATGTATTTTTTTCACTCTTCTCCCATGCTGTAAAGATTGAAGCATTTTTGCTCAAATTTAAATTTTAAAAAATCTCATCTGGATGAAGACCAGAGCTTGCAAAGTTTCCACAGAGGATGGTGAACTTCCCTCCCCAGCAGTGGGCTTATCTGAGATCATCTACTTGAGGAGTGTGCCAAGATTTTCATACTGGAAAAAGACCCTTCTCAGAGGGTTTTGCATAAGAAGGGATGGAAGGATCCACTGCACAGTGAATTTGGTTAAGTGAGGAGGAGGCATTCAAGGTCCCAGGAGAGGGAGAACAGCTCCATTCCAGCCTGGAGTTGAAGAGAGATGAAGCAATGATTGCAGAGAGGTTCAGAGGAACCACCAGATGTGCACGCAATAGTCGGGGCTGGGGAAGGGGTAGAAAAGGAGTTTGCATAGTCCAAGAGCAGGAGTCAGCTCGGGCTACAAGGACATGCTCTGATGGCTGCAACAACAGCTGCTGTGGAGAGGCCTGACTGGGTGAACTGTGCTGGGTGAGGGCAGGGGCCACTTCCAGAGACATCCTTCCCCCTAGGCTTGTGCCTCTTGCAGTGGTGACAGTGATCCTCAAAAGGCAGTGTCAGCTGCACCCTCTGTATCCTTGTCCTGGCTGTGGACCTCAGAAAATAAATGTAACCTTTGAGAAAAGGTTAAGATAAAGAGGTGGTGGAAGAAAAATGGTCTGAGCTGATGAAAGGCCCCTCTCACAGGGGAGAGAGAAGGGAAAAAAGATTGTGGTTATTTTTCTACAAAGGATTTGTAGGTACTATTTCTAGAAAGTAGAAGAAATTGAGCTCCAGTCTCTGGTTCCCTTCATTAAGGAAGGAAGAAGGCAGCACACTGAATTTGCCATTAAAATAGTAGTAAGAATAATAAGAAGAAGAACCATAGCCCCTAAATTATCCTATTTAAAAATAAAATATAAAATCAAGAGGTAGTTGCCATTTCACATGTGGTCTGGTTTAAATCCTGGGAGCAAGGTGGCCCCTGAGATCTAACCTGTTGGAGTAGAGCCCTGCTGTGTTCAAAGGCAAAGGCAAACCCTTGAATTTGCTTTCAAACTTGGGCTGGGGCTGCTGAGGTTTTCTCTGAGGTTTTCTGAAGCCCTGAGCAAGTTGGAGGAGATCTCTTTTCATGACCAAACAGTCTGTGGGAAAAATCCATCAGTAGAGAGAACCGTTTGGGATGTGAGGCAAGTCTCTCTCCAGATGCTTGCTGGATTGTTTTGTGGCTTACAAAGCCTGCAGTCTTTGGGGCTTCATATAAAACCTGGAGGACAAAGGTCTTCTCTGTAAGCACAGACAGAGTCAGATTCCCCAAATGAGGCTGATTTCAGCAGTGGATCTTCATTTAACACTCCCAAGCTGGATGAAAAATTGCAGACTGAATGTGAGCACGTGTACCTAGGAGGGTATGCTAGTTGCTGGTGCACAGGTGTTGCTCCAGGCAGGGATGCAGACATGCCCTGATGTACGCTGCTAAATAATCCTGATTTTCTGAGCTGGACAGTCCATACTGGATTCAAAGTTAATGCTGGCTTGTTCTCAAAACTCAGGGTATCTGTTTGTCCTTCCCGGCTTGTCTTCAGTTTCTCTGTTTGTAAGCGCATTGCCACACTGAGCACATGGACAGGGATTGCGGAGCCTTTTCTCCTGCTAGGAGAGGGGTCTGGAAACAATTACAAGCTGCTCATGCTTAATCACTTGGGTAAATCTTAAATGCCTGTCTTAATATTTTGCAGGACTGAAGATGGCATCTGAATTTTTGCGGTGTGCAGGTTACCCAGCAGAGCCCACAGACTTTGACAGTTTTGTTCTATGCATGTTTTGGGGGTCTTGAGTACCCCAGAGCTTCTTGAAATTCAGGTACAATTTCAAAGGAAAACTGAAATGCAACGGGGGAAAACAAACCCCTGACATTTGCCTGATAGTTGTGCAAACTGTCAGCTCAGTCATGTTCTTATGAACCTTTGCTGAACCTGACCATTTGTACCTTGAACTGAACAAGAAGAGAGTATTAAATGAGTTGAAAAATAAAAAATTAAGTCCCTGTGAAAATAAAAGCAACAAAAATAACTTAGAAATGTAGGCTGAAGTCAGTCAAAAAACCAAAAACAATAGAAGTCCTCCTTTCCTTCCTTAAATATTGAAATGTTTCACTTCAGCATTTTCAGGCTGAAGCAGTTTGCTTATTGAACATTATTTAATTTAATTTCTTTTTTATTTTCATTTTCAATAGACCTAAATTTAAAAGGAAAAGGGTTGTGGTTTTTTAGCTTGACTTTTTAAAAGGATGGAATAGTCTCCAAGCAAATCAGAAGATTTTGTTACTGGTCAAGCAAAACATTTTTGGTTGACCCAAAATGAATTGAGCTTTCCTCATTATATTATATCTTTCCTCTTCAGCTCCAAAACCAGAATCTTCCACCACTAGAAGAAACCAGTCATCCTTGTTTTCACCTTCCTGCTGCAGCAGTCAAGGGTCTAATTTTGGTTGCTCCCATTTCAATCACATCTTGCATTATTACCCTCTCGATGTATTGCAGGCTGAGGTCTGTGATAGCAGAGTTTGCAGCCAGGGTGTGGTACAGATCTCTCTCCAACTATCTCAGATACCTCACCAAAGAGCTGCTAAGTCTCCCTGGCCAGCAGCCTGCTTGTCTGCAGGCTCTATAGCTCTGGTTCAAACCCGCCAGAGACACCAACACTTGGAAATCCTCATTAGTACCTGGCCCTGGTAAGCCTGTGGGTGTCAGCTGGTGTGCAGTCATGGCATTGTTCAAAAACTAAACACTCTCTTACCACAGAAAGTGCTGCAAGAAAAGCCTCTACACAAACATTGTGAAAGGCAGCAACCACCTGATGGGGGAGACTTTCCAAAGCCATGGAAAGAAGTTACCCCCTAAAGCCTTGGTGACATCCAAGCACTGCGATCCTTCGAAAACCTCCTCACAGATCCAGCCTTGGCAAAGAGCAGTTCACTAAGAGCATCCATAAACACGTGGGGTTTTATATCTTCTTTTTGTGTGCTTGTTACAGAGACAAAGCATTGACATTTTGTGAACTTTATTGCAGGAAAAGCACAACGTTTCATCTTAAAGACTTCCAAATTGTAGCAGGCATTATCTGTGGGGTGGCCAGTGGCCAAGGCTGCAGGTGGAAGCAGATCATCCCCGAGAGCTCAGTGAGTGCTCAGGAGCTGGGGGCACAGCCCCTCCAGACGTAGGTAGAGTTTGTTCAGGGTGACACTGGAGTGCCACACACACAATTTGCTGTGCTGTCCTGAGCAGCTGTTTACAGTGCTGAGGATATCCTGGCTGACGTGGGCTGCCTTCACCTCTCATCGTGGCTGCAGGGCAGTACCAGGCAACCCTGCACATCTGCCTGTTGCAGCTTAAGTGTTTGCAGGATGGGGAGGGGATGCAAACTAGTGCATGTCCTGAAGTGCGTGCAGCTCGCTGGTCTCCACATTGGCTCCTTGGTTGTTCTGCCTTGTATTTCTTCTTTGTATTTGTGTTGCAGACATCTCCAGAGACCCGGAACAAGGTGGCTGTGCTCTGGGCAAGGCTTCATGGAGAGTGTCTTGCTGCAAGGATACAGGAAAAGTGAGTGCTTGTTTTACAAACAGGTAGGTGTTGTCACACATCCTCCTTTGGCACTGAACACATGGTGTCCCTTCAGCTACCCAGGCTGAAGGAGAGCCAAAGCAGCCTGCACTGATTCAGTGCCAGGCCTCCAGCACACAAACAGCAGCACTTCTGGGGCACTTTGTGGGAATGCAGCAGGATGAGAGCAGAATCCCTCGCCACTCCCTGAGGATCAGCAGCATTTCACTTGCAGAAGGGAATTCTCACCTCAATGTGTTCCATTGTAGGGCTGGGAGAGGTGAGAGGACAACATCCTCCTTGTGTAGCTGGAAGGAGAGACATGAACTGGCCAACAAGGTGCAACTGTCACAGTGGGGCTAACTGGCACTTTATGGTAATAAAGAGATTTTCACATCATATAATACACTACTGCAAATACATATTACAAGCACTGCTGGTTCTTGGGTTTGGCAGCCGTCTGTCCTTCTGTCATGCCCTGAAAAGACAAGAATTTACCATACAGACTCTTGCAGAGGTGGTAGGACCTGCATGGCTGGCTGGCACCCAAAGTGGTACAGCTGGTGGTGCAGACATGTGTGCCCATGGGAAGGGAGATGGGGCTGTGACAGCAGCGGGAAGAGGTGGGAATGGTGTGGGAAGCACCACAGTCACAGGAACAAGGCTGGGAGACATGTCAGGAGATGGTCAGCCCTCAGCTGGCAGCCAGCATCCCACGATGGGATGTAGCTTGTCTGCAGTGGGACAACATAAATGAAGCAGAAAGCAAGGTTGCAGAGCAGCCTGAACCCGTGGGGAGGTTCCCATCTCTGGAACCTGTGTGGGGATCCACACACCCAAAATCTCCAAAGCCTGCATCTCCCTGTCCCAGGGCTGCACTGGCCTTGCCCAGCAGATGTTTATTGTTAAAAATATCTGAATGGAGACACTGTGGTGGTCTTCAGTCAATTCTCTTCACATTTTGCTGCTCTGACTCCTCGTCTCTAGCTTGAGTCTTGCTTTTTTCTTCACCTATCCTCCACAGGCCCTGAAAAGACACATTACCCTGTGTCTTTACAGCTGTGCTTTATATATTTAAAGACTATTATCATGTCTTCTCCCCCACACTTCTCTCCCATCCAGACTAAACAAGCACAGTTCCTTCTCTCAAGCATGGAACAACAAGTTTGTTTGATGAATACTCAATTTGTTTAGTGCAGTGGTTCTAATCACTCAAATTATGCCAAAGATAACAAACATTTAGCAAATTTCTCTTCAAATATTTAGTTTCAACAACTGTTTTGACAGCTAGATTATAATTTTTACACAAAGGGTTAAAATAAAAGCAATTGCTTTCTAGTTTTTCTGTATAAACATTTGAATTACAACTTTTACATTAGGCAATGCAATTAAAAGCATCCTAGAACTGCCGTGAAATATGAACCTTGGGGTTATAAAAAGTATTCTTTTAATGATATGTAGTATCTTTTAAAAGGAATCAGCTGCAACAATATTCCTTAAATTATATAAAAATATATATCAATAATGACTCATTTCCACTTGTTTTACTGCTCAGCTCTGGTTTTGCCAGCCAAAATGGTAAATTTATAGTCTTTGGGATATTTCTGGTAGTAATGATCTTTATTTTGTTTTGCCAGGTTTGTGGTGGGGATTTTTTTGTTGTTTTTTTGTTGTTGGGTTTTTTTGTATTTTTTTTTTTTAATGGTGCTTTTAATTAGCCAGCTTTTAATCCTGTTTAGATGTTTTGATACAGATATTTTAAGATGAGGAATTGCTACACAATATGTTTGTCTGCATGGAAAAGTTATCTTAAATACTCACAGGAAAGAAAGAGAGACTTTAAAATTGTCATTAGAAATTTTTTTTTTAAGAAAATATTTATATTGCATGCTGAGCTTCCTTCCAGTTCAGATTTTAGTTTTTGAAAGCCAAACTTATCTTAAGGTAAAAGATCAAAAGTTGAAACATGAAAACAGGGAGTGGGGGCCTTAAAAACTGAGAAGTTTTAAGGCTCAGTTTCAAAGCAAACACGTCACTGTAATGAGAAGTGTCCTGCCAAAACAGCCTGCTCTCCCCACCCAGCTCTGGTGGTCACCAGCTCTGCACGGGATGCAGAGAGGAGCAGGTTTAGCCCTGCAATGGTGTGGAGTCCCTGGGGGACCATCTCCCCCCAGTTTGGCTGCTGACAGCCCAGAGTACCCTTGGGAAGTCTGCGTCTTCCCTAGAAAATGTGTACAGATCCACAAATCAAAATATGCTGAAAACCTTTGGTTTATCTTGCTTAAAAACCAGTAAGGTTTATGCCACTTTTTTCATTCAGCAGCTCTTTAGATAATTGGATTTTGGTTTCCCTCTATGAAACTCTTACAAACCAAAAGATTGCTTTGGTCCCAGAAATGACAGTGCTGACTTAATCCCACTTACCAGGCAGTTAAGGGAACAGAAATTGAGGATAAGGAATAATGCTGTACTTTTTAATTAACTTTTCCTGCCTTGCTCCAGAATGAAAATAATTAATTTCACAGCACAAACACTACTTCCATAGACAAACTGGCATTTTTGCATCAATCCCCAAGCCAGTCCATTGCGGTACTGCTGGTAACTGCAGGGTAACTCTGGGGTTACATGTTTGAAGTGTTGCGGGGGGTTTGAATCACTCCCTGCAGTTTTAAATGCAGACTAAGGCAGAGTAAAACACCCAGCACCCGCTGCTAACCTCCCCCAGGGCTGAGGGGCTGTAACAGCCCTCTCCCATTGCCCTGGGAGGCCCAGCCCGTGGTCAGGAGGAGGCTGGTGCAGAGCCTGGCACTTCACTAGACCCGCCCAGGAAGGCCCAGTTAAAGAATTGGGTGTCAGCACATGGCTGAAGTTAAAGATACCCTCAGGCTTTTTTTGGATCTGGGCCTGGCAGCCAGGCTAATTCCCACCTTGGTGTCTGTGTCTGGAACTTCTTGATGGAGCATTCTCAGGCTGTGGGGTGTTTAACCAGTGAAAAAACCCTGTGCATGCAGAGATCAGTATTGATACAAAGCTCTGGGCAGAATCTAATCCACAGTCCCTGGAAAATGGGCAATACTTCATTGCCTTCAGCAGGCTGCAGAGGAGTTACAGCTCTGTGCACACGTGTTTGCAGCCTCCACACCTGAAGTGCCCTCTTATGTTCAGTGATGTGCTAAGAAATTAAATTATTCATCTCAGGCTTTGAAGCCTGAGACAGATCAGCAGAAAATCAACAAAATAAATTTTTGTGCATCTCAAAAGTGATTCTAAATGACAAATTAAATCATGAGTTATTATCAAAAGGAAAGGCTTGCTCCTTTCTCTCACAGTGCTGTGGCTTATCTGGACACAATGGTTCTTACTAAGGCAGCCTGTGCTATGATCTGGTGAAAGATGGGGTAATATTGACAGGGATACCGTTTGGTAGATTTTTTTTTTTCATTAGAAACAGGGCTGAACTGATTTTGGAGTTTTTTTCTCTGCTATTTGTAGGAAGTTTTTTTCCCCAGGTCTCTTGAATTGTATGCCAGAGTCCTTGGAAGGTCGTAATAGAGTCTGAAACACAAGCAGAAAGAAAACTCTTGTTCCCTATGCAAGCCTCTCTTTGTCTCCCATTAGGGCTCAGTCCTTCACTGGGAAAATGTTGCTTTGTATGTTACTGTGGCATCGTGCAGAGCAGTGCAAGAATCAAGTTTAAAATCTACTTCTAAGTCAGGGAGACCCTTGATGGAAGATTTTATTTGGCTCCTAAAAACTCTAGAAGTTTTCAGTATGAAACCGATGCAAATTGAAGTTATGCCCTGGTACAAATTGCTTCTGTCCTGGGTTGAAATGTCATCTGAGGTCTGACCCTGAGGTCTGACCTGGGCAGCCCAATTTGCCAGCCCATGATGAAATTTCCACACTCATTTGGGAACTGCACAAGAAAAGATGTTTTTGTGATCTGTTGGTGCTGGCTGCTTCTACTCACCAGACTCCAGGACAATTAGGCCAAGAGAAAACGGATGCAGCAGTCATGGAGGTCTCCAGGTCTGCTCATGAGAGAGCAGCTCTTGAAGCACAAAAAGATACAAAAAGCCCCAAACATTAAAGGAAGGTTTGTGTTGTTTCTGGGGATATTGATTCAGGAGGTGGAAAAGGTTCCTATTTTTTCCTCATCTTGTCCAGCCTGTGCTGGAGCAGCATTTCACTGGAAAACACTTCATTCCTAGGTGGCAAACATTCAGTGCTGTGTTCTGCTCACAGGACTTTAATCAGCCAGAGAACACGACCAGCCTCTGTTTTCTAAGCCTGCTGTTGGTAAATGCTCTGTGAAATGACTGCACTGCACCATAATTGTTCCAGGAGCAAGCTGGCCCAATGGCTGGCAATTAAACTGTGGGCTGATGGAAACTGTTAACAGGGATTGCTGCTTTGCCCATAGCATTGAAGTTAACAACTCCAAACTCTTTCTACTTTTTCTATAAAACACATGGGAGCTTTGTGCCTGGAATATGTGCTGCAATAAACTGAATATGGTGCTTCACTTTTGTATGTAGCCCTAAAACTTGCAAGAAGAAAGAACTGAGGTTCAGGATGAGATCTGGTGTTTGTACTTGGCAAAGCACATTCAGTCAATATCTGTGGGTTTGGTACAGCCCATTACTGTGATTTAGACATCAGATTTAGATTCCTGATTCTTATATAATCATCTAAAAGGGAATTAGGTGCCTACAAGTTGTTGTAAGCCAACCCTTGTAGGGCTGGCCAACACCGTTCCATTGTAAAATTCAAGCTGACACCTGGTTCTGCCATCTAGACTCCCTGGAATTTGAGGGCGTTTGAGTCAAGGTTAGTTCCCATTCAGATCTCTCCTCTGATCAGTCAGGTTTCCCAGAGAAGCCAAAATCCTGTGTGAAGGGCTGCTCAGCATCCCTGTGCCCCAGACTGAAGCAGGAAGGACTTCCTGGATGAAATAATCACACTCTCCTTCTCCTCTACTGGATCAGCATCTCTGCTTGGCACCAAGGCCTACAGCTAAACCGCGGGTGAAAAATGGTGGCACTCGTGTTCTCCCAAGGCACTCAAATCCAATCAGAAACACTTAATGCCTGCCAGCTCAGGGCCGCTTCCCCTCCAAGTGGTATTTATGGGATGCGTTAGTCACGGGAGCTGCTGGAAGTGCGGCCACGTAAATGGCAGAGTGCTACACAACCATGGAGTTAAGGGTTCGCTCAGGGAGGCAGCAGCGCTTCAGAGCTTGACTAATCCCTTACAGATCAGAGCTGGGCAGGGACATGGTGAGGCACTGAAAACATTCCCGTTTACTGCCCATGATGTATTATTTGAGTCTTCAGGCCCCTGGGCTGCTGCAGCTAAGCCCAGGGCTCGTGCCTTTGTGCTCCCGTTGGCTCTTTCCCAGTGGGAGGTGAGCTTGTTCTTAGGGCCTCTGACAGGCTTACAGCATCCCACAAGTTGATCCTGGGATGGCCAGGAAAACGTTTCTTTTCATGGATACTGAGGGATAATGCTGTAGGCTGTGGGGTCTTTTCAGTTTATACCTAAGGATGAAAGCGAGTGTGTGTACTCTTGGGCACAACGGTCAAAGCAGATCTTAAAAAACATTAGTATGGGCAAAATAATACTTCTCCCTGATGGCTTTCCAGTGCTTAAAGGAGGATTATAGAAAAACAGGGAGAGTGACTTTTTACACGGGCAGATTGCGATGGAGCAAGAGGGAATGGTTTAAAACTAAAAGAGGAGAGATTGAGTTTAGATATTAGGAAGTTCTTCCCTGTGAGGATGGTGAGGCACTGGCACAGACTGGCCAGAGAAGCTGTGGGTGCTCCAGCCCTGGAAATGTTCAAGACCAGGTTTGACAGGGCTTGGAGCAATTTCGTCTAGTGGAAGATATCCCTGCCATCACAGGGGTTTGAAACTGGTGGAACTTTAAGGTTCCTTCCAGCCCAAACCATTCAGGAATTCCCCGATTTCCTCATAGTGTTTTCACTGTAGCTTACTAGAGATGCTGGAGCAGAATCTCACCTACTCTTACAGCTACTTAATTACGAATTATAAATTACAGGGGGGTACGTGTGATGTTCCTTAAAGTTTGTATGCTTTTTTCGGGAGCGGCTCCCCCTTTCCATTTAAGCCTCATTAGCCGGGACCACTGAGCCCTGTACGGTCACTGGATGGACTCGATGAGCTCCGGAGTCTTTTCAAACCTAACTGTCTCTGTGATTCTTTACGGCACTAGGTTCTCAGGAGCCCCGGGGATGTGCCCACTAGGGCAGCTTTCCCCGGAGCTCGGGCGATCTCCGGACCCCACGACCCCACACGGACCGAACGCACTCTCTTTCCCCGCCAGGGCGCCATCTTGCCTGTCCCGCCCCGCCGCCGCAGCGGCGCGAGGCCCC